>JAWMRC010000031.1:297891-316789 GCA_035584755.1 Thripadectes ignobilis | reverse complement strand
GGAGCTCGGGGGTAGGAGCTGAAGGGCACAAGCTCTGGGGTCGAGACTCAGGGGCAGGAGTTCGGGGGTAGGAGCTCAAGGGCAGGAGTTGAAGGGCAGGATCTGAGCGCCGTCCCCTCTCTCGCAGCCCCGGGCTCGGCCCAAGGCAGGCGGCCGCCGTGCTGGAGCAGTTCGTGCGGCAGGGCCGGCTGTCGGCGCTGCTCTGGGAGCTGTGTCAGCAGCAGGCTCAGGGCAGCTGCCCGGAGCTGCAGGACGCCCTGCTCAACAGGATCGTGTCTCTGCCGGAGCACGTGAGCAATAAACTCCAGCGGGAAAACCCGGCAGTGTTCTTCCCGCAGAACTACTTCCCCCTCCTGGGGAATGCCGTTCTCCAGGTGCTGCAGAAGATCTCTGAGGCTCTGCGAGGTAAGGAGGGACTGTGGTGTAGGGATGCCTTGTCTGATGAAATGCTTGTGCATGGACCCCTGGCTGCTGCTTGAAATACACAATGAGTTTTGCAGATCCACGTGTTCCTCCTTCAGATTATCCTAAAAGCATGAGATCCTAGGAATGAAGAAGATAGCTGAGGCCTTTTAAAATCCCACTGAGAGCAGCAATCCTACAAGTGATTAAACAGCATCTGTTGCTAAAGCTTAGTTGTGGTCACTTGGTGTGTGCTGGAGGAATTGTATGGGAGATTTAAATGGTACTGGATGAACCAGTGGCTTTGTTACCATCATGTTTAAAATGGAGCTGAGCTGCTTTAGCCTTCTGCCTATCACTGTGTGTATATAATACTGATTGCTGGTTTATGCCTGAAGGCAGGTGGTGGAGGGAGGAAGAATTGATGCTTGAAGAGAAGAGGTTAATCTGTGTTTTTAGGCTGCAGCACTTGCAGAAGTGTCTGCACTTCCTCCTGAAGGTTGGTTGGGGGATGCTGCTTGTTAAACTCCTGTCTCTTTTCCCAGATGGCTTGGACTGCTCCATCTCTTTTGTTTCTCATGTCCTGGGGAAGGTGTGCATTCATGGAAGGCAAAGTGAGTGTTTCCCAATGCTCTTTTGGGGAGAGGGAAAGTGTTGTAATGTATTAGTAGTGGAGGATGACTGTGATGATGACCCGTAGAAGGAGTGGGAGACTGAGTTAACTTGGAGCTGTCCTGAACTGGGCTGTTCTGTCAGGGTGCTCAGCTGTGTGTCTGGCAGATGTTGATGCCAATTCACAGGAATGGGACCTGTTCTCTCAAAAACTGAAGGGGACAACACCCTCATCAGGATGAGAATCAGGATGGGCAGATTCTCATGCTGCTATTAAATGCTCTTCTAGTGCTTTTCATGTCTGAAAGTGCCCTGTAAATACCAGTGTAAGTCCCTGCCGAGGTGCAGGAGCCCTCTCGTGGGAGCAGCTGTCGGGCTGGCTTCGCTTAGGACTTCAAAGCTGCTGAATGCAGAAGTGGTTAACAGCGCTGGGGAAGAAGAAGAAAGATCTTCTGTCTCTTTCCTGTGATGAGGAATGTTTGCCAGTTCCTTAGGCTGATAGGTTAGTTCTTACCACTCAGCTCTTAGTTCTCCAGTTCTCACTGGAGTGTGTCCAGGGAGGAGTGATGGAGCTGGGGAAGGGTCTGGAGCTCCAGTCTGATGAGTGTCTGAGGCTCAGGGGGGACCATCTCACTCTGCAACTCCTGACAGGAGAGGGGAGCCAGATAGGGGTTGGGCTCTGCTCCCAGGAAACAAGGAACAGGACAAGGGGAAATGGCCTCAAGTCGTGCCAGGGGAGGTTTAGGCTGGATATTAGGAGAAATGTCTTCACAGAAATGGTGGTCAGGCACTGGCACAGCTGCCCAGGGCAGTGGGGAGTCACTAAAGCCCTGGAGGGATTTAAAAGCCACGTGAATGTGGCAGTTGGGAATGTGGGTTTGCAGTGACCTTGGCAGTGCTGGGTTATTGTTGGACTAGGTGATCTTAGAGAGCCTTTCCAACCTAAATGATTCCATGATTCTATTCTATGATTTCTACTACAGGAGCAGTTTAGAACTGCAGACTGCACGTTGTATTTTTTCGTGTTGTCAGCATCTTGAAATTTGCAGGCCGATCTCGAGTGCCATTGCAGCAGTCCTGCCCTCCTGGGGTATTTACTGTTTTCTCTTCTGCTTCAGAGGAAATCCTGGGTGTTCTGGTGCCCCAGCTGACAGAGCTCACCAAGTCAGACTGCATCTGGCAGCGGATCTGCTGGCGGCTGCTGGAGTGTGTGCCCGATCGCTGGATGGAAGCAGTGGTCCTTGGCTTTGTGCAGAGAGCACCTGGGTAAGAACTCTGCTTTCTCCCTGATCCAGAGCAAGGGCTGCAGTTCTGTCACTGTCAGTGTCTGAAAGGTGCTGTGTTTGTGTAGGTGTTTTTTTTACAGTCTCTCTCCTGAGATACTCAAGAGGTAAAGTTTATTGCCTCTGGGGTAGCAGCTACACCATTCCATAAGGATCTACATTGTGGCATGCAGTGAAAAACAAGTGAAAACATTCTTTGCCATTACTGCCTCACTGTTTGACTTCAGAGGTGTTCTAGAGATTTGGATGCAAACAGCTGCTCTCCAGTTTTCCTGTGATTAGGAGCAGCATGACAGCAATTACATGGATGCTTGATGTTTTGTTGACCTGTCTTGCCAGGGCAGATGTCTTGTCCAGACTGCTGGGAAACCTGGTTGTGAAGAACAAGAAGGCTCAGTTTGTGGTGACACAGAAGATGCTGCTCCTGCAGTATGGCCACACGGTGAGGACTCTGGGGGACAGCAGGGCAGTAGTGCCTGGTTTTCCCCACTGCCAGTGTGGTTTTTTAGCTAAGCTCTTCCTGGGTAAGATTAAACTGTTTATTCCAGAATGAACCCTCAGTCTCTCTTCCACATGTGTGCAGCTCTTCACTGGCAGCAGAGTGTTGTGGGGAGGGAGTGGTGAAGGGGTGCTTTGAAATCATGGGATTTGTGTTCTCTCTCAGAGTTGATGGTGATGAGCAGAATTACTGTACTCCTCTGGAACCCAGTGGTTATTTGCATGTAGTTTCAGTGTTGTGGGGAGCTGGAGACATTCAGTTATTTAGAACCTGGAAGAAGAGATTGAAACAGCCATGACACACCCTCAGGGATAAGAATTAGATCAAAGAGATGAGACAAGGACTGTTGGGTTTTTTCCTGTGCACCTAAGTTTGTCACAAGGTGTTAGGAAGTGTTCTTTGGCTTGTGCTGCTGCTGTGAGAGATGTTCTCTGGACTTTGTGAGTTCTGTGTTTGCCTGGGTCTGTGCTGGTTTTGTTGGTAAAAACACTGTATTTTATTCCTGTCATGTTTTCCCATGTATTCCATCAGCAACTGCCTATGTGTGTTTGGTTGTTTTTTAAAATTTACTTGCTTTTCTGTCTCTGAACGCTGTCAACCAGTCTGTCAGGGTGAAGTTTAGTGCTGTAAAAGCACACAGTTGTCTGTGTTGGGTGGCAGCTCCGTTCCCAGTTAAAGCAAGAGCTGTGGTTTTCATTGCAGACGGCGGTGCTGCAGAACCTCCTTGGGTACCTGTCCCTGGACAGCCTCCGGCGGGCCCTGCTGCTCACTGTAAGGGTCACTGATGCTTTGGGGAGGTGTCTCATGGGGAACAGTCTGCTGGGGGTGTCTCTGGGGGGCAGTTTTGGGTCTTCTCTAAGTCTCTTTGGTTGCTGTTGATGAGAGTGAGGGAAGCCCTACCGTGTCACAAGTAAACAATGACATACAAATCAAAGCTTTCTGCACTGCTGGCGTTAGTTTTTAATATTTAATTGGCAGTTGTCTTCCAAGCAGCAAAACTAGGGAGGCTCGGATTCTGACAGATGTGCCATGTCCTCCTTCCTTCTCAGCTCCCTCTGTCATCCTGTGTGTGTGGCTGGGCAGATGGCAGCAAGGAATCAAGTTGGTGGAGAGCTATCTGTGTGCCAAATGGTTGATGATGCTTCAGCATCTTTCTCATCTACATTTTCCTCAGTGGAAATGGCAGATATTTTCCCTCTCCAATTCAGCAGTGTGATGGAATGTCTGTGAAATTTGTATATTTGGAAATCTCTACCATTTTGTCAAATCATGTTTTTTTCCACTGGTTACATGTTTTAAAATAATCTGGAAGTGCTGAAAGCTATTTAAAATTGGACTAAAAACAGATAAAACCATATGCTGTCATACTATTTTTGGACATAATTATATATATAATACATGCTGCTTTGCATGTAATATTTATTTACCAGAAATAAGCATTTATCACTTTTAAATTTGAAACCCCACTATATTTAACAATATCTTAAATGAAGGTTAAGTGGAGTTCTCAGGTGGACAAACACACTATGTTTTGGGCCCTGAGATACAAAGTTACTCTGTTTGTAGGGAGAATACAAATGTGCTTCCAAAAATTACTTCTGTATAGAAAAGATCTATCTCAGGCCAACCTGAGTTCTCTGATTCAGGTGCTGCAGGAGCTGCTGGAGACCTGGGGCAGCAGCAGTGCTGTGAAACACTCCCCACCTGAGCAGCAGCTCTATATTAGCAAGGCCATCCTCATCTGCCTCTCCCACCTGAAGGAGCCTGAAATCGAGAGCTGCAGACAAGGTGAGGTCGTGTGAGAAGCAGAGCTTAGATTTGTTTAGCAGAGAGTCTTACTATGAGTAGAAAAACATCTTGTTTTGATCTGTGGATAAGCACAATTGTCCCCCCTTCTCCTTGGCTAACAGGGAAACTTGCTGGAATCCCCTTTAGCCTTGATGTGATAATTCTAAGTGCAGAGCTTTAAGTTATGGAATTGGAGAAGCTTATCTTCGCCCTAAGGTTCTTACCTGAACAGTGGTTTAAGAACCCCAAAGTTTTGTCACAGGGAAACAAGGATTGACTCGGGGACTGGTGAGAGGAATGGTGTGATTTGCAATTTATAGGCTTAACCTTGGAGCATGGGTACAGCTCCAGAGGGGAGGGGGAAGGTATCTGAGGGCTTGGTTGGTGTCTGACTGTCCATGTGCATTTCTCTGTCACTGCTCCCCTCAGTGAGAGCTGGGCAGGGATAGTGAGTCACTGGCACAGCCCTCCTGTTCTGTGTTCACACAGTGTGGAGCTCACTGGGGTTCTGGTCTGAAATCTCTGCTTCTGTTGCAATAAAAATAGTGCTGTACAATGTCTAGAGTTCTGTCTGTGTGTGGCTTATGGGGGCTGGGAAGGTTGACTTCAAAACTTGCTCTTCTGTTTCATTCTAGAATTAATTGTTCTTTAGATGAATAAGTATCCTGATATGTACTAACAGCACTGCAGCTTTATAATCAGATTTTTTGTCTGGCAGCTTTTGAAAAGATAAGCTTTCTGAGGTGAAGGAGGTCAGTCTAACAGCAGTAAGGCTGCCTGGTAAAAGCTGGCAACCAGCATCCTCTGTGGGCTGAGAAATACTTGTGTTACTGGCCTGTTTGAACTTACCCAGGTGGTTAGGGAAATCTCTCTCTGATTGTTGTATTGGTCAGAACTTGCAGTGTCCTCAAAACATGACTTTATATTTAAGTGACTTTGAAGCACTCTAAAACCAAACTACAGAGTGGCTTGACTTGCCATCCTTTTTTTTTTGTTTCAGTGAAACAGAAATTCTTCCAAATCAGAATATATTGTAATGTCTTGTTGACTTTGTGCCCCGTGGAAGGGTGTGGGTGTGCTGTGCTGGTGCTGAAGGGCACTGCAGAGGGGGCAGGCACAGCTCATGGGCTCTTTGTACCCAGTACTGGGTGGTGAGTGGGCAAAGCTGCCCTAGGAAGCACATGAAGATGGGTGTTTGTCACTGTTACACGTGCTGTTGTTGGTTGTTTTTCAGAGCTTCTCAGGAGCATGCTGGAGGGTGTGAAGTGCCACTTGGACAGCAGCCTGCCCCAGCTGCGGCGCCTGGGAATGGTGGTGGCAGAGAGCATCAGCTCCAGAATAAACACTGATGGGCCTGTCCTCAGCTTTGAGGTGAAGGCTTTGATGAAACCTGGGACTGGTGTGTGGGGCTTAGAGGAAATAAAAGCTTTAAACCAGATGATCCAGGGCATGATCGCACCTTTTTATCTGGAAATAAGGAGAGGCAGCAACACCTTCAAACAGAGAGGATCTCTGTTTACAAAAAAACAGTTATGTAGCAAATGGCCACATGGCTGAGGGTGACCTCAGGGGTGCAATCTGCTGGCAGAGGTCAGGCTAAACTGTTGGTAATAAAGGAAGTTTATCATATTGCATGAGGGAATCAGAATCTGACCGATGGGAGTTAAGAGGGAACTTCAAACCCAAACTTGTAGTGAGCATTTAGTCCCTGACACAACAGGAAGGCCTGCTCTGACTTGGGATTTTCAGGACTAACATGGGGATACACACTCTGCTCCTTCCAGTAGAGTTTTTGTGACTTAACTGATTAAATTACATGAATTCTTTAAAAGCCTGCAGCATCCTTTGTATCACATTGCCATTTATAAAATGTTTTAAAGACAGAAATAACATTCAGGCAAGGTGTGATCAGGTACTGTTAAATACAGGGACAAAGATGTGCAGCGCTGCTGGGAGCACAGGGATAGAAACCAGTGGGGTTGGTGGAGGTTCATCTGCTCATGATTCAGTCCATGTGCAGCACAGAGATGAAATGTTGAATGCTGGACATATTTGCAATAAATAATAAAGTGCAGCAATGGTTATTCTGAATGTCTAGTATGAAGAAGATGATGAAATAAGAGAACTGAAGTCTCTTCTGGTGCAAACTCCACCGCTGTGTGTTGTCCCCAGCCTTCCAGATGATGAGTAAGTTATTGCTACTATTCATGCCATCTTTTAGCCCTTTCCATGCCTTTTTTGAGTTGCAAGTGAGAACTGTGTACCATATTGAAGATGTTTTATATATTCTTAAGCATTGTAATGCACCTTCTTCTTACAGTGCAGTGTAGTTGCATTAAATTCATAATTCAAATGGTATCATGTATTGAAATAGCCTGTTTGACAGCTGCACATGGTGAAACTTTGGGGCAGGGGTCTTGTGTGCCCTTGGTTCAGTTTCATTCACAGCTCCAAATCTGGTGCAGGCCACTGTGATCCAGTTATCATAGTCTTTCCTTAGCAGTCCCAGGTCCAGGTTAGTGCAGGGGAACACAGCAAATGAGCCAGTTTAATTTCTATTATTTATTGCTCTTCTGTTAAGAGATTCTGCTTTTCTTCCTTTATCCCGTTCTCCTTCCCAGGACTTTGCATTCTGTGTCAGCCAAGCTGGCTGTGAGACTGCAGCAGGAATAATTATCTGCTGTTCTGCTCAGGCAGCAGGGGTTGGTGGGCTGGGCGGTTCCCTCCTTGTAAGTAAGGACTATTCCTGTATTCCTTTTAAAGCTTCTTGTTCCTCACAGCAGGAGTGAGAAAGCAGATGCTGCAGAGCCACTGGCTCCAGAAAGTAACAAGAAATCCCAGACAGCAGCCCCTGTGGTGCCAGATGAGGAGTCAGATGCTGAGCTTGACAGGTATGGGACAGGAAACTGGGAGGAAATGGAAACTAAAGGGAGATGGAGAAGGGAGCTGTGAGGACCTGCATTTCTTGGAAAGTGTTGTGATCTCTGACCTTCTTCAGCTCAGTGGCTTTGCATGGGAAATTGCATGCAAGTATGTTAGTCAATAAATTAAGCAAATCCCACATTGTGTGCAACCACTGTATTTATTCCATTTGACTTAGATACATGTTTCCAGGAAATTTTGGATATATTTACTCATTTTAATAGTGGACCTGCCTTATTCTGTCACTATGTAAAGAAATATGTCAATCTATATGTCAATATATAAAGAAATCTCAAGAGCCAGCTTCTAGTCCCTTGGCCACGTGACTCCTTCCTGCCCTCGACCAGGAGATCCAGTTTCAGATCTGGTCACAGAACTGCTTTTTCCCTGACTAATTCCTAGAACTCCCAAGGACCCCTCTCAGGGCAGGCTTCAGTGGTGCTGCAGGAGTGATGGGGTTACAACACTGAGTGTGCTGGTGCTTTCTGTGTGTGGGTAGCTGGGGAAAGCCAGAACATCTGCACCCCATAAATAACCCTGCCTTTCTTTCTTTTCCAGTGATGATGACCTCGTCCCTTATGACATGTCAGAGGATAAAGAGCTGAAGATGAAGGCTCCTGTGTATATCAGAGACTGTATTGAAGGTAGGAGATTTTGGGCTGAGGCTTTATCTGTTTCTTTCCAGCTTTGGAGAGACATCTCTGTGTAGGTTTGGGTTTTTTTTTTTTCCTGAGCTAATTTGAAGAAGCTGTAAAATTCTTAAGTAATTTCAGTTTAGTTCCTAATGCTGGGTCAATGATACCTGCCTGTACCAAGTCCAATGATTGGCAGCAGGAAGTTGGGAGATATACCCAAGCACAGCCATTCTGGTAGTAACTTTTGTTGGTCTTTTATCCCCTTCAGTTCTGACAGGATCTGAAGATGTGGACAGATGGGAGGCTACAGTGAAGGCCCTCGAGGGCTTGGTTCGGAGGAATCCAGCAGCAACACGAGAGGTGAGGCAGCATGAGCCAGGTTAGCATGGGCAGGCTGAATGTGCAGGCCAGGCTCATGGATACTTGCATTTAAGGCACACATTCCCAAGCTTTCAACCTGGGAAGGGAAATAGATGGAAATAGCTGCCTTGGAGGTGAGGCTCAGAGTACAAAGGAACAAACAGGCAGCAAAGGTGCTGGCAGCACTGTGGCATCCAACAGCCCCAGCCCTCCCAGGGAAACTGCTGCAAGCAGAGCTTGCCTCTGTGAGGAAGCTCCACGCTTTGTGCTGGGCAGGAAAAACATGAAATGGAGATTACAGAGCAGCCCTTTTGGATTTTGAATTGAAATCCAATTTGTTATTCCCCAGCAAAAAGGGAGGTAAAATCAAAAGGGCTTTCCCTATTTTCTTGTAGAAGCATAATGTCTTCTGGGTGGAATAGTTGGTTTGTACTGGTCAAGATGAAAAGCTCAGGTGAGAGGAACCTGGGACAAGGTCACTGTGCAAAGAATGCTCACCAACACGTGTTAGTGAACACATGAAAGTGTCAGAGACACAGGCTGAGAAAGGGAAGGGGTGTGTGGCACTGTACCCTTTAACACATCACCTAGAGGGACAAGTCATCCTACATCATGATGCCACCACTTCTCCAAAAAGCTCAAGTGAATCTGGACAGAGAATTGGCAGACGGGGTTTGCTCAGGGTTTTGATAAATCTGTGTTGATGGCATTTGGCTTAATGTGTTTTCTCTCCCTCCTAAATAATGGATATGTTACCTATATGGAATGCCTTTGTTTAAACATTAGAAATGGTGTGTAAATCCTGTGAGGGGAAATAAACCCCACTATCAGGGATTTGATTCCTTTTTTTCATATTTTGAGCAGGTTAGTGTGGAGCTGGCAAAAATATTATTGCATCTGGAGGAGAAGACCTGCATTGAAGGCTTCGTGGAGCTCCGTCAGAGAGCTCAAGTAGCTGTTCTAACCACAGATCCAATACCTGTGAGTCCCTCTTACTGCTTTCCTCTTTCTAATTGCAAAAACTGAAGCAGCTGAAGTTTTTAGCTGGTTTGATGGAGGCAGCTGTCATGTCAGTGTGGTAGAACAGGCAGTTCAGGTCTGACATTTATGCAGCTCAAGAATCTGCATTGAATGACTGAGCCAACAGGAAAGAGAAAACCCTGCCAGGCTGGAGGAGCTGTTTGGGCTGTTGGGTAAGAGTGTACCTGACAAAGCAGGTTAGACAAGGACTTGTTGTACTAAAGGGTTTCACACAGAGGGGAGCTGAGGCACAAAGGGCTTCTGTAGAGAGACTTGGCTGATGGTTGGAATCATGGAATTGCAGAACTGTTTGGATGGGAAGGGACCTTAAAGTTCACCCAGTTCCACCCCCTGCCATGGCAGGGACACCTTCCACTAGCCCAGGTTGCTCCAAGCCCTGTCCAACCTGGCCTTGGACACTCCCAGGGATGGGGCAGCCACAACTTCTCTGGGGACCCTGTGCCAGGGCCTGCCCACCCTCACAGGGGAGGATTCCTTCCTTACATCCAATCTAGATCTATCCTCTGCCAGTTTAACACCTTTACCCTTCATCCCATCAGGCCCTGGTAAAGAGACTCCCTCCATCTTTTCTATAACCCCCTTTAAGTACAGAAAAGCCACAGTGAGGTCTCCTATCTGCCCTGGCAGTTGTTGGGTACCTCTGCATAGCAGGGACAGCATGACAAAGTCCCATTTTGTCATTTGCTTCCTTTGGGAGCATCTGGAAGTGTCTGAATTTCCCCTATTTACACAGCATGTCTCTTCCCTTCCCTTGGAGGCTTGCTGTTACCTAGCAGGGAGCAGGATCTGTGAGATGAAATGCCTCTAAGAGTGAGTGGAAGGCTGTTGCCAGCCTGGGTGTGCATTCATTGTACCTTGATTTTCCTGTGCAGGTCTCAAAGTACTTGACCTCCCAGTTCTACTCTCTGAACTACAGTCTCCGTCAGCGCATGGACATCCTTGACGTGAGTGCTCTCACCTCCCACTGCCCTTGTGGCTCCTGCCCCAGAGCTGAGGTGTAGTGGGGTCACCTTTCACTGCCCATGGCAGGAGGCAGTGACAGGGGAATCCCTTCCATTCCTGTTTGGGCCTGGCATTGCCCTCTTGTTCCTAACCCTGCTACACTCCAATACCCAGGGATGCCTCTCCACAGAATGCAGAGAATGTGCTGGGTGTTTTCCTGGCAGAAGCCACTGTTTCCTTTCACTTCACCACTCTGTTTTATCTTCCCTTTCTGAAGGACAGCAATCTGTCCATGACTCCTTCTGCTCCTGTGTGAAGAAGGAGCCACTGCTCTGTTCCAAGTGCCTGGTCAGTACCTCAGAGCCAGGTGGCCCTTGGGGGCTGGTTCCCTGCAGTTCTTCACTCTCAACCTGTTGTGCCTTTTTGCCTTGTTGCTCCTATCAGTTTGGGTGCAGGTGACTGTTGTTCCCTAGGGATTACCCCTTTTTAACTGAACCTCTCTCTGTTTCATCTAGGTATTGGTTTTGGCAGCTCAGGAATTGTCGTGTCCCAAATTCCATGGGAAGCCCAAGCATCCTGGTGCCCAAAAGCCTCTTGTCCAGCTCCTTCCTGGAAGTGACAGCTCTAAGGACTGGAGAAGAATTGTTGATGAGAGGATCAAAAGCAAGACTCGGAGATTTGCTACGGTGAGACCAGGGCAGAAACAAACTAATGTCAAATCCAGCAAAAATAGGGACACTCAGAGCTGCTATAGTGCTGTCTGGAAAGAGCAAAATACCTGTGAAAGTGGGCCCAATCCAAAGGAAAGAATCTATAACTTCAAATGTAAATTTATCTTGGAATCTGGTGGAATCTTTTGGTGCAGAGTACCAACTCCCACAGTGCTCTCCCAGCAGGGAGAGGAAAATAAACCTGGAACTCTGTGCCTGGCTTTGAGGGATAGTGGCTGTTCTGTGCTTGTTCTGAGCTTTCTGGCCACTGCAGGGAGCTGTGTCTGCACCTCACACGTCCCAGACCAGCTGCCTCTGGACTGGTCTGTCTCAGCCTTCTACTATCAAGGGAGATGAGCTGATGACAGTTTCCTAGTTCCCAGAACTCCCCTGGAGGGTTTTCTTTCCAAAATTCCTTTATCCCTTGTATGTTCTTATTTGTTGTATCTAACCCAGCAGTGCTGAGCTATATTGTACTGAACTGTTTAGATGTGGAGAGGATCTGAGGTGGGAAGTGGGCAATTGAACTGGGGCACTGGTAGCCATGGGTGAACAAGCAGTGGCTGACGAAGGGCTGGCTGCAGGGAATCTCATGACAGTGTCCAGTGAAGTGGAAGAGCTGGGAGCTGCATCTTGTGTCTAGACTTCACTTTTGTCTTGGCCAGGGTCAGTGTCACGTGGAACTGGCTTCTGGCCCAAACGAGTTCAATTCCGTTGCTGGGCACTTCTTTTTTCCACTGATTCAGCACTTCGACAGGTGAGTGTGAACACCTCAGGACGTGGGTCTGGCAGCTGATAGAGTGACCCTTTCTGCTTGTTCTGCTTGCCTCAGAGCAGCAGGCTAAAGCCCAGGAGCTGTGCAGGAGCCCAGTGACTCCGTGGGTCATTCACAGAAGGTCTTGTGGGGCAGGAGTTTGTAGGACCCCGTAGAAGTGAGATCCATCACAAAGGACAGTCTCACAGACAAGTGATTTTGGCAGCAGCACAGCAGCTGTCTTGGCTGAGCCCCCACTGTGGGAGGTTCACACAAACCACAGAGCTCACACTGCACTCTTGAACCAAAGTTAACTCTGTCTCAGGTTGGGCCTGTCACCTGCACTGGTCTTTGTGGCTGCAGTACAGAGCACAGGACAGAGTCAGTCCCTGAAGTTTCCTAACCTAAAAAGGCTGAGTAATTGATTCCATGCTAATCAGGATTATTGTAATACCAGTGGGAAGGGTATGGCAGTGGGGGCAGGTTTTGCCTGCAGGTCTTTCCAAGTAAAGCCTGTTGGTAAAATGTGTGATAGCTGCTGTGAGAGTAGAGGATATTGCTGTGGGAGATACTGGGGTGGGATGAAAGATGAGAGCAGACAGCTGAGGGCTGTGATAACCTGGTAGTGACTGTATAATGACTGTTGTTGTAGGGATTCAGGCTTATGGTGGACAATTCCCCCTGCATAACTCCCCAGCTGTTCCAAAGATGCACCACTCAGCCTTCTCACTGCTGCACAACTCTGTGTCTTGCACTGACAGGCCTTTGACAACATTTGATCTCCTGGGGGAAGATCACTTAGTCCTTGGGAGACTGGTCCACACTTTAGCAGTGCTGATGTACTTGGCTGTCAACACTGTGGTAAGGAAGGGCAGAGAGGGGGGGAGACTTCCAGCCTGGGAACTTGAGGTGCCCTGTGGGAGAGCAGTGTGTGCTCTGGGGCTGCTGCACTGCGCTGGCAGCACGTTTGGGGGGTGTGGGCTGAGAGGTGGTGAAATGGGCTGGGCAGAGTTGGTCAGAAAAGAGACATTGGGTTTAAGCCACCCCTGAACTGTCTTTTGCTTCTTGTGTAAAAACGGTCAGCTTCTGTGGGGGGTTGGGCACATCATTTCACTTTACTGCCTGTTTCCTCATCTGTAAAATAAATGTAATTGTAGCCCCTCAGGCACAGGGTGGGATTGTTGGGGTGTCCTGTGCAGGGCCAGGAGCTGGACTGGATAATCCCTGTGTGTCCCTTCCTGCCCAGGACATGCTGTGGCTCTGTGACAGTGTGTCCCTGTGGGGTGGGGTGGGTGGGAAGGTGTTCAGTGGTGCTGTGACAGTCCTCTTTTGCAGGCAGTGACAGCGATGGGAAAGGCACTGCTGGAGTTTGTTTGGACTCTGCGTTTCCACACGGACTCGTGAGTTACTGTCATTGTGTACTCATGTGGAAAGCTGAGCTGTGAGCCAGCCCCCAGCCACGAGCTGTCTTTGTCCCACACTAGCACCTGCCTCAGGGTGTCAGTGTCCTAAGGCATTAACTCTGTGCCCTCCTCCAGCTGTGTGTTCTTATGACTGAGTTTAATGCCACACCAGCACAAGAGGTTGGCTGGTGTCTCCTAGTGTGGCAGTACAGCCATTACCTATAGAAAGCTTGACAGATTTGCTGACCACCTGACCATGTGATACTTTCATCTCTCTCTACTCAGGGAGCTCAGAAAACTTTAGATTCAATTCCAGCCGTCAGTCTTGGAAAGAAATTTAGACATGTAGGCTGTAGACATCCAGCTTCTGGTTTGATCTCAGCCTTGTCCAGGGCTCTCAGTTGTGCTAAACTCCTGCAGCACAGCATTGCAGGGGCTCTGGATTTGGGCACACTGCTAGCCTGGTGTATGATTACACCCCAAATCAGTGGGAACATGGCGAAAGTCATCATCCCATTTGAACCTGGGGAGCCCCTGAGGTGAGGAAATGAGGGTACAGCTTGAAGCTGCAGGCTGTGACCAGTGCAGTCCTTCCCCACAGGTACGTGCGCCAGGGCCTCCTGTCCTGTGTCTCCTCCCTGCTGCTCAGTGTCCCTGCACAGCTGCTCCTCACAGACATGGCAGAGGAGCTGCTGGAGACCCAGTCCTGGCTGGGAGGTAAGGCTGGGGGGGCACTCAGGGCTTTTCTGGTTAGTGGTGCAGTCTTTGTGCAGCATGTCTTTAATTCTGAGGGCAGCAGGGATGTCCTGGTGTTGTGCACCACAGGTTTGCATGATCAGCAGGTAGCAGAGCCCTGTGTGCTGCAGGGGATGCAGTGCCAAGGGACCTGAGGCATGAGCTGAGAGCTGTGTGTGGCATTTCAAACTGTGACTGTCCTCACAGGCCAACCAGGAAAATCCCCACAGGTATTCTGTGCCCCCTGTCTCTGCCTGAACATCCAACCACCCCCCTCAAGAAGCTGCAGGAAGGATTGTCACGCTGCCTGTTGCACCCAGGCAGTGACTTTGGCCAGAAGTGACACACAAGGCTTGTTCACACCATGGCCACAGGATGGGGGGGTTGTTAGTGCTGAAACCAGGAGGAAGAGGAGCATGGCCCCATCTCTCACTTCCTACTGCTGATGGAAAGAACCACCAACAGAACCCAGCAGAGGACTTTGAATGCTGCACCCAAGGTGGACACAAGCTGTGTCCTTGGGTTCTGGCAGGGTTCACACAGATTGGTGCTGCAGTGAGCTGAGGTAACAGAGGAACCAGTGCTGAAGCCTCCACTGTGTTCTGAGGGTGACTCTCGTGACTCCCTGCTCTGCTTTCCTTCACCATTCCCTCTCTTGGTGAGTGGCTTCCCACAGGGAGCAAGCAGGAAGCTCCAGTGACCCAGCCAGGCTCTGATCCTGGCAGGCTGGGGCGCTCCGTGCCCTCGGAAAGGAAGAGAGCTGCCTTGTGGGGCCCAAGACTTCACTTTCCCATGACATGGTGTGCTCTCAGGAATCTGCTTGTCTCTGCAGTTAACACTGCACTTACCAAGGGGAGCCTTTCAGGAATGTATTTCCAGCATGAGGGGCTGCATAATCGGTTTTTAATTAGTTATTTTGGGGAGCAGGAGGAGAGAACTAGTAGCAGCTTCTCATGACTGTAGGTAGTGTAATAACCATCTCTTTACTCCTGAAAACTGCATAGCTGATCCTGGTGGGAATGAGAGCAGGGTAGGATCACAGTTGTGGGTGTAGCAGAGAAGGGGACATTGCTGTAAGAGTCGTTCAGAAACCTTAAAGAATTCAACTCAGCTCCACATCTGGTCAGATGCAATTTAAGTGCGTTTTAAAGGGCCTCTGGAGCTGCTCTCTGAAACACACCAGCTCCTTGGGCTGTGCCTCTGCTGTTTGTTGTGAGGTTGTTGGTAAAATGAGTGCACAGGGAGGCACTGGGCCCTCCTGGCTCATCCAACAGGTCAGGTCTGCCCCTAGAGTCCTCCTCCTGTGACTGAATCACAGGTCTGAGCTCCTGGACTTGCTGTTTCTTCCTGGCTCTTCCAGAGGGGACTTGCCAGAGGGGTTGTGTGTTAGCCGTGCTGCAGTGGGAGGGACAACCTGCCCTGCACAGGAGCCTCGTGGCTGCTTTGGCTTTCAGCTTAAAGCATCTGTGTGTGTCCTGCCATGGCCAAAGCATGGTGATCAACAGTGGGGTAGAAAATGTTACCCATGAAGAGTTTAGTACAGCTCCACAAATCTGGGCCTGCACACGCTGCTGTCGTGCACCCTGTGAGTGTGTCTGCCCTTCGGGCTGAAGGGCAGACACAGTCACAGGGTGCATGACAGAACTGCTCACAGCAAAACTGCTTCAGTCACTGCCATGGCCCTGTCTGCTCCTGGGTGCTCTGGGACATTTCAGCTGGGGGCAGAGGTGAGAATTGCCCTCAGTGCCACGCTGACCCTGCTGCTGAGCAGCCTGATCCTTCCCGGGGGAGGGAGGGAATACCTAAACACTTCTAGGAAACAGTTCCTTTGATTCCTCAGCAGCTGCCTCGGAGGGAATTCCCCAGCCCTTGCAAGTGCTGTGGAGCTGTGTCAGGGGCAGGGGTGTGTTGTGGCAGCAGCCAGAGGATGCTCTGGTGCCCTGTGTCCCCCGGACAGTGCCAGCTCCAGGCTCCTGGGACAGAAACAGCACCAGCAGCACTCTGAGCTTTTGAGCGTGTTCCAGCGTGCCGTGTAACCTCCCCTGCAACTCGTGCAGAGCAGTGTGGAAGCAGCGTGGTGCAGCTCAGCCCGTGTTATAAATAGCCCTACTCCATGGGCATGAGTCATGTGTTTGGGCTGCCAGTGCCGGGCTCGCAGCACACGGCTCGTGCGTACAGGATATCCTCACACAGGCTCCCTGCTCTTCCAGGCTCCCCTGCTCAGACATCCTGCGTGCATCCTGGCTCTTGCTCTGCAGGCCTGCTAAGGGCCCCCTGCAGGAACAGCTGCTGGGAACAGCCTCGAGCCTGCCCTGACCCATTAGAATGGAGAACGTGCTCCGCCTTGGGGCCTGTCTCCTCCTCTGTCCACTGCAATGGCAGCGTGACCCCAAACTCAGGAGGGAGCACTGATCATCACAGACTGCAGGAATGGCAGGATGGAGAGCTCAGGCTTTGGAGAGAGTGGATTTCTAACTGCAAACTGCATTCCCACTTGTAGCTCGGCTGTTCAAAGGTTGTGTGTAGCTCGAGGGCACAAGTACAAATTCTGGCATGAAGGTTATCCCATGGAATCCAAGATCAGACAGTGTCTGTACTGTTTGAACCCAAGTGACTATTTGCTTCTCCTACAAGACTGAGCAGAGTGCTGTCCCCTGTGGCACTCAGGGCTCAGCTGCTGTAGCTGGTCAAGTCTGTGCCATCTCTGCCTTCTGGCCCAGTGCAGTCCCTGCAAGTGCTGAGGGCCAGCCCAGGAGGTGCAAACACTGCTGGGTTTAGTTCTGTGATTGTCACTGAAACAGTGAGAAGTCCTAAGGGAGGTTCCCATTATCCAACTAACAGTGGCTGCTTCTTTTGCAGATGTGGTGGAGAAAGACCCCAATGGGGACTGCAGGAGGCTGGCCCTGCAGAACTTGCTGCTAATGGAGAACCTGAAAAAGAAACTTGAAGCTGTCCCTCCTAGCTGAAAGAAATGACCTTTACCTCGTGCTCTTGCCAGCTGGATGTGTTTGGGCACTGCTTGGGCCTCTTCAGCAGTCACCTGGCTGGAGGAGAGGAAGAAGGGGGAAGGGTGCTGAGCTGGAAGCCAACGAGCCTCACTTGACATCTGGACTTTGTAGTGGAGGCCAATTGAGTGAGCTCTTGGTATCCGGTACAGCGAGTACAGATGCAGGAAGGCAGCGAGCACTGCCATCCTCCCCCAGCCCCCACCCAGCTATTTATAACCTTGGCAGGGCTGAGCACTCAGCTAAAAATATGGGGAACATCTCACGGAGCTTTCTTGTCAGACAAACAGGAGGGCTGGGACAGCCACTCTGCCCTGCCCCTCCAAGGGCTCCCACATCCCCGGGGTTTGCTGCTGGAAGGGGTGCAGGAACAGCACTGCTGAGGGGCTGCAAACGTGGGATGGCTACACCAAAGTGCTGGAAATGTGCTGCACCTCAAAGGCCCGAGCTCGTGGTTAGGAAGGAATAAAGCAGGAATTCTTTCTGTGTAATCTGCGGACAGAAGTAAGTTGCTACTAAAGAAGAACTAACGTTCAGATTTGGACCATCAAATCTTCCCCACCCTTCTTCCCTGAAAGAATTTAAAAACTTCATGTTCACCCCAAGTTTTGAAACAAATCACAAAACATGAAAAACCATTTAAGCAGAAGGGCTGGTTGTTAAGAAATGTGTGAATCACCTAATTATTCCCTCTTGGCAGGGCAGGGTGGCAGGCTGAGAGGTGAGCAGAGCAGAACCTTGGTTGTTACACTGAGCTTCACTTGCTTGTGCCAGGGGAGACATTTCCATCTGAAAATACAACTCTACAGAGTGGCTTGCTGTAACTGGTGTTGGGAAAAGGAGCTTCCCAGTGAGGGAGAAGCTTCCCTTGCTCAGGGTGCCCCAGCTGGAGCAGGGTTTGGAGCAGGAGGCATCCAGGGTCCCTTCCAGCCCAGCCATTCGTGGCTCTGGGGTTCAGCCCTGGTGTCTGCAGTGCTGCCCCACAGGACCCTCTGAGGTGGGTACATACATTGCCTTCAGCCTGCAGGACAGGGTGGTTTGACTTCCAGCCAAGCTCCTTCCCAGATGGGAGGGAGATTGTTTTTAGAAGGTCTCACTTCTCGGGAATTACAGATCAAAGTTGTACTTGAACGTTTTGTCAACTCACATTTTCCACCTCAGTTACGCAGCCCTTTTCTGTACTCACTAAAGGGCCTGAAGTTACAATATGAAGTTCTTACTGGGTTTTTTCTGTCTGAAATTTATTAAAATACTAAAACCAGCTTTCTAACAGAATGTACATGGGAATCTCTGTGTGTTGTGGTATTAACTCCAATACTGATGCTTGTACAGGCAAGCAGGAAAAATAAATCTCTTGGTTATAACCAAAGAGCCACATGGCTGACCTGGGATCCCTAACGAGGATGCAATAAATGAGCTGACATTAAAGCCAGCTTTGCATTTGGAGGCTGTACATTGTCAGGGGTCCTCCACTTCATCAGCCACCTCTTCTTCCATGTCCCTGTCCATCTGGCCAGTGTGTGCTGCAGCCAGGGCTTGGCTCAAGGGCACGCCTGCTCCTCGGTGCACGGCCTCCAGGGTCTGGGGGGACACGTAGAAGCTCACGTGGGAGGCTGGAATTCTCTTCTGCATCTCCTCCAGGTAGCGGTAAGCCTAAAGGGAGCAGAGATCACTGCCAGGGGGGCACTGCCACAGGGGCCCCAGGAACCATGTAATGTGCTTTGCACAGCAGAAATGGGGTCAATCAGCTTGCCCTGGGCACCCTCACGTTTCATCCCAGCTCAGCTGGAGCACCGGGGGTGTGGCA
>JAWMRC010000031.1:270647-297849 GCA_035584755.1 Thripadectes ignobilis | reverse complement strand
AGAAATGGGGTCAATCAGCTTGCCCTGGGCACCCTCACGTTTCATCCCAGCTCAGCTGGAGCACCGGGGGTGTGGCAGATCTTGTGGCACATCTGCCCCAAGGAGTGATTCACCATTTCCTCAGACAACTGCACACTTACAGTTCTCTTTCTTCCCTGGCCAGGTGGCAGAGGGCTGTGGTATCTGAGGCATTCACCCAGACAGGCCCTCTGTTCTCCTGACTGGGGGTGCCTAAGGACACACCACCATCTGTGCTGCGTCCTGTGAGCTTTTTCTCTTCTCATCCCACCAAGTGACAAAGCAGTGGGCTGTGCCACACCCCGCTGTGCAGTTTGGCTCCTCTGGAACGTGTTCCCGTGAGAGCCACGCTCCCCAGGCTGCACAGGTGGCACTGGGGCTCTGGAGGTTGAAGACTGAAGGCTCCACTCACCGTGTGGAATTCCTCCACTTGAGCATAGTGCTGAACCAGAAAGCCCAGGATGTCGCCGAGCCGGATGGCGTCCTCACAGTCCGGTTCTGCCAGGAGCAGCTCACACTGCCTGGCTGCTTCCTTGGGGTCGTCAGGGTAAACTCTAGGGAGGGCAAAAGGGAATGGTCACAGCCCAGGACAGTGCTCAGCTTGTCAGCCCAAGGACAGGGAGGAGTTTTTGCTGGATTGTTTCATGGCAGAAACACGAAACCCAGAACCCCCAACATGTGCTGGGCTGGTCCCACAGGGTGGGCAGGGGGGATTCTGCCCCTCTGCCCCCTCAGGTGAGACCCCCTTGCAGAGCTGCCTCCAGCCTGGGGGCCAGCACAGGAAGGACGAGGAGCTGCTGGAATGAGACGCACTGAGGGCTGGAGCCCCTCTGCTCTGGAGCCAGGCTGGGAGAGCTGGGGGGTTCCCCTGGAGAAGAGAAGGCTCTCAGAGCCCTTCCAGTGCCTAAAGGGGCTCCAAGAGAGTTGGGAGAGGGACCTTTGGACAAGTTCCTGGAGGGACAGGACAAGGGGGAACGGTTTTAAGCTGAAAAAGGGGACATTTAGTTTAGGTGTTGGGAAGAAATTTTTGGCTGTGAGGGTGGGCAGGCCCTGGCACAGGGTGCCCAGAGAAGCTGTGGCTGCCCCATCCCTGGAAGTGTCCAAGGAGCTTGGGCATGGCTTGGAGCAGCCTGGGCTAGTGGAAGGTGTCCCTGCCCATGGCAGGGGTGGGAGGAACTAGGTGGTCTTTCAGGTCCCTTCCAACCCAAACCAGTCCGTGATAATCACCTTTCTTGCTACACCTCCCTTGGTCCATACACTTCTCTTTCAGGTTACCTTCCCATCTTTAATGCCAACAGCACTTTTAAAAATCACCTCATGGTTTCCCTGCTGGAAAAACATACCAGCAGCTTTTAGAAGCGAGGCTGCAAATCATTCATTAAAGTGCAGGTGCTGGCACGACCTCTGTTCTGGTGTGGTATTTGTGTCCCTTTGCTGCCATGGTCCGTGTGCTGCAGCTCACCTCTGGGCATGGATGAACCGCTTCATCAGGGCCATCCTGTTCTGCAGGTGGGCAAGTTTGCTTTCCTGCTCCTCAGGGCTCCTGGCCTTGGCTTTGGAGAGGCTCTTGTAGGCTTCTGCCAGCGCCCGGTGGGCTTTCTCGTAGTTCTGATACTCGTCGATCTCCACCTGCCAGAGGAGAAGGCAGATGAAGCCTTTGCTCAAAAGCTACCAAACCCAACCCTTCAGCAGTCCCAGAATGGGCAGTACCTGAGCACATGCATCATAGAAACCTGCCAGGAGGTCGAGGGCCCTCCCTTTGGTGTAGAAGCTGATGATATTGGCAATAATCTTGGTGTCGTTACGCCAGTCCAGAGACTGCAGGTAGTTGGCTGCCATGATGTAAATCTCTCTCTGTCTGGAAACCCCCGCAAAGAAGATAATTTTCTCGGTATCTCCAGATTTCAGCAGCGCCCTCATAGCCTGGCAATGGAAATGGGGGCACAGGGGGAGAGAGGGAAAGTATTGTGAATGCAAAAACACAGCCAAGATGGCTCAGAAACCTCGCCTGGGTAGTTACTGTGGGAAGTCTGCTCCAAAACACCCTTGTTTTGAGGTTCCCCAGGCTGACCTTTAACTTGTTTCCTGCTTGTGTGTATTTCTTGGTGGCCATGTGGTAGTTGCCTTGCCTCATGCAGCAGTCAGCAATCTGCTCCAGCAGTTCCCTCCGAGCCTCCTCGGAGAGCTCCTGGGAGTCCTTGGAGACTGTCATCTTCTCAGCCAGCTCCTCAGTGATGGTCAGGTTCTGCTCCAGGCACAGCTGCAGAGCTTCGTGGTACTGAGGGCAGCAAGAGAGCAAGAAATGCTGCCAACACTGTTGTGATAGCTCACGTTGCTTGTGGTGGAACCCACAGAAACCAGCTGCACACACCAGCAGAGAGGATGCTCTGGAGCACTGGGCTGTAGTTTGACATCCTGACATCAGCCCCTGATCAGGATCACACTGTCCTCTTTTGTTTGCTAAGAACATGCCTGTTCTTCCATGACCCCACTGATTCTCCCCTCCTCTCAGGGGACATGAGGGTGCCCCTAAAGATTCAGCCATTTTGACTCTGAATGTGAGATTTTCAGAGTCCTACAAGTCTGATTTGTTAGGCACAATTGATAATATTAAGGTTTTCAGCAAATACAAACAAATTGAAAGACTTTGTTAAATATCCTGATACTTCCCATATAGGAACAAATTCTGAGTAGGCTATACAAGAGCTTTTAGCCCAGAAAAGGGCTACTGTGCCCTTGCAGAACATGGAAGACAGAAAGGAGCTCATCAAAGAGGAGTGGGCACAGGGTGGGTTTGGTACCCAAGGTTTTGGCACGGCCCCGAGTCCCTGGCTTGAGAGGAAACTTTAACCTTTCCAAGTGTCTCTGCCTCCCTGCACAGATAACTGTCTGTGTGCAGGTGCACACCTGCTGTGCCCCCTCCCTGTGCCAGAGGGCTCTGCTCACCTTCCTGGCCGTGAGCAGCAGCTCCATTGCCTTCTGGTACTGGGCGTGCTCCACGAAGAACGCCGAGCAGCGGGCGAGCAGCGCCGGGTCCGAGCGCTCGTCCAGGTCCTCGGCGATGAGCTGCAGGGCCCCGAACTGCTGCGTGGCAAAGGCCAGCTCCAGGGCTTTGGAGAAGTGTCCTGCCTGCAAAATTAGGAATGGGGCTTCAAAGACTGGAGGAAAGACTACAGAGCCGGGGCACAGGATGCCCTGAAGTGGGTTAATAAAGCCTTACCCACCACAGACATTACAAAGAACCACGGTTGATTTAACATTCCTCTGCTGCAGCAACTGCTTCAGGGTAAAGTTTGGGAGTTGTTACCTTGTGGTACAACATGACAGCTCTGTCCATCTGCTCCCCCTTCTCCTCATAATAGCAGGCTGCCTCTATCATGTCTTCTGGCGAGCTCAGGAGAGCCAGGTTCATCAGCTGGTCATCTAAATTGTTTGCCTGTTCAAAAGCAAAGGTTGGGCTCGGGGTGTGCACACAGACAGTTCATAACTGACTTCTGGCAAGCCCGTGGCTTTGTGCTGTCACACAGCAGCAAACCATCACACCCTCCTGTGTAAAACCTCTCCACCTTTGAGCTTTTGAGCTTTGATGATGATAATTTATTTCAGACAATTTTTAACGAGCTGTACAACAAGATACAGCCCCAAACCACCAAAGCTTTATTGATATTGATCCCCCTTTGGTGGAAGAGGCCAGCAGAACCCAGGAGCAGGTTCATCCCAGGCTGTCCCCGAGCAGGCAGTGTCTCACAGGAGACCATGGGCACCAGCCCCTCGTGCTGCCCTCCCTGGGTGCTGCCCTGGAGCCCCGTACCTTGCACAGGCGGATGGCGTTGTTGAAGGCCTGGGCCCTGGTGTAGAAGTGCACGGCCTGGCTGATGTCCTCCTGGCTCTCGTACTGCCGTGCCAGGTGGTAGGAGGCTGCCCAGTTCCCCGTCTCATTTGCTATCTCAGCAGCCTGCAAAGGGCATCCCAGGGCTGGGCTTGGTGCCCACGCCCCTGGAAGGAGAGCTCGGGGGCAGATGGGAGCAGGGGCCTCACCTTCTGAATGTTGCCCTGAAAGCAGTGGACACGCACCAGGGAGAAATAATCCTGAGCCAGGGCGTAGTATTTGAGGGCAGATTCCAGGTCTGACTGGCTCTCCAGGTACTGTGCCCACCACTTCCACAAGCTCCTGGAAAAGCAACAGTATTACCTGCAGCAACCACAGCTGCCAGAGGCTGTTTCTCCCTCCTGGAGAGCCTGAACTAAAGACTAGACACATTTTTCAGAACGCAGGCTTTACCCCAACCCAGGGGTGACACTCTGAGCTCTGCACTATACAGGAGGTCAGCCTGGAGAGCCTGGGGGGCAGTCTTTCAGCAGGACAACCCTGAAATGCTGTGGGAGGATCACAGTGGGTAAGGCAGGGGCTGAACGTGGCTGAGGGGACTCACACTCCTCCACCCCTGCTTTCAGACCTGACAGCCCCATGTGGGAGCAGAAACAAGCACAGCACTGACTTGTCTTTCATGTTGTTGACGTAGTTCTCCAGAGCCTGTAAGTCTTCCGAGAGCATTCGGGGCACCTCGAACCTGTGCGTGTCCGACTTCTCAAAGCTGTAGGGAAGAAGGACATATTAGATGTGAAAGGACAGTCTCCTTTATCAGCTCACTTTCTGTGTAAAACATCCACTGAGCCTTGTTCACCAGCCATTCACTGACAACACTGGCAGCAGCTGCTCCAGCTGTATAAGTAAGTTCACGGTAAGACCAGTTGCAGTCCACCAGCACCATCAAAAATGAGGAGTTCATTGGCACTGCAGGGCAGCTGGAATGGGGGAGGTGTGGTCTGTGACCACAGGGCAGTAAATACTTCCAAAGTGCCCATGATGGCCCAAAGAAGTATTCCAGAAAGTACCCAGAAAGCACCTGTGGCTGAACAGGTCACAAGAGCCCTGGGTTTAGGGCCTTGTCCTTTTGCCACCCACTGCAACATGAGCCTCTGCCACTGCCCTTAGCCCAGCACCCACCTGCCCTCACCCCTTGCCCAGCACGGCCCCCAGTGGGTCTGCCTGAGCACAGCAGAGCTCTGCTTTGACTCTGAACAGAAGTCACCTTCTTGTAGTATTATTACCATCATCATCATTATTATTAATAACATCAGCATTATTATGGTGAGAATTCATACGGTAAAACTCAGACAAAAATAAGATTTCAGACAACAAATATAAGACATTAAAAACCCCTTCTCCCGACTTCTCATGGGACTTGGTGGCCACAGGAGAGGACCAGGTGCCAAAAACAACCAAGTCAAACTAGATTCTACTCCAGCAGTTGTGTCTGGAACTCTGAGGAAAAGTAAACAAGTGCTTTTGTCATGCAAAAGAAGGCAGTGGTCTTCAGAGACAAGCACAGCAATGGATAGGAGTGGGTTCAGCTACTGGCCATGACAGACTCTGGACCTTTCTGACACTACAGGTTATTCACTGGGGAAGGTGCTGGGGAGTTTCACTGGGAATCCTCTCACTCCATGAGACAGAAAGTCCCAGAAACAGGAAAAGACTTGTATGAATTATTCCTGGTCATCAGCAGCCACCCTCCTTTGCCTGCCTCCACAGGCACCTCCCAGTGCCCCAGACTGGTGCTTACTGGGTGAGTGCCAGGCCCTGCTCGCCGGTGGCCTCGAGGTGCCTGGCGTAGTTGTAGTGGGTGGTGCGTAGGTGCACCCGGTCGTGCGCCTCGGCCGTCTCCATGGCCTTCTGCCACTGGTTGGACGCCTGGTAGAACTTGTTCAGGAGGTCGTACCGTCTGCAGGCCTTGTAGAGTCGCTCTGCGTCCTCCTGGGAGGGAGAACAACACCCCAAACCCCCGTCAGCCCGGTCTGAGGGCCACGGGTTGGTGGGGCAGGGCACTGCAGGGCAGTCACTCAGGCAGGGGCTTCACCAGTTAAATACATGCACATTGCTGGGAAACAGGATGTTTATGTGAGAATAAGGGAAACACTCCAGTCATGGCAGTTTTTGTACAGGATTGAAGGGGGGTGGCACGAGCAAGACATGGAGGATTCAACACTGCCATGAGCAGTGTGACCAAGGAAACAGGAGGGGGCACAGCCACCAGCCACGCTGCCCACCCACGGGGAGCCCTGGCAGAAGGGGCTTGGGGTTTTGGAAGGAAGGTGCTCCGAGCCAAGGGAACCTGTGACCTCCCAGCAGAGGCAGAACACTGTTCGTGGACAACTGAGCTCCATTCCTGGGAATAAATGGTGTCAGTTTATGACAGAATTAGAACAGGAGGGTTTTGCTGATGCTGACGCAAGGGCAGCAAATTTGGAACTATTATTTTTATGCTCTGAGAGGTACTCACTCCTGTGGAAGGAGCATTTTCCTGCTCCACCCAACTGCTGTCCAGCTGAACACTATATTTAGTAAATTGAGATTATCTGTCCAAGACAGAAAAATAGTTTCTGTCTCTTATTGTTTCAAATTCAAAAAAACATAGAAAGTGGAAAAGGAAGATGCCAGCCCTAGGATTCTGTAGGAGATGGAAAAAAGCAGTAGAACTGCATTTGCTTTGCTGCACCTTTCCACCTCTCCAGAAAGATCTAGATATCCACGAGAAGAAACACTGACACTTTTCAGCCTCACAGCTTTCTTTGCCAGGAAGCTTTTCCAAACATTTAGTTTGAATTTCCCTTCTTTTCTTACCTTTAACTCAGAATAGTTAGTCTCTTACTCCAGCATTTATACTCTTCAAATAGTTGTAGATTGCTAAACACCTTCTCAAGCCAAATTCTAATTATTTGGCCACCTTAAAGATTTCCTTGTCTGTGAAATCTTTCCAAGAGCTGAACAATTTGCACTGATTTTCTCTGAACTCCTTCCAGTTCATCAACATTTTTTTCTAATAATGAGCTACTTAAGGGTGCAAATCAGTTCCAGCTGTGGCTGCCCTGAACACACAGACAGGAGTTACCAAACCCAGCCCCCAGGATGTGGCATCTCCTCAAACACAGCCCCTAACAGATTTTTGCTATCATAGCACTTTGCCATTTTTTATCATTATTTCCTATGAACTGTGGGGTATTTCATAAATTCTTCCCCAGTCTTTCCCTTTTACAGATGAGATGCCTGGATCTCTTATGGTTCCCAAACTACAAATCTCTGTTTTTCTTACAGATCATTGATGAAGGTGTTCAATGAGTGGAACACACACACACCTCTAACTCAATTTTCAATCCACATGACAATGCTGGTCTCAAACTCACTTTAAATCTCAGTTCTCTTGGTAATCAAGGAGGGTGGGCTCAGGCACATGGGAAAGACAAGGTGCATTTTGGGGGATCTGCTGCCAGGCTGGGCTCCAGAGGGAGGAATGAGGGACAGTTGTCCCATACACCAAACTCTGGGAAACAGCCTGACCATGTCCTGTGGCTGGGTTGGGCCCAACCAAGTCCCTGCTCACACAACAGGAGAAGCCAGGATGGAGATCTGGGTGTCCAGGTATCCCTGGGCCAGCACAGGCAGTGAATGTGACTGACCAGAGCTCTCCAGCCCCACAGGAAATATCTATTTGGTCTAAACTCCTCCAGCACCTCAGGCCAGCCCTTGTTCTGTGACAGCACACGTCTACAAATACGTCAAAATGGAACTTGTGTTTCCCGTATCAGACCTTAAAATATGTTTGTTGAAACATTTAACTGCAATAAAATACATCCTTTTTTTAACCCAGTCAAACCTAGAATGATTAAGCTTGGAAGACACTTAAGCCCCAAGCAAACAGGTTTTCTGCTCGATGTTTCCCACATAAACCACCCTTAAAAAATGTTTCCTTCAATGAGTTTCTTTCATTCAGCAACTTTTCACCCGAGAGCAGAGCCGTGCCACAACCCTGCCCAGCATGGAGTTACCAGCATTCCCAGCTGGATGGCCAGCACGGCCACCCTGGCCTCGAGCTCCGGCTCCTGCTCGGCCTCGCGCAGTGCCTTGGCTCCTCTGGCGTGGCCCATGTGGCCCAGGCAGATCTTGGCAACGTCCAGCCTCTGAGTCCTCACACACATGCGGGCCATGCTCTCCCAGACGGCCTCGCTGCGGGCAGAAAAGCACAGAGCTGTCACAGCAGCACCCGAAGGGGGGAACCATCGGCTCGTGGGGCACTCACTGCAGGGACCTGGCTCCAGTGAAGGTCACTGAGGGACAGAAAGGCTCACAGGGAAAGGTCACTTCTTGAGCTGAACGACCCCAGGCTTAAGGAAATGTTGGGGGGGTTGATTTGCACCAATGTCTAAACAACAGCAGTTACAGATCTGGAGACAGGCTGGGAGAGCTGGAGGGTTCACCTGGAGAACAGAAGGTTCCAGGGAGACCTGAGAGCCCCTTCCAGTGCCTAAAGGGGCTCCAGGACAGCTGGAGAGGGAGCTGGACAAGAATTAGGGGAAATGGTGTTAGGCTGAAAAAGGGGAGCTTTAGATTGGGTATTAGGAAGGAATTCTTGGTTGTGAGGATGGGCAGGCCCTGGCACAGGTTGGGCAGAGAAGCTGTGGCTGCCCCAGCCCTTCAAAGGTTCAAGGCCAGGTTGGGCATGGCTTGGAGCAACCTGGGCTAGTGGAAGGTGTCCCTGCCCATGGCAGGGGTGGGTAGAACTAGATGGTCTTTCAGGTCCCTTCCAACCCAAACCAGCCTATGATTCCATGTTTGCCTGTATATTAAGTGCCCATCACTGTGGTTCCTGCTGTAGCTGCAACCTACAGACATTGATAATACCCCCACAGCAATGTTCAGAAATCAAAATTAACAAATCAAAATTAAGAAATCAAAATTAAAAGTCTTATGTACATAAACTTCACCCTGGAAACATCCTGCTGCTGTCCTGAGTAGCTCAAACATGGAACAGCTATTGGGTGCCCAAGAGCTGCCCTCAGTAACAGGGAACAACTGACCAAACAATCATGTTCTAATTTAAAACTTGCATAAAACTGGCACAAAGAAAAGCTTTGTGATGCTCAGAATGAGGACTCGTCAGGGCTGTGAGCTCAGTTAGCTCTGCAGAGTCCCCAGCCCAGGCAGGGATGGGCAGAGCACTGCACTCCCAGTGGGAATGGCAGGCTCAGCAGAAGGACCACACAATTGACCATCACAGGGGAAGACAAGCAAAGAATTTCAAGCATTCTATTGACCTTTGAGGCTCTTCAGAACTACGTGCAATATGTTTGACTAATAAAAACTGTGAGCATTCAAACTAGGGGGTTTTCAGCATGTCACCCTCAGCAGAGGGTCTGTGCAGTTCTCAGGCACCACCACGGCACAAAGCAAAGATCTAAATCATAAAAGCAGGGAAAAAAAGAAGAAAATAATAGAATAGAACGACACTCCAAGTCCTGCCACCAAACTCCCTTCCAGTTTTCCTATGATTAAAGTGTTTTTCTGTTTCCAGTGGCTGTGGGAAAGCCCTGCACAAACAGGGGAAAGTGACTAACCGGGAAGCAGCAGAGCAGGTGAGCCAGACGTGCTCTCCAACACACACACCAAAGAAAGGCACAGGAAAAATACTGTGCCTAATTTACTTTACAATTACAGCATCTTTTACTTACAGCGGTCTAAAGGTGTCAGGTTGTAATCAGCATAAATAAATGACAAAGGCCAAACAGCATAAAGAAAGCAAAAGAGGATCAGAAGTGAAAATGTCCCCCCGCTAGCTGGTTTAGAAAAGCAAAAATGCCTGTCTGAGTATTGTGCTGCATTTCTTACCAGTGCAAGGCCATGCTGGGGAGTTCAAATGCTGAGTGGGGGTCCTCATGCTCTGTCCCCCATCCAAGCCCCCCTGGCTGGGGAGCCAAAAGGAACATTGAAACAGAGCACAGTGATTTCTGACCTGGAAGGGCCCGACAGAAACCAGCACTAAATCCCTCTGTGCTTCACCACTCAGCACAGAAATGCTGCCTCGTGTCAGCAGGTGGGACCTTCCTAATTTCTGAAAAGATGCAACTGGCTTCTCTTTTATTCCACTGCCTGTATCTGGAATTGGGAAGAGTGGGGAAAACACCTTTAAAGAACATTGACATGATTAACACGGTGTTAATTGTGGTCAGCTGGCTGTGATCAACATGGTCAGTGAGGTCTGACCCCAGGAGAAGCTGCCAGTGCCCGTGCCTGGGCACAGCTGCATTTCACAGCATGCAAGGAGAAGAAAGACATTTTCCAAGCTCTGCAATGTGCCAGAAGAAGCTGCCAAGAGCCATTTGGCTCTGGGTGAAGGAATGCACGTCTCTGCTGGGCTTTGTCAAGCTGACTAACAGTGAGCTTCGGAGAGGAAATCAAAGCCTTTATTTTTCAGAGCTCTGACAGCTCACAAGTCCCCCCATGCAGGAAGATGAGAGTTCATGGGCTCGAACAGGAGAGCGGATGAGAATTCTTATTTAGACTACAGAGAGTGGAAACTTTTGAAAGGAAGCAGACAACAGAGTGTAGTTTAAAGTACAAAGTTAAAAGATAACAGCGTGCAGAGAGTCACAGGACTTAGGAGAGAGATGCTGCTCATCATCTCTCGGCTGCGTTATGCTTTCCTGGACAGCAACAGCTCCTGCCAATGTCAAAACTCAGTGGGAGCTGCTCCCCCAAGGCTCCTCTTTGGGTGCTCTTTTCCCCCCAGTCTGTGTGGGCCACTTGGACACCCAGGTACCTGTGCCCTGAGGAACTGGAGCTCTGCCACCCCACCTCCTCCTCCTCTGCTCCAGACCACTTGTAAAACGAACCTGAGAGGCTCCAGGCTGTGCGGGGGCAACAAAAGGGAGGGAGGGAGAAACATCTGCAGGCAATGTGCTCTGCAGTTGGTTTTATTCTGGCAGGCACAGCCCTGTACCAGCCCCAGCTGGGGGTGTGCACACCGGGGCCAGGCCAGACTAAAGACACTGAATTTGGGAGTGCTCAGAGCAGAGCTGAGCTGAACTGAGCTTGCATTGACTCATCCAGCACAGAGACCATAGCAGGAGGCAAATGGGACACCAAAGATATGTCTGTGCCTGTGGCAGGGGGTTGGTACCAGATGGTCCTTAAGGTCACTTCCAACCCAAACCATTCCATGATTCTGAGGGACATGACCAGAGCAGCTCACCAGCACAAGTACCCGTGGCACATGAGCCCACTGCCTCCCTCTGACCACCTCTTCTCCCACCTCTGCCCTATAGAAGCAGCTGAAGGAGTGTTTCACCCAAGGAGCCCAGCCCTGCTGTGCCCAGAGGAGCTCCACTGTGTTTGGTCAGCAGCTGCATGGGACAGAGCCCACAGCCAAGCCTGCTCCCTGGTCCCTGTGGAGCTGCAGCAGAGACTGCTTTTCTCCAGCAGGCACGTCCCTCACAAGAAGGACACTGTTCTGATAAGGTACATACATGTATTATTTCAATTTTCTTCATGAAGTAAAATATTAGACAACTGTTTCTGCTTTGGGAGACCTTTCTTCTTAGCACCACCATGCTCCACCTATTGCTGCTGAGACACACAAGTATTTCTGACACAGCAACATCCATGTGCTTGCAAAGACTCATCCTAATATGCATATGGAATCACAGAATCATTAAGGTTGGAAAAACCCTATAAGATCATTGAGTTCAACCATGAACCCATCAGGACCTCAGTGTTCATCACTAAACCATGTCCCCAGGTGACACATCCTCACACTCTGAAGGGATGGTGACTCCACCATGGCCCTGGGCAGCCTGTTCCAGTGCCTGGGAAGGGAAAGGGAAAGGGAAAGGGAAAGGGAAAGGGAAAGGGAAAGGGAAAGGGAAAGGGAAAGGGAAAGGGAAAGGGAAAGGTCCTGGGAGCATCCACAATGCACCTCTGTGTGTTTCAGACCACCCTCGGAGGTGAGATGCATGCAGAAACACACCTCCAGCACTCAGGAATGTGGGTGTGGTGAAGGAACAAGAAACAGGAGGTGAAGAACAGGTTCACTTAAATCCCAGGTGAAACCACTATCTCCCAGCTGCTACTGTAGATCTGTCCACGCACCCCTAAAAGGCAGCAACTCTCCTTTCCAGGGCCAGCCCCACTGTCCATATAAAATGCCAAGTAATGTTTTACCCTGCCTCCGGCTCTGGGAATTTCCTGTTCTTCCCCTCCTCCTTCTTTTCTCCCCCCTTTAAAGTCTCTCACATCTGTATTTCATCAGCCAAGGCTGGGAAGTTAATGAAGCCCAGCTTTGAGCAGCAGCAGCAGCGCCATGGGAATGCATCCCTGCGAGGCACAGGGATACACCATTCCCTGAGCTCCAGGCCACATCCACAGCACCAGGGATTTGGGAAGCAAATGCTGACACCTCTTAAGAGTGGACACAGGTTTTACTGCTTATTTGATCAAAAAGTTTCCCCAGTTGTACTGGACCTTTCACATCTGTTTTTCCATGGATCTGTGTTTAGAGTGCCCACAGTCTGATCTCACAAACCCTTCTGTTCCCATATATTTTTCATTGCCTGTTTTGCATGAAAGTTATAAGAAAAACTCCTGTAAATGGAATAGTATTTAGAAGTGCTGGAGATTTATATGTCTGAAGCATCTCACTACAAAACCTCTCTCCCTCTGTTTAATGGGTTGTATTTGGAAAATGAACATTGATCAGGATCAGGGTAAAAAAGACATCTCTCTTTCCAATTTGGGCCCACTTTGTTGAACCAGACCCTATAATGTAGATATTAGAGATAGCATTATATTATATATAACAAGATACTGCATCCTATAACATTATGTTATAGATACTCACAGAAACATAGAATGGTTTGGGTTTCTGATTTAGCTAATTTAGCTTTGATGCTTTTGAAGTGCATTTGTGGGGTTTTGGTTCTGCCTTTCAGTGGGGCTAAAAAGCACCAAGGACCTAAGTAATAGATGAGAAGTTGTAATGATTCAATGAAAGTCTTGGTAGTGTTAATGATATGAGCTGCTCTGAGAAACATGTCAGGCATTTTTCATACATGATCCAAACACTGAAAGCAGATTGAAGTTATTCCTAAAAACTCCTCCCTGGCAGAAACAGAGCCATTTGATAAAGCACAACAGCTTTACAGAATGTATCCATAATATCCCACTGAATACAGAGCTTTGTTCCAAACTTACCCTCATAAAACCAATGCCAAGACATTGCTGCATGTGGATTTTATCACACAAACCTCTCGTGCCCCACTGAACACAGTGCACAGCCTGTTTGTCAGCAGAGCAGCATTCACTCAGGCCGGTTTTTGTTTTGTATTAAGGATCAGAAGGATTCCCAGACTGTTTAGACTGGGTATTAGGGAAAATGTCTTCACAGAAAGGGTGGTCAGGTGCTGGCACAGGGCAGTGGTGGCACTTGGGGACATGTGTCAGTGATGGCCTTGGCAGTGCTGGGGGAATGGTTGGATTTGAACTTTTCCAATTTAATGTTTCTATGATTAGACTGATTTGTTCAGCTGTTGTAAAATATAATTGTTATTATTTTTTAACATGTAGCATGAAGGAAGTTTGTGCCCTGCTGAAAATACAAGCTCAGACTTCAACAAATCACAGAAATCAAATACAGGAGGGGGCAGAAGTAGGGGTGTGATTTTTCCCTAAAGGTAAATCTCTCCTGGCGTTATCTGTATATAAACATCATCTGCTTTGCTACTGAATTCCTGTCTTAAAATAAACATAGAATCATGAAAACAAATAATCCAAGGGTTATAAAATAGGAAAATATGGTTACTGCCTGTAGGCAATTTCTTCGAAGAATGGCAGATTCAGGTGTGTTTGCGCTGAAAGTTCTAAAACAGGCAATGTACAGACACATGACAAATCACAGGGAAAAAGAGAAACCAAAGATGCTATAGAGCTCTCAAGGGATGAAGATGTTCAAAATACCTAAAGCTTAATTAATTTAAATATTAAAAACGATCCAAGCTCACAGAGGAGGGGTGAGTTCACAGCCAGGTTAGTACATTCAATTCCAATAGCTGAAAACTAATTACAGAGGCAGATGAGCTTCACTGGAACTTCTCCCACTCCTCTCAGCAACAAATCTTGGAGAATACAACATAGCCTTGCAAAACCTTTCCAAGCAGTTTGTGCAGATCGTGCAGCGAGGGGCAAATCCTCTACCGCGGTAAGACAGAGCTGCTACAGAACTGGACGGGTTTCTCATCCCGTGTGGCTGGCGGCGGCGATGTGCCCTCCTGTGCCAGCCCCTCCGCTGTGTGTGTGTGTGTGTGTGCCGGGGCTCCTCGGCACTCCCTGCCCGGGCCGGTGCTGCACCTCGTGCGGTATTTTGGCAGCCCGGAGGACCCTGCCGAGGGCACAGCCCCGGCACTGCCGCCCGGCCGCCGCCGCAGGGCACTGCCCGCCGCAGCCCCTTCTCCTGCCGGGGCTCCGATGGAGCGGCCAAGAGCCGGCTGGAGAGCCAGCCTGGGGACACTGCTCTGGAAACACCTACAGGAACGCTCTGCGATACCCCGACCACTGTGTTTCAGCTGTGCCCGGAGTGCTGGGCTGTCCCGGGACATCCCTGGAGCATCTGGAGCGGCGTTCCCATGTCCTGGCACTGAGCGGGGTGGGCACCGACTCTCAGCCTGGCTCACCCCCCAGCACTTGCCCTGCCTCTGCAGACACCCCCGAATCGGTGTGATTGCCGGGTTGAGTCCCGGGGCTTTGTATTTCCTATTTATCTGGCACGGTCCCTCCCGGTGGCGCAGAGGGGACGGGGACATCAGTGCGGCCCCAGAGCGCATTGGTCGCGCTGTGCAGCACCGACCCCAATGTTGTTATCCTTCCAGCAGAAGGCATTTCAACCCCCTCTGTCCTCGGTGTGCTGATGCTCCGAGGGTCGGGGCTGGGGTTTCCTTCTGCGGGCAGGGAGGAGGGGAGGAGGCGGGGAGGGGGCTCTCCGAGGGGAGGAGGGAAAACTTTAGAAGTCTCCATGGTCTTTTCCTTTCAGGAAACACATCCTGTTAATGTTTGACTGCCGTGGCAGTGGCTCTGTTTGTTGCGGCCGACTACGCCCTGAGGCTCACCAAAAACAGCCACAAAAACAGCCATTTCCTCTCGGTGGGGAGGGGGGGCCTTTTCCTCACTGCAGCGGCTGTGCCCGGCGCGGCACTCTCGGCTCGCAGCTCGGGACAAGGACGCGGCAGAGCAGCCCCCTCGAGCTATTCCGACTCGCAGAGCTGCTCTGGGATGCCCGCGTTCCCCTGTGCCTTCGAGAGGATGACAGCTGGCACTGTGTGCAGGCTGTTCTGAAGTTTGCACCCCAAGCCAGGCGCTCGGAGCGGCGCTGTTCCTCGGAGGACCCGGCGGGCTCCGTGAGCATCCCATCCCGCCCGTGTCCCGCCTCAGCTCAGCCTCTGCCGAGCCTGGATTCTGCCTGGATTCACCCCATCCAGCACGGAATGGACCTCCCTGTCACCCGGTTCACCACGGCACTCGCATTACTTATCAAAGTGCAAGAAGGTGGATAAGTCCTAGGACGGACCTAAAAAAAACCTCCTCCGTGTTCGTGTTTTATGGAATCTCCCACCTACCTCACGGAATTCTGGTTTCCTTGAGCAGAAGGGGCTGTGGAGCTGAGGTCAAGAATGAACGGTGATGTCCTCTAGCCCGCCGTGACAGCGCAGCGCAGCCGCCTCTTCCCGGCCCCCTTCAATGCGCTGCAGCTGACCGGGCCCTCGTGTCGTCTGCCATCGGGGACCGGCAGCGAGCTGACAGTCAGATATGACTGTCCAGAAACTGGTAGCCACAGCTGTGTTGGTAGCCCTGGTCTCACTGATCCTGAACAACGCGGCTGCCTTCACCCCCAACTGGGTGTACCAGACGCTGGAGGACGGGCGCAAGCGCAGCGTGGGGCTCTGGAGGATGTGCTGGCTGGCAGAGAGGGGCAGGGGGGCTGCAGGCACCAGTGCCAGGCAGGGGCAAGGCGAGGAGCACGAGTGCGAAGCCCTGGGCTGGGGCTCGGAGTCGGCCGGGTTCCAGGAGTCCCGCAGCACTGTCAAACGTAAGTGCAGTCTCTTGTCTTCTCTGCTGACACCGGGTCGTGACCCGTGGGGTGTACCTGGTCCCCCAGGAGAGTCGTGGCCTAAGCCTGAAATTGTTGTTAACGGTCTTAGTCTAAACATCTCTTCACATTCATCCCCAAAGAAATTAATTTGAGAAAATGAGAATCATTATGTCCACCAGTGAAGAGCTGAACTCCTCCTTCCCACTCAAAGCCAGTGATCTGCATGGTGCTCTCTGGTTTATACAGCCTAGGGACTGATCTGCTTTGAAAAAATCACCTGTGAAGTGTGAACCCAAAGCTCTGAGACATCTTGGGCTCCCTTCTCCCTCCTGGGTTCCTGCTATACCATATCCCATCCTGCTTAGTACAACACCAACCACAATTGCTCTGAATACCATAAAACAAACGAAAAAACCCCAAAGAAGGTATTCCAGTGACATGCTGAGTTATTTCTCCCTTCTCTTTGCTTTTGTTGGAAATGACAGGAGCAGAAAAGACAGAAACAGTTTTGGTAAAAACATGTAAAACTGAGATAGGCCTTAACATGTCCAACTATCCTTCTTAGTGAGAAAACATCATTAATATAGAACTTAGGGACCACAAAAATCATTAAGCACAGTGTATTTTTCATTCTGCACTTTCACAGGCTTGTGGGATCTGAAGAAAGCATATAGCTTACACAGAGCTAGGGAAAATCATTGGATAACATCAGAATTAAAGAACTGATTAATTAATAAACCTTCTGTATCATAGTGTTAACAGTGGTGCTGTAAACCGTGCTCTCAGTAAGAAACGAGAGCAGAACTGTGCTGGAATAGGATCATAGTAAGGCTTGGGTTGGAAGGGACCTTAAAGGCCACCCAAAATCCCTGCAGGAACCACAAGTGCCCTGGTGCCAAGGGGTTTGCTCCGCAGAGCCCCCAGCCCTGCTGTGAGAGCCGTGCCACGGGAATCGCTGCTCCGGCTGCGCCCCTCGAGGCACGGAGCTGAGCACAACTGATGGCTAGGAAGAGACCCCAGGGTCTTCCCAGGGTTTCAGGGATGCTCAGGAACAACTCTGACATCTCTGAGGGACAGTCAGCAGTGTCACTAACAAAGATGATTTCAAAACAGATGTTTTGCAAGGTTTGAAACGTGGAGAAAGAACGACGGCTCTGCTGCTCCTTGGAGTTTCCTAGATCCCTCTGGAAATATTAGAGGGATTTCTTTTAAAAGTGATTTAATGTGGACCCGTTCCACATCACATTTACCAACAATATTATGCAGGAACATTTTTTGCATGTTTCCTAATACTGAACCTGGATAAATCATAAACAGAAAATTTCTCAACTGTTCTGAAGTCCTGACCCTTTCAATACTTTAACTGAAAGACTGCAAAAAGGATTAGACTGTGGAAAAAATTCCTTGATGTTTATCTGCAGCTTCATCCCTGGAATCACTGCCCCAATTAATATTGATAAGCCATGTTCTAACTTGACCTCTATGTGTACCATTCATGAATTGTAAAAGTACACGTTGTGTGATCAACACTGGAATGAGCTCCTGCTCAGTGAATTTGGCTCCTGCAGCACTTTTAACACAAACTTGTATTCCTTGCTGTGTGTGGGTCAGGAGGTGAGTGGTGCCTAAAGATCAGAGGTATCAGTTTCATGGCAGAACTGTCTGGGCAGCAGTTTCTCATCCAAACAGGATAATGTGATAGAAAATCTTAAAATTTCAAAGGAATAATTACAGCACGATCAAGTGCCCAGAGGAATTCTCTGACAACCACTTAAAAATTCTAATTTAAAGGAGGCCTTCAAGCCCAGCAACTTGATTTGTACAGGACTAAAGCATCTGTTCCCTATTTAATCTGGAAGCAAATAGTAAGCAAAAGGCCAATTCTGAATCCTGATAAAGCACTTAAAGGGAAATCTCCCCTCTGCAGCTGTGTCATGACAGACTCAGTAGGAAAGACATCTGTGGCATTTATTTTTAAAACAGTTATGTTTCCATGGATCTACACATGGTCAGTCTGCATCTTATTCTGCATCCATGCATTTATCATTCTAAAGAATTGCTCTAATAAGAAATCACATATTACTTTGGTAATATCTATGGCAATCCTCATCTGTGAGTTGTAGAAAAATCACAGATGTGCAGGTGTGTGTATAAAAAACAACTTTATGAAGGAAGAAATACTACATTATCACACAGCATTTTGGATGCCATTTGTAAAACACCACATAGAAAATCTGGTCTGCCAACAGCAATGCAAAAGAGGCCATAATCTGGCTCATATAAAACATTGTACTTATACAGACATACATATTTGGGGAGGCAAGTTATTTATCTCACAGTTGAACAGAAAAACTGTAAACTCTTGGGGAATTTGCCTGTCCACGTACTGGTGACACCTGTACAAGCAGTCTGTGACCACCAGCCAAACTACAGACACTGCCACAGCAGGTTTGCTCCCTGGCAGAGAGAAGCACATTCTTACAACTTGTTTTCCACTGACTTTTCACTGCCTGCTCTTTCTCCCACTGAAATCACAGAATCACAGAGTGGTTTGGGTTGGAAGGGACCTTAAAGATCATCTCATTCTGTCATAGGCAGGGACCCCTTCCACTAGCCCAGGGTGCTCCAAGCCCTGTCCAACCTGGCCTTGGACACTCCCAGGGATGGGGCACCCACAGCTTCTCTGTCCAACCTGTGCCAGGGTCTGCCCACCCTCACAAGGGAGAATTTCTTCCTAGAAATGGCAGAAAAAAAAAGAAATCCAGGGACAGGAGTAAATTTTATGGAAAATATAGGGAAACAAAGCATCACAATGTGAACTATTTCTGCAAGGCACAATGTAAGAAAGGTGGGGGACTGATTGAGGGGGAAAACACTTCAGCTCTGTCCCTCAAACCTCACTGCTCCCAGAAGGGAGATCCCAGGCCCTTCCATTTGTCTTTATCCACTTCTCCATTCCTCTCCCTCACTCTGCAACCCTGCACCTCTCTTTCAATCATCTGTGATGCTGAAAAGCTTCTGGGACAGTTCAAATGACTAAACAAGAAGAGAACTCCCAGGTTGGGTGGAAGTTTTGGACACGGGGATGGGATTTTTGGTGGATATCTTTCCACTGGATTAAGCAGTGGTGTCAGAGTCCAGCCAGTGCTGCTGCTTGCATGAGCTAAGTGATTCACATGTATGGAGGGGTGACATGGCTCCTCTTTAGTGGTAATAAACTCTCAGATCTGAAACCTTCACTTATGCTGAGAATCAGTCTGGTTATGAGGACATCAATCCAAGTTTTTCTAACATGGACAAGCCACTGGACAGTACAACCTTAAAGGCTTCACTGAGAACTCAAATTGTACAGCCCCCTCATGAAAACACTTTAAGGAAACCTGGCCAGGTAGCCTAACACTCCTGCCACCTAAGTGTGGGCAAAAACATTTGCCAAAGGTTACGGAGATGCAGTTTCAGAGCTGTCGCAAAATTCTTGGAGATTATGCTCTTGCCTGCATCTCTTCACACCTCAAAAAAAGCCCACAGGTTGTAGAAGCACAACCTCAGCAAGAGCCTGGATAAGAGAGCGTGTCATGAGCAGTGAACCCTCAGCTCTGTGCCCACATCACATCACAGCCAGGGATGCAGCTCATGGCAGGGACACACGAGCTGCCTCGAGCAGTGAGAACATGCAGCTCTTCCACAGTGATGCCTTCCCAGAGCCAAACCTGCTCAAAGCCACCTACACCCTGCCCCAGTACCAGCACAGGAATACTGCATGAGCACACCAGCTTTCTTGGAATCAACTCAGATATTTTTAACCACACTGCAGGGCACAAACATGCCCTGAAATTCTGCCCTGCTCCAAGGCTATCTCTGGGTGGACAAAGGGAGCTGATTTATTCATCAGCCGAGGTCACAGTTTGTCCCTTTTTGTCTAAAGAACATTAGGAACAATGTGGAAACACAGGAATAGGGAGCGGTTTAAAAGATATAAAACCTTGCTGGGTCCTTCAGGGCTGCAGGAGACAGAAGGAAAATCCCAGCAGCGGGAAGTGTGTGTCAAGTGCAGATGCCCAGACCAAGGGAACTCCTGGGAACTGCAGCCCTGGCAGGGAGCATAACCCGTGCAGGGAGAGGCACAGCACCAGGAGCAGCTCCGTGACTGCCAGAGGGACCCACGTGTGCAGCCTCAGTGGGTGGCTGAGGCACACACAGGGACACAGGGACATGTGGGGGCTGAGACAGGATGCTGTGGGGTGGGAATGAGGGGCTGAGGTTTGCTACAGAGGCAGCAGTTCACCTCAGTGCCCACGTCCACTGACTTCACTCAAAGTTCCAGTGTCTCCAGAATTTCTCATTGCTCTGAAGTTTGGCTGGCTGGAAGCCAGGCTGAGTCAAGCAGCTGAGCATGCTGCAGACATGTGTTACTTGTCTCCATGTATTTTTCAATATAGACAGACCCAGAAAGGAGGTCAAGTGTATCTGGAGAAGACAGGAACTACCATCAGATTAAAAAAAAGCCCAAAACCTTATTACACACGTGGTATATATACTTCCTCATAGACTGCTCAGGCTGTTCCTCAGAGATGAGGCACCACAGGCACCCAGCATCTCAGGGCTTGTGATTTCCCCTCCTAATATCTGAAACATAAGCCATGATTAAATAAGTGACAATACTGATTTAATGGCAGAGACCTGGGTCTTCAAATTAGAGTGAATGCTCGTTTCAGTGGGAGGTTACTATTCTGTGTACTCATTTGGGAAAAGTGCAAAGCTTCTTGGGATTCAGGACAGGAAGGTGAACCCAATATAAGTTTCAATGCAATACCTACACATGCAATACTGTCAGAGCAGTCAGCGTTTGGGTCCTCTTACCACCCAGACTTTGGATTCAATGAAAGCTTTATGAGTGAAAATGGCTCTGGAGGTTTTTAAATTTCAGATGAATGCATTTATCATACAGAACACCCCACTGAGGTTTACAAACAGGCAAACCATGGCATGTAGACAACTCACACCTCCTCAGAAACTACGTGACAGCCGTGCCTGTTAGAACTGATGATGGTATGGAAGGTTCTCAGGGCTGGGTCTGCAAGGGAGCATCATGTAACCATAAGCACTTGTTTATGTTGAAAAGAGCTGGAGGAGCCATGTCCTCATTCCAAAAGTAACCACTGAAGCTGTTATAAAAAACACCCACCAACTACACTCTTCTCTCCCCAAACATGATCTGTCTGCCTTTCAAACTAAATATTAAAAATGTGAAGTTTCACACTTAGATGAGCAGAATGGTAAAGTTCTAAAATACCTAAAGGGATGGAAGATTCCACCAGTTTGTCATATCAGAACATTATTTTTAATGTGCTAAAACAGATTGGTTTCTCCTCCTTCCCTTCCCCTCTATTTAAATGACTATTTTTAAGTGAAAAAACATAAATTGCATACATCAGGAAGCCTTACAGGAGGTGAAAAAAGCAAAGTAATTTTTAACATATCCATCCATCATTTTTGAGATATTCATCCAGCAGCAGAGTGTCCTGAGGACTCCTTGCAGCTGAAAGCTGTATGGGTGCTTACAGAGATTTTAAAAAAAAGAGGGTGAGACTTTCCTGTTCAGGGCAAAGTCCTGTCCTTGCAGTAACACATGCAAAAAACATGATCATGGGGAAGGGGTACAAAGCAAAGAAGAAAAGATGCTTCACTTTTAAGAAATTAGTGACTATTCAGACCATCAGAGAGGCTCTAAACCTTCCCATGGTCTCAGTGGCACACTCATGCAAAGGGGCACTGAGACACTGCCAACATTTGCCTTAGTTTGTTTCACAAGTACTTTTAAAGTGTTAATATATTTCCTAATTTATACTCTAAGAGGTGAACAGCCTAAATACCACAAGTTTAAATCAACAGAAGAAATTAAATGTCAAAGACTTCATAAGTAGAGCACAGCTTTGGGTGGCATAGCACGATGCTGACCGTCAATAAACAATTACAGCGGTTCTATTTATTGTCCTTATCATCTCTTAATTGGTAAAACAGTAAGTGCTGACCTCCCGTGTCTGTGTTGTAAAATGAAGCCCAGCTGTATTGCACTTTCATAGTGCTCTTGATACCCAAGGCACAGCCCCAGCTGATTTCCAAGGCAGCTGTGGAGGCTGTTCAGCACATCTGATCTTTGCCCACAGTGTTGACATCCAAAACAAAAGCAACACACCATTCGTTGCCAAAAGTTTGACTAATGTGTGAATTTTTATTGAATCCTAAGGAAGAGTTTATTCTAAAGCTATTTATTAATACAGAATCCAGTTCTCCAGGTTGGAACTCAGCTTTCTGAACAGCAAGTAAGAGTCAGCAAGACAAAATCCCTGCCCTTGCTGACTCTTGCCTTTCACCCATTTAACTTCAAGGGTACTATTCTGGCTTTTCTCAATGTTTGGATGTTTGGCTTTGCATTTCTGAAGTCCCTATAATGTGCATTTTAAGATTTACTCCAAAAGGTTGAAACATGGGATGCATCCCTTATCTTGGGATAAGACCTCCATAAAATGTTAAGTTCCAGAGGAAAGCAGCGTGCTCAGTTAGAATCTCTTGATTATATCAGAGAAAACCTAATTCCTTATCTAGTTAGATTAAATTTTATCAGCAGAATATGACCACAGCCTGCAGACACCCAGCCCAAGAAGATGAAGTCTAGCACAGTTACAAGAAACTGAAAGTGGGTTCTAACAAAACTTCAGTGTAAGGAGCATTACCAGTTTTATGCAAAATCACTTCGAAATCTCAATTTCCCAAACACCACCATTTGTCCTCCATTCCAGAATAAAGTCATGTATGAACATCAAGCATTTATGAGGACAATCAGGTACATCTCAGAATGTGTCCTCAGCAATCCACCAAATAAGTAATTGATAAATAAACCCAAGAACCGTAAAAAATAAACAGCATCCACAGAATACTTTTTTTTTTTTAAATTCCTTTAATTACAAAAACAAGGAAGGAAAATCCCTCAGGAGATTCAAAGTGTGGATGAACTGGTGGATGCAATCAGCTCCACAGCAGCCTGAGGTGGCACCATCCTTTATGATGGATGAGTTTTCTTAAACTCACCCTGAATTTAAGAGCTAATTCAGAGTTTAAGCCCCATTTTTCAGATGTCCCACGATGGACAGTGGTAACAGCACCCTCCCAAGTCAGCTCCTCCAGCTCAGGTGCCAGCAGGGAACTGTGAGGGCACAGAGATGTTGGGACTCAGCACTGCCCCTGGCACTGGACTCACTGGGTTCTTCCCAGGGCTGGAAACTCAGTAACTTACACAAGCTGGACTTAAGTTTGCACGAAAATTTTTGTTCACTAAAAGTGGTCTTTGTCAGGAGGAGTTTTAGGCAACTATGGAAATATGTTGAGCCATTTCACTTAACCATTACAAAGCTTGAATTGACCCACTTACTGTTTGTCCCCTCTCTGCAGACAGAAAGGGGGAAGAAATGCTCACATTTGAAGCAATTACCATAATGTGATTTTCCAGTGAGATCATCCTTCCTCATTATCCCTAAACACTGCAAATTACTCTCCAGTATGACTAACCTACTTCTGCAAATAGTCTTGGGGCTATCCTGGAACACAACACCAACAGTCCTGGGGCTGTCATGGCTCATAACAAAACACAATTGCTGCTTGTAAAGAAGAAAATCAAATCAAAGTCTCTAATCCAGATGGATACAGCTGGTTTAGGAAGTGAGCAAAACAACAAGGAATTTGAATTGGTCTCATCCCTGGAGTTTGGGGTTTGACTCTTGACTGATCACTGTTTTAAACACAGCTGAATCCATTAAGCCAGGGCCCTGAGCTGAACAAGAGTCCCAGCTGGATGCCCTGTCCATGAATTTACTGCTTTCTCAGAGAAAATGGGCAGGAAACCAGGCTGGCCTACCAGAAGGAAAAAGGCAGAGACCAGCAGTGGATATTGATGAACAGCAGAAACCTGGGGCACAGTTTTGGAGCCATTCAGTGACTAACCCTTTCCAGCTCTCAACAGCCAAGCTGCATCTTAAGGAAGGTGAATAAAACTACTGATAAAAGAGGGATTTCCCTCCCTCCTTCACCTGTCAGACGCACACAAAGGAATAAACACCTTCTGCAGTGTCCAGGCTTGTTCTGCTGGAAGCACCCACCTCTAACTACAGGGAACATCAACCTCTGGCCATAGGGAACTCCATCACAGTTAAACTTCAGGAGATGAGTGGCCTTACCAATAATGAGTTCAAAACAAAAAAGTGGGACATCCAAAGGACAAAACACCTCTGTCATGACAGTCTTAGGCAATAGATCCTAGAAGCAAGGGGTTAACACAAATGCCAGCAGTAACTGTGCAGACATTGTGGCCTTTATACACATCTTGTTTTACATATTGTCACTAACAAACCATTAGGCAAAAGCTGATGAAGTCTGCAATGGCCACAAAAAGGTGACACTGAAATCATGGCTACTATGAATGAAGCTGAAATGGTTGGAATGGTTGAACAGATGATTCTACATTCACAATGATTGTCAAGTTTACAGAAAACTCATCAGAATAGATTAAACCTGGCTACTGAGGCATTTCTGCCTACAGATAATTTAAAATAGGCAGAGTAAAAGAGCATAAAGGTAAACACTAAATTTCACAGCTCTTAGAAAAACTATATTGCAGACAATTTTATAAGAGATGAGAAATATTTATGCCTGGAATGATTAGTCATTCAGGCAGAAGAAGAGCTTTGTGGCCTGGCCTTCCTCAACAAGATTTCCATCCTCAATGTACAGCTCTGAGGAAATGCTTTGATATTGCACACCTAATTCTCTTTCTTGATCCATTCTGCCCATTGGTTGTCCTTAATAAAAGGAGACCAGAGCTGCTTTCCACACCTTTTGGGGTGGTGGTAGGTCTCCTCATGCAGAAGCTCAGCTTAGCTCATACTCTGGGCATGTACAAAGTGAAATTACAACACGCTGAGCTGGCAGTGTGACCATGGCTGTGAGTAGGGAAGCACAGTCACCTGGCACTTTCAGGCTGAACACGTTAACAAGGAGAATGGACTTCATGCATTATTATAAGAGTGATACAGTATTAACAGGCTGCCCAGGACAGGGCTGGAATGATAATCCCTGGAGGGATTTAAGACGTGGATGTGGCACTTGGGGACATGGGCAGTGCCATGGGAACAGCTGGATTTGATGATCTTAGGGCTCATTTCCAACCTAAACAATTCTCTTATTCTAGGATTCTAAGTTTGCCTTTTTTCCCAAGAGGAATCATTACAATTCCAGAACAAAACCAGAAGTTCACAGATCATACATTCAACTTGTTGGAATAAAACTACATTTCTCATATGAGAGATGAAAGAGCACTCAGTTCTTGTAATACTTTATTCCATAAAAACAACTGTCTTCACATTTAATGAAATCCTACCAGATGTTTCCTTCTTATTCTACAGCCACCAGCCTGCTGTGGCACATGGGCCATATGCAACCTTCTTTTTTGGTTGAAAGCAGCAGCTGTGCAGAATATCCATTGCATTCACTGCTCCCTGAACAGTGCAGTGTATGAGGCCACAATGTGTGCAGTTCTTACAGACAGCAGCAAAGATCAGGAGTGTTACCCATCCAGTGCTACTGCACTTCCAGCTACAGGAGAGGACAGCGCTCCAAGAGCCATTATGGAAAGATTAAATTATTACAAATTTAGTTAAAATTCAACTGAGTCACAGTCAGGAACTTACTATTTTTAGTATTCATGATCTAACATCATCTGTGGCAAAGCTAAAAGACTTTGTAATACAGTTAAGTGTTAAAAAGTCACGAATAGCAGTGAAAGTGAAAATTTGGTGTTAATTTCTGTGTTGGGGGTGGTATGTATATTTAAACTTCAGACTTTTAAAGGTTATACAAAACAGGTTTTTCTTTTTAGAGCTCTCCTGTACTATATACAGGCAGTGTAACAGAATCCTTTATATGGCAGTGATTTTTTAATTGGACACTGCAGATAGTTCTGTCAGTAATGGCTGCAACCTGCTCTTGCTTTGGGCACTTCTCCTTTGAAGGGCATTGCCATCTCTTCAGCAAGCACTGGTCCTCAAAGCATTACAGAAGTCCATGTGAGTGGAAAACCAGAACAGTCCAGATGTCCCGAGTTTTACTGCTGTTTACAAAGCTTACACATCTCACCCTGAGCCCATGAGCAGCCAATGTGCCTCCTCAGCTGGGAGCATTCAGCATGGCAAGAGATGGAAATGCTGCCAGGGCTAAAAGGGCAACTTTTGAAGTTAAACACAAAATCTTTGAACAAATTCTTTTTTTTCACTAAATAATTTTCCTCTCTGGTCAAGATGAACGCACTAAGAAAAGCCAAAAATACTTAGTATGTTACCTTCTTAATGTTCTGTTCATTGGGAAAATGTTTAATGGACTATGGTTCTTAAGTAACTCTTCAGGTACAATACTACATATTAAATTTTAATTAAATCATGAGTTGCTACTTAGAACACTGGAAGCTAAATATGACCTGTGAGGGGAAAATAAAGGGTAAATATTTTTACAACTCACAAAAGTAGACCAGACACCACAATTAAGTTTAGTCTTGTTTAGATCAACTTTTGTTTTCAGCACTTCCTTAGCAGTCTCCTTGGAAGAACCAAACTCACAACCAGTTAAGACACCTCTGAAAACCTGCTGAATATCCATGTCCAGAGTCTTTCTTTCTCTAATATATACCAACTTAACCGTGGCACTGCTTCTATTTCAAAACAGCAATGACACATTAGCGAGATGTTGAACTGGCACAATGATATTTGCAAATCCCACCTTTTACTAGAGAGGAAGGAAAAGGATAAAAACAGGACATCCATCAGGTTAACAGGAAAAGTAGGAGAAAAAGCCTGACTAAAAGTACCCAACTTTGCAATTAATGTATTTCACTGCAGTGGAAGCTGGGAGACACATTTTAATCAGGTCTCTAGTCAAGACTTCAGATACCCAAGTCTGTAATCATTGCTGCATTTGTCCTTTATATTTAACACAGAATCAGAGAACATCTCAGGTTGGAAGGGACCTACAAGTTCCATTGCATCCCCCTCCCTGCTCCTTGCAGGAGTACCTAAAACTAAACCCTGCCACTGAGAGCATCCTACACACACAGCTCTGGCAGCCTTGGGGCTGTGACCTCCTCCCTGGGGAGCCTCTTCCAGTGCCCAACC
>JAWMRC010000031.1:258125-270547 GCA_035584755.1 Thripadectes ignobilis | reverse complement strand
CCCATTTACTGTAACCCTTTGAGCCTGACCCATGAGCCAGGTGCCCACCCAGGGTATGATGGACTTGCCTGGCTGCACGTGGGACAGTTTATCCAGGAGGATGCTGTGAGAGATGGTCAAAAACTGCTAAAACCCAAACTCATCACATCCACTACCTTTCCCTGGTTGTAAGTGGAAATTAAGTAGGTTAAGCAGGACTCTCCCCTCACAAAGCCATGCTGGCTGTGACTGATGACTGCATTGTCTCTTAAGTGTTTTTCAGTAACTCCCAGAATAACCTCCTCCATAATTTTACCAGGCATTGAAGTGAGACTGACAGGCCTGTAGGTTCAGGGTCTTCCTTCTTACTCTGCTTGAAAACTGGGACAACATTTGCCAGCTTCCAGTCAACAGGAACCTCTCCAGACTCCCAAAACCATTGAAAAATAATGGAGAGGTCCCATGGTAACACTGGCCAGCTCTGTCAGTACCCTGGGCTGGATTCCATCAGGCTCCACAGATTTATGCACAACCAGCTGGAGGAGCCAGTCTCAAACAAGCTCAGGGTTTGTCATCTCCCAGTCATGGTCTTCTAGTACAGACCCTGGCCCACTTTCCTTTTCAGTTCCAGAAGCAGATCCCTGCTCAGCCAAGCTCTCCTTCTTCCCTGCTTGTCCATGCTTTGGAATTGCCAGCTCCTGCACTCTTAAGAGACCACTTTGCCCACAATCTCTTTACAAACTGCACATCTCAGAGGGCACCTTTTCTAGTTGGCCCTCTCAGTCCCTGCACCAAGAAGTTATCTTCAAAATGCTCTGGAAATCTCCTGGACCTGTTTGTGTCCACTGTATGATATTCCCAGTTGAAATCCAGGAACTTAAAATCACCCTTAAGGGCCAGGGCAGTTGATCCAGAGATATCCCTTAGTCCCTTGTAGAATAATTCATTGGTGTCATGGCCCTGGCCAGGTGGTCAATAGTAGACTCCCAAAACACACTCCTACAACTCTGCTATTATATATGAGCTAATATATACATACATACACACACACACACATTTTTACTTATACATGTAGATGATGCCCTAACACTTCATTTAGAACTGCCAAGCCTTGACATCTTCATTATAACCATGTCCCTCATTACACAGATGGAAATAGAAGGGTCTTTCCAGTGCATCCCAAAGATTAATAAATGTTGAAAGAGGAAAAAGTTAAGAATCTTCTCTATCAAGCTTCCATAAACCAGTAAGACCTCAAGATTAACATCCACAGGATGTTTTCTAGGACAATATGGATGGACTAGGGAAAAAAGAAATTCAGGGTGTTAGTGGTTTGTCTTTGAGGTGATTATTACTTTAGGGCCTTGAAAAACTATTTATGGTTCCATTTCAGCCTGTGCCACACAAATGCAAAGCAAACATCATTCCTGCCCCAAACAATTTGGGCTAGGAATTGCAGATAGAATCTTCAGTGGGCAGAATTCCAGTTCCTCCAGTGGGAAATTACCTGCTTGTTTCACGCACCAAAGCAATACTTATGGGATGCTGTGCAACTGAGGGAAAGATTCAATGCACATCCTGAAGAAAATCCTTCCCTAAGCAGACCCCAGGGAGTGCAGTTAGAGCAAAGCACTGCTGGGAGAAGGAACAGCCCGAGAATCGTTTCCTATGGACTGCCAAATTGTCTCTTGCCTCTCGGTGGGCATTCTCTTCGCCCCGGTTTTGCACCGTAGTAACTTCGTGCCTGCCGTGTCTCCCCAGTGCAGTTCGACATGATGCGGGCGTGTAACGTGATCGCCACGGTGGCTCTGACCGCCGGCCAGCTCATCTTCGTGCTGGGGCTCCTGGAGCTGCCCATCATCTCCCAGGACACCCAGTGGTGGGAGGAGGCCATCGCTGCCGTGTTCCAGCTTGCCAGTAAGTCCACTTCTTTTTACTGATGGAAAAGTACTCAGTGTCTATTAAATCCAGGTGGAAAAGAGGTTTTCTTACTTTATAAATCTTTCAAGTGACAAAGAATAGCCAAAAGACCTAAATCTAAAAGCAAGTTCATTGTCTCCGACAAGCTCTCCCCATGAGATTCTGCAGTGCATGAATAGAAGCTTTTATCTGGGAGATATCAGAGTGAGGCTTCTGCCAACCAAGAAAAACAAGCCTTTATTATTTCCTACGAAACCAGGAAGGCAAACATTAAAGAAATAAACTGGATGCACTGCAATCCCACACTTTAGCAGGACAAAGTACACCAGAGGAACTGTGAGAAAGCAGAGCAGAAGGGCTGAGCAGAGTTTGGAAGTCTTGGTGAAACACGATTATTTCTTTTAGCTGAGTTTTACTCAGTGACCACCAGCTGGATTTTGACAGACAGGCATCTCTGCAATCCAGCAAAGAAAACTGAAGTCAATCCACATCACTGACTGCTATAAATAAAATTCCCACAGCAATTCGCATGGACTGTATACAGACATGCATGAGGAAAGGAGGAAATGAGTTTATCACAATTCCATTTTGACAACAGTGGCAACAAATTATAAACATTCTGCAGTAATACCTTTCTTTACTACATAAAATATGTCTCTTGGTATTCATTACACTAAGAGTCCAATCCTATAAAATAATTATGCAGGAAACTGCCATTAATGGAGTAACATTCAAGTTGCTTACAAGATCAGATTAAAAATAAAACATATATATATATAAAATATATATGATTATTGTAAAGAACAGGTTGTAATAAAGCATTGCCATTTTATTTTAAAATTTAATTTCAACTTTAACAACTCAGAATATTAAGACTGGCATAAAACTACTGAGACCTCGGGCTTACACCGCTGCAAGATCAGAATCTGGCCCAGATCTCCGAGCAATAAAACATTCAGGTTTATTAAATCCATTAAGGACGAGGAACCTGCAATGCAGAGCAGAGGAGGGGACTGCAGAGGTTCTGTGACTCTGAGAGTGCCTGATCTGGATCCCAGGTGCAGCCAGAGCCCCGAGCAGCAGGCAGAGCTGCCAAAGCCAGACACAAAAGCCCTCCAGCCCTGCCATGCCGTGTGTAAGTGTGGATACCTTCTGGAGGGTTCTCCTGAGCCTCGGGGTGGTGCCTGCCGTGCTCTCCCTCCTCCCACCCTCCCCAGACTCGACCTGTGTGTTTTCCCCAGGGCGGAAAGGCGTCCTGGCCCTGTTTGGATGTGTTGTTTCATTGACAAACAGCACAGGGGACAGCCATGGGCCTTTCTTCTACCACGGCTGCTAATTTTAGACTGGGCCTTTTTTTTTTTTTTTTTTCCTGTGCTGGAGTCTGTTTTAAACACAGTCAGAGAGAGACTGAAGGGCGCCAGGATATCCCGACACAGGAGAAGGAAATGCCTGCTATTACCTGTTATGCAAGCTGAACCTTGAAATCCCCAGTGCTGGGAGGGGAGAGGGGAGGAAAGCCAGAGTCAGAGTGATTAACAAAACACTAATGAGAATGGCTGAAGAAGCTGTTGGATCAAGGAGTTCATCTGCCTGCCTGTGTTCAAAAGGTGTGAAGGGATGGATCTGGCAGGCCATGACAGCTGCAGAGACAGACACTGTGTGTGTGAATCTGCAGCAATAACACAGGGACTGCCCCCTTCCCCATCCCTGTGCAGTTATGCCACACTCCTTTCCCCTCATCGGATGGTTTCTGCCCTGGAGGGAGTAACATGAGATCCATTTTACATCTCATTATTGTAATGTGAGTTTTATGTTTAAATGAATTCCTTCCTGCTATCCAGAACAATCAGCTGAAGTCTTCTGGAATGCATACGTTTTCTGGGAAGAAATCGTCATTTCTGCCATTATCCCAATATAAAAGAGAGTTCCTGGAAACCTCCCTAGTTTTCCAGGACAGTGGTATATCAACTGCTGAGTCCCTGGGAAATGAGGGGTCTGCACTCACCAAACTCCCTGGATTGGGCCCAGGCACAGCATTTTAGACATTATGGATGAAGTGTCTTTGCTATCAGATAACACCCATGTGCAAACAGTGAGCAAGCCCAGCATTTCCACTGCTCCCATGAGGGATTGATGCTGCATCAGAAGACCAAGAGGTCTATGTTGAAGGGGAGGACAGTGGCCACACCATATCCTATAAGCCTCCACTGTGACACAGTAACCTCTCAGCCATTCTCAAAGAAAAGTAGCAATATTGGGCAAAAACATCAGAACAATGAATATGATGCTTGTATTTAAAAATCCAAGAGAAACCCCTACAAGGCTCTTCCTTGTTTCATTTGAAGGGTTAAACCCAAGGTACTTTAGGTCAGACAGATGATTTGTGTGAGAAGGGCAGGTAATATTTAAGAATGAACATGATTAAATCTTATTAAATATTTCTGCAGTACTGGCTGGGTAGTTTCTGTTCATTACACTTTCAAGTGAAAGAACAGCAGCACCAACCTCCTCTTTTTTCCTTTTCAAAATCCAAATGATCTGGAGAATTGTTCTGCAATTCCTCATGTTGTCAGTAATTTCAGAAATTATCTTGAATCTCGTTCCCTCCAATTCCAATTTCTGCTTGATCTCTACCTTTCATCCTGGAATATGCCACCAAGTGCTGAAGAGAACTGCAATGGTCACTGGCAGAATGAAATCTCGTATTTTGGGGGAAGGCTCAACCTCCAATTTTCTTATTTTTAGTCAACTGAAACTCTGTGTGGGTTTCATTACAGTTTCCTATGGTCTGAACAAAAGTCCTTGCTGGCTCAGAAAACTAAGTGCAAAGTATTATCTCCAAAGTCTATCCCGAGCTTGAATCAACCATCTCTGATCCTCTGGAGCTCGTGGTGGCTCCAGGCTCTGCCACTTCCTCACTCCTGCCACCTGCACAAGCATTTGACAGCCATTCAAAAAGGATGGACCTCTGACAGAAAATAAAGCCCCAGGAAGCAAAGAGGAAGGAAAGAAGAGAGGAAACAGCATTGCTCCTGGGACAGCAACGGGATTCACACAGCTCCAGAGCTCCACAGCCTCACACCTCCCCGCTAACAGGAAAGAGAGCTGTTTGCTTTGGAAAAGGCTCCTGGTGAAAATGGAACCAGCATCGTACGTGGAATTTTGTGTCAACGCTCAGAAATTCCCCTCTAGAGCGTTTTTGGGGTTCTGTTTTTTTCCAAGGAACTGTTGCAAACTCCATGTGCCCAATGTAGGATGAATAACAGCTGACAGAGGAGCTGTTGGAAAGGGAAATCCATACTAACAGCACAGGGAAGAAAGAGCACTACTGAACTACTACAAGCACTAACCTGCCAGATGGGATCAGGCTTGAGGGGCTCCAACCCAGTCTTAATCTTGTACAATGATGATTATCACAGACTTTAGAGTGAAATGTTAGACATAGAATAGGGAAAATCCAGGATAGAATATCCCGTATATTAGATCTCATCCTGGTTTCTGAGTGTCTAAGACTGCAATAAACCTGAACCATAATGATTAGTATTCTTTCCAGTCTGCTTTCAGCATTAAATTACTTTAATACACGATACCCTAAAGATTAAAAAGGTTTCTATTCCTCCTGAGCTTGTAGGAACAGCCACATTTACAGCCAAATAAATTACAGTCTCCCCTCTCTTGAATTTCAAGCACTGCACTCCAACTTTGCCCACTGTGTTTTTGTGCTGACAGTGTTTCCCCCAGACCCCTAATGCATCACAGGAAAGCTGAGCTCAATACTCTCATTTCTGTGCTGTTCAAACTAAACAAACAATTGTTGGACCATTTACCTTCTCTCATTTCTGGGTCCAACCACTTTAGATTGATTGACTGATATGCAGAAAACCTCAGTGCAGATCAGAATAGCACAGCAGCTCTTGGAGGACAAGGCTGCAGATATTGCTGATAGAATGTGATCCCAAGTTCTGTATTACTTCCTTCCACCTTTTTCCTTCACGACACCCTCAAGCCAGACTGTTCTAAGATGACATCTATGGAGCTGTAAACCTACTACTTCCTGGAAAGGAAGCAAATAAATGAGATTATGTAAATAACCTGAAAATCATAACAAAAAGAGAGATCTTGACTGCTTGAGCAGTGCTAAATGTTTTCATTATTTCTCATTTTTATTTCACCTCAGTGCCAAACTGGTCTGTTCTTTATATGGACTACAAATGTCACCGTAAAGTGATCTTATTTTCACACATTTGCAAAGTGAACTACATTTGCCAAGATCTTAAAATCTGGAAGCCTGTCCCAGTTATTTTGTCTGAAGTAGTTCCTGGGAGCAGCTGAACCAGCAAACTGGGAAGGGCAGGAGCTCACAAGAAGTGTGGTGATCTCCTCATCTGGTGCAGCTGCAGCAGCAGATCTGCCTGCATTGCTCATGGCTGAACACTGGTAAGAGCAGCAGGCAGGCTCCTGAAGCATCTCAATGTCAAGGGAACATATTCTGATTGGAAATACGGCAACCAATTATTGCCAGATAAATATCATTTGGATATGCAAGGATAAGGAATGTTTTATGACAGACACAGCATTAGAAATAATGCAGGAATAAGTGTGTGAAATGGAAAGTTCTTCAACTCAGACATTCTTTTTTTACTGCTTATGGAGATGCCCACTGTATATACATGGAGGTGTCCTGTAAATACATTTCAGATTGAGTTGCCTCACTTGATCCAGTTATGCAGCTCTGACCCTCTGAGGTACCAGGAGATGAACAGAGCACTTGAACAGTGAAAGCAGAAGATGACACTGAAATGTCCAGGAGGATCATCTGTCAGTGACTTCCCCTCTCTGCACAGGGTGTTTCTGCTCAGGCTGAGCCCACCTGCAGAACTGCAGCCAGGTCTGGGATCCTCAGCATAAGACACACATGGAGCTGTGGGAGCAGGTCCAGAGGAGGCCACAGAGATGCTCCAGGGCTGGGGCCTCTCTGCTCTGGGGACAGGCCGGGAGAGCTGGGGGTGTTCACCTGCAGAAAAGAAGGCTCCAGGGAGAGCTGAGAGCCCCTTGCAGTGCCTAAAGGGGCTCCAGGAGAGCTGGAGAGGGACTGGGGACAAGGCATGGAGGGACAGGACAAGGGGACATGGCCAAAGAGGGGAGGCTTAGATGGGATATTGGGAAGGAATTCTTGGCTGTGAGGGTGGGGATGCCCTGGCACAGGGTGCCCAGAGAAGCTGTGGCTGCCCCATCCCTGGAAGTGCCCAGGGCCAGGTTGGATGGGGCTTCGAGCACCCTGGGCTGGTGGAAGGTGTCCCTGCCCAGGGCAGGGGGTGGAATGAGATGGGCTTTAAGGGCCCTTCCAACCCAAACCATTCTGTGATTCTGATTTTACGACAGGATCTCGTAGCTGGGTCTGATACAAAGTTATTAAAGCAGAGCTTTAATTGGCTGCAGCTGCCTCTGAATCCAAGGTGTCAAGCAATGCTGGGAGTCAATGTCCAGTGTGAGAGTCTGCACATTTACCTTATTTCAACAGCTGCCCAAGAGGAATTCTGCCTAATGCATTGGGAATGCTTTTCAACCTTCTGTTCAAAGACTGGCATCATTTCGAAGGAAACCTCCAAAAGCAAGTTACTGTCAGTAGACCCAGAGAGGTTAAACAGTCCTCTGCACTCCCTTTGAACATTTCTGACATAAAGGAGGATTCACTGCCTTACACTAAGTCTCCCATGAGGTTTAAGACAGGGACTGACAAAGAACACAACAAGTGGAAAACCCTTGTAATTCAGAAAAGGAGAAGAGGGTCTTACTGCCCCTGAGAAGATGTGCTACTCTCTTAATTCCAAAAAAATCCTGGGGAAAGGGGGCAGGGCAAGGCAAGGCAAGGCAAGGCAAGGCAACTGAAACTTCAAAGGTCACTTGAGTCCCTGTGGCATTAGAAATTGAAGCTTCATCCAGCCCGGTGCTGCAATGAAGAGCACACAACTATTACAGAGGCCCCACATTTTGCCTTGCACGACTCCTTTAAGTGCCAAGCTGAAACAGGAAGAGGTGTTTATTAATTAATCATCTGCATAAGTCCCATAGGAATCGCTTTGGGAATCTATCTCACGTTGACAACTACAGTTGAGCTCCTATAAGCAGCTCATTCAGGCGTGTGACTCATCACAGCTAAATTATTCCCTGTGAAACTTGATGGGGAACATAGAAAAGCAGTGAAACATTTCCCTTCCCTGTTTGCAGTTCTGCTGCACAAGTGTGGGTGGTGAATTCTCAACAGTCTGGCTGCTCTATTTTCCTTCTTCTTCCTTTTCCTGGCAGCAAAAGTCATCCTATAGGACAAACTGTAAAGAGGAGGATTACAAATCCCAATATAGACTTTCTGGCGACCCAGAAAAAACATAATATGGATTTCTTCAACTGCACTATCAGTGCACTAATAAAGAGGAAGAATGAAAATCAAGGGGTCTTGGAAAAAACCAACAAACTATCACAGAAGTAAAAAAGGGACTGTGAGAGTTCTTTTAAAAGGCTAAAATTCCAGAGTTGGTTTGCAGCCAGCTACAGTCAAACAGGAAATCCAGCATACAGATCTGAAATGTAAGTTCAAAAAGTAGCATTCTCCCAGCCCACCCCCCCTGCCACAGCCAACACTGTCCCAACCAAAAGTCTTCCCAGTGACTGCCTTATCTGTTTCCTTCCCCAGCGGAAAAGCCCCCCCATCCCAGCTTGTTTTGCTATGGATGGGAAACAACTAGAGATAAACAGCAGCTCTATGGGAAAATAAAGCACTTCAAGTAATCTCCTCGGGATTTTCAGTGAAGATGTGGCCTCTGTGCAGACTTGAGACAATACACAATGAAATGACCTGAAATTGATTGATGTACTGAATGAAATTAATTCAGGGAAATGCATCTCCAAGTCTTGTCATTGCTACAAGACAGAAAAGAAATTAGCCAGATGAAAATATTCAATATTTTCATAAATAAATTTCAAGAAATAGTCCCTTCTGCAGCCCTCCTCAACCTGTATTGTACATTATGAGCTCAAGAGGCCTGATGGCAGAAACAGCAATTTTCTCATTATTTTTAGTAGAGTTGCCTATGGGAAATAGTCTGTAATCCAACTCCAGGTATCTTATTGGAATATTGAAAATGAATTCAGACATTGTTACAAATATCTATCCAAACAGGGAAAAGTTACCACAAAAAAGCACAAAAAAGCTCACAAAAGCAGCATTCACCAAAATTTAAATTTCACCATCCTATGCAAATTCAACTATTTTGGATCATTATGATTTCTTTTCCCTTTCCTCTGGAGTTCCTGCATTTATAATTCCCGTATCAGGTCACACTAATATGAAATAAGAGTGCTGGAAAATAACATTCTCAGGGATGTTTCTATTCCAGAGCTCACTGACGCCTGCAGAACTGTAAAACTAATTGAACAAACTCTACAGTAACAGCCTTCCACCTCTGCCTTCTCTGTCATATGTTTCTCTCTTCTTAAATGTCAGCTCCTGCCTAGACTGCAGCAGGGGGTTCTAAAAGAGCCTCCAGTTCCACTCCAGAGCTCTGACAACCAGTTCCTGTGACCTGGGAGCTCCCAAACCCAGCCCAGCCCCTGCTCAGCCACTGGGAAAGGCCAGAAAGCCCCTGGCAGGAGCAGGGTCCAGGCAAAGGGCCTGCGAAGGGAAACAGTCCTGCTAGCAGAAAGAGGTTTATTTTGGGACCTCTAAGGAAGCCTTAGTGCTTTTTTTCCTGGTGGATGACTGTTCTCTACACATGGAGATGTGTAGCCATTTAGGACAGGAATTGGTCCTAAGTGATTCATAAGCAAGAAAGGAAAAGCTAAGTAATTTCATTAAAAGCTGGGTATTTGAAAAAATGTTTAAATACTGCAGATAGTCTGCAGTGGAAATGAAGCTGCAAGACAGGACAGCAACAGGGTTACTCTGTGTAACTGGTGTTTCTGAACCCATGTCCCTCTGCCAAGAGAGTCTCAAACAAATACTGCAAGGTAGTGGGAAGTGCACTGTTGTCAGTATTTATAACTGTGCCTTAGAGGTCCCTCTGGGTGGTCACTGGTGCACACAGCTTCTGCCAAAGCTCTTCCTGCTTAAGGTTTTGTGATTTGCTTCACATCTTTTTTTTAAAAAAAATATTTAGTGTCTTATGGATTTCCCGTGAAAGTGTGTGTGAATTGGAAATAAGTTCTGAAAGGAAAACTGAAAAGGAAAACTGATCACGTTTTCTCATGTGCCAGACTCCCCAGTAAGGTGGGTCTGTTGATTTGTATCAATACTCTCCTTCCTGTCAATTTTAAATCATAAGAATATGAAAGATCAACAACTCAACTGCAGAAGGTGCAAACATCTCCCTTTCTCTCAATTTCCTGCCTTCAGAAGAAAATTCCTACCTATCATTCTTTGAACAGTGGACTGCAACCTCCTGCAGAGCAAGGCACTGTCAGTGTGTAGCACCATTATAAGATGTAAATGAAAATGTAGACATCCAAATCCTTTATAAGCAGCTCACAACTAGCATGCTCTGCTCCCAGTGCTCTGAGACAGAAAACAAACACAGGGGAAGTTCATCACCCTGGTTCCACAGAGGGGGAACTGAGCCAACTCAAGGGAGAGATTAAAAAACCTGATTTATCTCACAATACAGGATCTGATCTCCCCCTCTCTTCTCTACCATGTGCCTCAGGACAAACTGAACTCAGAGAATGACACTGGGAATGAGGGAAAACTATTTTGTTTCCCAGCTCTGCTAAAATCTCGTTGGATGTTATTGCTGCTAACAACCAAGGAACAGACTGAAGTCATACAAGACCCAAATAACACCAAACAGCAAAGCCATGGGAACTCAAAAGCAGCTCAAGGAAACCCCACAGAAAAGGAGCACAGTTAACTGTGGCTTTGAGGACAAAAGCAGTGCTGAAAACACATGGGCAAACTTCAGTGACAATTTGGGATGCGCAAGGAGAGAACATTCTCCCTCCCACACGCTGATGAGCTAAGCATGTGAATATACAGGAAGAAGAACTCCTTCAAAAGGCACATTTGCCTCCAAGAGTCCATCCGAGGATACAGATGGCAGCTGCCTGGCTTCAGAGGAGCAGGATTTTAAAAAGCATGACTCGTGATATCGGTGTGTCATCCAACAGTGATTACTGAAAAAAGTCAGGATTCAAGCTTAATTTGGCAACAGCACAGCTTCACCATTTTTCTGCCTCTGCTCTAACTCAATATTTCTTTGAACAGGAGCCGAGAAGCACCTTGCAGACCTGCCTGCTTGGAAATACTGCTGTGCTGGGATGGCACCTCCCCCTTGCCAACATGGCAATGCCCTGCTGAGCCTGCAGGCTCCCTCTGGGAGCACCAGCAACCCCAGCTTGTGTGGATCAGTGACCTCTGGGCTCAGTGTGCTCCACGTGGGCCCACTTGTCCCAGATGAAACTTGTTCACTTAGAACCAAGCTGAACCATTTAATAACTACGAGATTTATTGGCAAACTAGAAGTTACTCTGTTCTTACAGCTGAGTCAACAGCCTCAAATGCATCCAGGGGACATCAGGCATTTTTCACAGCAGTGGGGAAAGAGCAGGAAAGAGTCACTGCTCCTGTAAGAACCTATTTCCTGCTCACCTGTCCTCAGGCAGAGATGCTGCTCTCCAGAGCCTCCTGGTCGTGCCAGCTGCAGAACAGCTCTCTTCTCAGGAGGGGAAGGTGCAGCAGCAACTCAGTTACAAACACAGGGGAGACAAAGATGCCAGCCATTTCCTGCAGGAACACTCCTGCCCTGTTTGTATGATGAGAAGGGGCTTCAGCCTTCACATTACCGACTCTCAGACAAGTGTCATGCCTTTCAGTCATGATTAATTTTTCCTCCTACTTGTATTTCATTTCCCTCCTCTGGTTTTTTTAATCTGTTTATAATTTGACTCTTTTCCATCTTCACTGTATTACTAGTACTGTTTTTAGAAACTTGATACAATGCACACATCTTTCATGGAAAACCAAGGACCAGTGCCAGGGGTCACACCATTGTCATGTATCCATGGGGACAGTGTGTGCAGGCACAGCCAGTGTGGCTAACTGAGAAGACACAATGCAGCCACTGGGACTCACTTGCTCTTGACTTCTCCTTGCCCAGGAACTTAGGAAGATGGTGTCCAGAAATTTTCTGGCAGCTTCTGGGCCTTTTTCTGTTCCAGTCTTCCTTCATGAGGGAGTCCTTTTGGCAATGACATTCCTGTGTTATGGGGGTGTTTAAGGAAGTGTGTAGGAAAACAAAGAGGAAACCTTTTTTTGGTTAGTGAGGCACATCTGCCTCTTTTTATGTTTGTTTCAATCTAATCACATCCATAAATTACTTCTTTTAAAAAGCTAGTTTTGTTTGACAATAGGGACAGGAAAAAAGACTGCTCCAGTGACAGGCTGGGAGAGCTGGAGGGGTTCACCTGGAGAAGAGAAGGCTCCAGGGAGACCTGAGAGCCCTGCCCAGTGCCTAAAGGGGCTCCAGGAGAGCTGG
>JAWMRC010000031.1:241150-258025 GCA_035584755.1 Thripadectes ignobilis | reverse complement strand
AGAGAAGGCTCCAGGGAGACCTGAGAGCCCCTCCCAGTGCCTCAAGGGGCTCCAGGAGAGCTGGAGAGGGACTTGGGGACAAGGGATGGAGGGACAGGACAAAGGGAATGGCTTCCCACTGCCAGAGGGCAGGGTTAGATGGGATATTGAGAAGGAATTCTCCCCTGGGAGGTTGGGCAGGCCCTGGCACAGGGTGCCCAGAGAAGCTGTGACTGCCACATCCCTGGAAGTGTCCAAGGCCAGGTTGGACGGGGCTTGGAGCAACCTGGGCTAGTGGAAAGTGGATGAGCTTTAATGTCCCTTGTCACCCAAACCATTCTGTGATTGTAAGATTATCCAAATAAAGAGAGGGCAGATGTGAAAAAGTAGGAGCCAAGGGATACAGATTGTGCCCCTTGTTCTAACATGGACCTCTTGCATGACTGGAAGAGTGCTTTCACCTCACTTCTGAAAGAACATTACTGTTCATCAGTAACGTAACTACAAGAAAGAATGGGAATTTTTTTTCCCCAGTTTTTTTGCAGATCACATTGTGACACCTGGATGAAAATCAGTGAAGTGTTATTACTCTAATATTACCTGCCTTTTAGGGAACTTAGTACTGTGCTTAAGGTTAGGAGGGCAAAAGAAACCTTACCTTCAGTAGGTCCTGGAGGCTTGATGTTACTTCTGCCTCAGAACACTTTTTTCCTGCCACAAAGAAGTAGGACCACAAATTCTCATTTATTTCACCTTCCTTTTTTTTAGTTTCTGGATACTGTTTTTGACTATTTCTGTAAGATATTTAGCTATTCATCATCTTTGCAGTTTACACAGTGGCCCACCTTAAACAGACATTTTTATATGTCAGAATGAGTGTACATATTCTGAATAACAGATGTAAATTATTATTACCATTAATACAGCTGTTTTCTTTGTTGGCAAAGGGAATAAGAAAGAGATCTGTGTAAGTGAGCCAAGAGCACAGGGGAAAAACCCCAACATGAAATACAGCTCAGTGGGAGTAGGAACTTTAAATCAGAGAGAACAGGTTAAACCTAACACTGAGGCTCTGTTTAAAGCAGCCTTTGCCTGTATCATCTTGCCCAAATATGAACTGAGGAACACACGCAGCACATCACAATAGGGATGGAAAGGCTTTACAGATGTTGAGTCTGTCCATGTTGAGATGCACCTCATCACTGCAGACATTCAGGAGAGGAACTCCCTGCAGTAACTCTGCCCTTCCCTTGCAGGTTTTGTCCTGGTCATCGGCCTGGTGACGTTCTACCGCATCGGGCCCTACACCAACCTCTCGTGGTCGTGCTACCTGAACATCGGGGCCTGCCTGCTGGCCACGCTGGCAGCCGCCCTGCTCATCTGGAACATCCTGCACCGGCGCGAGGACTGCATGGCCCCCCGCGTCATCGTCATCAGCCGCACCCTGACCGCTCGCTTCCGCCGCGGCCTGGACAACGACTACGTGGAGTCACCGTGCTGAGAGCACCCACCTGCACGGGCAGGGACCTCCAGGGAGATCTGCCTGGCACGTGTTTTCTCTACATGGATGGCATCATTTAAAACTAAGGGTTGAAAGACATCACAGCGCTCGCTCTTGTGGCCAGAGGCCCTCGATTATTATTTGGATGGGCTCCATCTCTCTATATATATGTATAAAACACATAATGTTATATATATTATATTATATTGCCCTCTCCCTCTGCTGTACAGCACAGAATGTTGGATTGTCAGAATCCTGACAGAGCATCACAGCTGCATGGCAGCAGGGTCAGCTGGAGAAGACACCGAGAGTGTGCAATGAGAACACAGGAAAGAGGGAACCAAGCACGTTTTCTCTGTCTGCATCAAGTTCTCCTGCTCCCTAATAATAAAGCCAAAAGCTATTGGAGACCAGTGACAGTAGCTTTGGAGTTAACAGGCAATCTGAGAAAGCAGAAAACTCACTATAGAGTATGTCATGGGTTTAACAGCTGTTTAAATGTCATGAGTCTCTCACCCTTCCATCCACCTCTCTACAAGGAATGGATTCCCATTAGCTGTAACACCCACACCCAGCCCCAGCACAGCCCTGAGAGGAAAAAGAGAAAGCAACCCTTACTATTCCAATGTAAAGAAAGGGGGTGCAGAAGAATTAAGTTGCATTTTTCCAGACACTTGTATCCTGAGACAAAGGTTTGGGTTTGTCCTATGTGCAAACAGACATTAAAAATGAGAAGGGTACACAGCTAGAACAGGCCACACGTGCTGCTGGAAAATCTGCCTCAATGTTACACTGAGGGCAAGTATCTCCAGAAGCTTACCTGGACTCCCTCATAATCACAGAGAGGATTAATTACAACATTGGGAACTATTATTAACAACAGGTATTTCAGCCAGAATTAGTTTCTTTTCTTCTCAGCCAGCTTTAACATTTGCTGTGGCATCAGAGTGCTGTGGCAGGACACCAGCTCTGCCCAGTGATGCCTGGAGGTACAGAACACAGGCAGTGCTGGAGAACAGAGCTGCCACTCAGGCACCCAAACTGGAAAATAAGACACATATCCAGGACTTCAGCATGAGATTTAAAAACTACCTGCCTGGGAACTTAATACTGGTAACGAAGTGAAAAATGAATACCTTTGGAATTAGGCCTAATGTTGATAAGCCTCACCCCGAGAAGCACACAGGCTCACAAAAGTCATGTGCATGTCATTTTCAGGAAGAAAAATAACACATCAAAAACTATTATGCAGGAATACTTGGGATACAGGAACCTGAGGCAAGGACAGGTGTTTCAAAGCTCTCAGGATGCTGCTCTGAGCACAGTTAGTGACAGGTTTGAGGGACCACGAGCTGTGAATGTTACAAATCCCTTAGGACTGCTGTGTTGCTCCCAGCTGAGTACACTGCTTTGCTTCTTTATCACTCTTTCCACACTTTGATAAAATGTGATCATCAAGCTGGCTCTTGAGTTCTGTTCTGCACTCAGTTTGGATGTGATAAGAAACTCATCCCCCACTGCTGCTCTGCACCACGTTCCAAGGGAGCAAATCTCTGCAGAGCCTGATGCTCTAGAACAACTGCACTGCTCTAGACTATCAGGGGAAACACCATAAAGCTGACAAAGAGTTTCTTCTAGCAGTAGGTTTGTAAAAACCAACTAAGATTAGTATTCATTTGCCTGAGTTACTTTCTGGGATTAAAAAAAAGAATTCCAGAAATAATATGCTATGACTAAATGCAGGATTTTTTAAAATAAAATATTGTGGAGTATTTAAGAGACATTATATTATTTCTCCTAATATTGCAATATCCATATTATAATAATGTACATTTAAATTTAAAAATCAGCTATGTGGTCGGTAAATCTGTAATACTCAGTATTACTGTGATTATTTTAGATGTATAAATAAAGTTGTGAATGTTCCATTTCCTCCTAGTGATGATGTGAGATTTTTGCCATTCACACACAGGATAAGGTTGCTGGTTATCAGTTATTCTTTCCTGTTCAGTAAAAGAGAATCACAGAGCTTGCAATGTCTTGTAGACAAAGAATAAGCAGAGAAAGCATTAAAATGTCTGTAAGATAAATATGTTTCATCTTGATAAAAATAAAAGGGAGAATGAAAACAGAGAGGGAAAAGGTAAGAATTTAGAAGCATCAACACTTCATACAAGCTTTTAACAAAGATAAACAGTGCCCATAAGGAAATACATGCAAACAGTTCTGATACCTTTTTATGAGCTTGATGGATTTGAAGGCCTCATCCATGTCTCCAGCAGTCAGGTAGTAGCTGAAGTTCAGCATGGCATCCTGGGTGGTCTTATCACAGTCTCCCAGTCCCATGAAATCTCTCAGGGGTCTCCTTGCAACCATCTGAGAGAGCACTGCTGAGCCAGACTCTGGTGCTTCCTTCTCAACTTCTCCCAGCTAAAAGCACAAGGTTCTCATTTAGGTATCAAGCAGGTTGAAACTTAGTCCTTTGGACATGTAATTAGTTACATTATTCCACTACAGCCCAAGTTTTTTATTTCTGCAGGACCATGACCAATAGGGGTGATAGTTGAGAGGTTTAAGAAGTTCCTGGGAAATGCCCCAAAATACAGAATGTCAAGAAGAGATTAGAATATTGCACTGAACAATCACAGCACATCGGGGATCACTGGAGACTGGTGTAACACCTCAGAGAGGCAACCTCCTGTTATTGTAGTTGTTATTCTTGCCACTACTACTACTAGAATAGGAACTACTAATTCCCCAGGTTTTTGAAGGTTTCAGATAAGCATTTCTCCAAGTTTAGTCTGTTCTCAAACATTAGTCTGAAAGTTAACTATGCAGACCCAGTTCTTTCATCCTTGCCTTCATGTGAAGCTTATGAATACTGAAGCTCAGGTTCAAACCCCAGCAGTTCTGGAGCTTCAGGGACACTCACCTGTCACTGAAAAGCAGCTCAAAGCAATTCAATCATTATTGAGAAAAAGAATAAAGTCTCAATCCTCAGTGTCAAACGATCTGCCTGGAGTGTAACAAGGAAACTTTCCCAAGACAGGCACAGTGGAAGATCATCTGAGTCATGAAGGACACCAAATTCCACATACACTCTACCTCAGTAGTAGAGTTAGATATTAAGGTTTACAGAAGCCAATAAAAATAGCATTATATTCTTATACAATGGAAGACTTAGAGTAAAAGACAGAAATCAAAAGTGCAAATGTGTTTGACTAGAACTTGGGGAATTTCTGGAACCAGGACAGTACAGACATTATAGTGAATAAGGAGAAACCCTGGAATTAAACTTGGTCAAAACAGGCTTGTTGCATCAACTCAATTTGCTGTATTTAAAGCAACAAGTTCATATATTAAATCGGGCTTCCCAAATGACTTATTACATAACAAGTGATTTAGTCACAAAGAGACAACAAGCTACCAAGGAAGAAAATGGAAACAGGAGGGAGAGGAGCAGAGGATGAAGGAAGAGGAGCAAAAGAATGCAGATACTTACAGGTTTATAGACATAGCCTCTCCGAAAACACAACTAATGGCAGCAAGAATCCATACAGAGTTTAAAAAAAAAGACATAATATCAAAGTAAAATAGCATGAGACACGTTGGGGAAGTGTTAAAAGAAAGATTGGAAAATGTAGCATGTCATATTTGATCTTTCAAATTAAGGGAAAAAGGAAAGTAAAACAGAGTACAACTCTACAAGCTCCATCTGCAGAGGAATGGTGACAACAGGCAGTGCTTTGAAGGGAACCAATTGCTGTTTTGAAGCTGAACATGTGAAGGAGGAAAATACCTAGGTACATTCTCCCTATTTAACACTGCTCTTAAACTGCATGAAATCAGTCTGCAGGATCCAACTGGCTTTATTCAGAAGATTTAGAGGGTTAGAAATCTCATTAATAAGAATTTCCTGCAGATTTTACAAAATTAGATGCCTTAGAATAAACAGCCTCTGTTACACTTCCCTACAAGACAGGGACAGAGCAAATCATCATCCTAGGAGGCATCAGGAACCTCAGGTTAGAGCTTCAGCAGAGACCAATGTGCAGGAGCCAGGCTGCAGCTCTCCCAGAATGCATGGAATCGTGCAGGGTGCTATTTACCTGAGATGCAAACAATTTGGGGTTGAAGTTCAAGTGTAAGAAGTTCAAGCCTGCACTCCTGGCATATGGTGATGGTGCAAGATGACTGTTCCTGCTCTGTTAGGTGTTCCTGGGGACTAAACTCCATTCCAACAAGGAAATGGGTTGCTCCTGCCAAAGCTACTGGGAAATGCTCTCTCTCACAGCCTACAGAGAGCTGACACAACCTGTACCTGCAATAGGCACAGGGAGTAGGTAAAGCAGACATTTTTCCACATCTCTTTTCCGGTTGCATTCCCTGGTAATTCCTGTTTCTCCTACACTTGTACGTCACATTCAGTTTGCAATGCCCATAAAAAGCCAACTCATTACAAACTCCACAATCCTGCCAAGTTCACCTGCAATAGAATTATCTTTATGTCATTTCTACATGTGATGCAGCCACTGCCATTGGGGCTCCTCTGCTTCCCTCAGACTCAATTTGGTTAATTTTGATCCCTCTGCAGTGGAAAGTCTTCTGGGAAGGGAAGGAATTGTTCAAGATTGCCTCACCTTTTTTGCAAAGTAATAATGTGGCACCTCAATGCCCAGCAGAACCTCATAGGATGGAGGCAACGGAAAGCTGTCCTGCAGCAAAAGGCCATGCTCTTCAGTGCTGAAGAATGATATAATCCAAACATCCATCTGGAAAAGGAAGCAAAGCATTGTTTTGTTTTCATGCCGCAATATCCTTCTTTCTTTTTGTTTTTATTTTCCATATTCCCTTGGCAGAAGCTTCCCTTGAAAATAACATGACATATACATTCACACACGCAGCTGCTGGGGAGGGCAGGGCCACAGGCTTCCTCCCTGCCGAGAGCAGCCAGGGATTCTCCCTGCACAGGGACCTCCCTTCACCCACCACAGAGAGAGCAGCCCTGGCCACTGCTGCCCCAGCAGCCTCCCTGACACACCTGGCTCAGGGCAAAGACACTGGATCACAGAATTATGGGATGGTTTGGGTTGGAAGGGACCTTAAAGCTCATCCAGTGCCACCCCTACCATGGGCAGGGACACCTTCCAGTAGCCCAGGTTGCTCCAAGCCCCATCCAACCTGGCCTTGGACACTTCCAGGCATGGGGCAGCCACAGCTGTTTTCAATTTTTTCTCTTTTTTTAAATGCTATATTATTCTTATTATAAATTCAGCAGATCACTGACTGCTTTGAGACCCCAGGGAATAGTTCCTGAAATATTGACCTGACTCAAGTCAAAGCAACACATTTATTTCCAAGAAAAGTTAATCAGACTTCTCATTTCTTAAAGGATAAGCAGAGAGTAAAAAGTTCTGTTGAATAAAGGACAAAAAGTAAGTTGCATTCCTTTTGTATCTTCTTTTTTCAACTTTATGTAGAACCCAAACATTTTTAAGTGTTTCACATGAGGAATATTAGGTTAAAGTGTTCTCTGGCTAGAAGACCTTAGGCAGGCCTTTTGAGGCATCCCTATTCCATTCCTCCTCCTCTTCTCATGATCTTTCTAAGGTCATTTCAACCAAGAAGAGACATAAAGAGCTTTCCATCTCAAATTTTAAGATGTTTAATTAAAATAAGGCATGAATCAGAAAACATTTCAAATCCATAGAATGTTTATGCAGGACAGGCAGTTCTGTACAGACAAGATATAAGGACCACTACAAGCACAGTAGCAGAGGAAGAGGGGAAGAATTCCTGGTGTGATGAAAGAAATCTTTGATTAGACAATTTCTGATCAGTAAAAAAGAAATCTTTTTTTTTAATGTAAAAAAGACCATAACACATAATTTGGGAAGGCTGGTAAAAAGATACAGTGTCTGTCCAGAAAAGCAGAAGGCAGGAAGGACTGGGTGGGAAGAGTGTATTTCTCTATTCACCTTAGCAGTGGGATCCCTGCTATTCCATCAAATTCATTCTTGCTGCTAAAAGTGGACTCAAGATACAAAATCAGCATCTTTGTAAGTTACAAACTTCTAGATTATGAATTCACTCAGTGATGCCACCTGAACAACTGTGGTCCTGCAACAAGCTTGCCTTATGGCCATCCCCTAAACTCGAGCAGAGATAAAGAAGTCCCCTCTTCTTCCTCTCTCTTTACTGTGTGCAAGCTGGGCCCAAACCAGAGAGCTGCCACACAGTGCCTGGAGCACAGACACCAAACACGGGGTTTCACCACTCCTTTTTGTGCCAGACAATGTGTGCTACCCACTCCCACAGCCATAATGAAGGATTTATTACTTGGACAGGGAGAACTCCATGTAAAGCAAGATAAAACAAATAAAAAAGACCATACTGTGCCCTCGGTCTGGTTTTTCCTCTGCTCTGAAGACTGGAGTCCTGTTTCAGGAACTGCTTCACATACAAAAAGCCTTGGTTCACTCTGGTCCCAGAAATGGCACACAGGGATGTGATTGTGCAGCTCTGGGTACTCCACTACAGACCTACCAAGAGACAAGAAAAAATGTTGAAAGGGAGACAAAAATAATCCCAGCCCATTCAGTGCCTGAGTGTAAATAAAGCACAAGCCAAGGAGATGCTGTGCTTTATTCTCTGCATTACAGCATTAACCACATACATATTCCTACCTCCTAACACTTTACATGTGGCAACAGCTCCTAGTTTGGTCTGTGTACACTGCCCATGGCTACAGGACATAAGGCACTGCCACAGAAAGAGGTGGTAGTGTCACAAATACAAACAGGCACCCAAATCCTGCCTCCCCTGAAATTCCAGGTGCTACAGAAACACAGATTTTTGGAATGTTCCCAGGGATGGTGGCCCTGGGCAGCCTGTGCCAATGTCTGAGAACTCTTTCCCTGAAGTGATTTTCCCTAATCTGATCTAAACCTGCCCTGGCACGACTTGAGACCTGTTGATTGTTACCCAGGAGAAGACACCAACCCCCAGCCGGCTGCTGTGTGTGAAGAATTCCAAGGCACTGGAATTCCTGTGGAACAGCACATGAAGCACAGGGACAACCCCTGCAGCCTTAGGAGAACCACTCTCTGGCTGCAGTTTAAAAAACATTTTACTGCCTCCTTTGGGCATTTCAATACCAGTGCCAGCAATGTCAAGACTCCAGACATACAGAATCAGACTAGGGCTTAGTATTCTTCTGAAAAAATACAGACTATTGAGAGGGGCCACATTTTTTAAAAGGGAAACCGAAGACATCATCAAAATATTTTCTCATTCGCTGTCACCACTGAAAGGTGGACTTTGTGGGGACAATTGGAGTAGGGCTAGAAGGCAAATTAAAAGAGAGATTCAAAGAGGTGAAGAAATACCCAAAACCCTTTCCCTGCCACAGAATTCAGAATAAATAACTCTCAAACTGAAAAACAGTGTTTGTATAAAAAACCTGTGAGTATTTAGATTTTGCTTCAGGAGGAGGGAAAGAGAAGCAGAAGAGGCAGAGATATTACAATTTTCTGTGGAGTTGACTCACTCTGGGCTGAAAATGCTCCAAACCGAAGCAGAGACAATAAATGGATTATTCACAGTGACCCCAGAGAGCACTCAAAGAGCAGCAGACCAGCAGTGCTGGCTTGGGACGGCCTCTGTTGGGCTCCACAACTCACTGCACTTGGAAACTCTCCCCCCCACTCATGACTGCACTGCTGCATCACTGACCAACACACAGGAGCCCATGTTTGCACTGGCCTTAGGTGTTGATGAGCTGGGTAGGTTCTTCTGGTTTGCACTGCTAAGAAGAGTAATTACTTTTTTTTTATTATTTTTTACTTGTTATACCCATAGCAGAGGTGCTAAAAAAAGCAATCCACCTATTCCAATGCTGGGTTTTCTTAAGAAAAAAACAGTCAGAAAAATTATTGTAAAAGCAGATGGGAATTTGGAATTTGTACCCTAACATGGCACTGTACTGCCACAAGAATTCCTACTTCATTGCATTGTGCTGCTAGGATTTCTAGCACTGCATTTCCCACAGAACAGTTTGCATGAACACAAAGGTGTCAGTTCCAAAACAGGCATCTTGTGAGTTTTTACCCATGCAAAAACATCCTTTATTGCACTTAAAAATATTTTTTTTCCAACAAGGACCTTCAGAATGTCCTCTTTTCAGTCCTTATCACAGAAACTCTTCAAGGAAGAGTAGCTTTCCACGTTTTTTCTTTAAGATTTGGATGCTAATTCCAGTCATGGAATAGCTCTGCACATACCCCCTACACTCAACCACCCTCCCCTCAGAGGCCTCTTGAGCCAGATGTGGCTTCCACAGAGCTCATAACTCTGCCTGCATTTCTCTTCTATAAATTTGTCCAATACCTCCTTCATCAGCTCTAACTTCCTTTGGCAAGGAGCTCCTTAGCTCAGCTGCATGTTGGCTGCAGAACCACCTCCTCCTGCTTACTCTGAATTTGCTTTCTGGTACCTTCATTTGACACTCCCTGGCTCACATTACTGGACCAGACAGGGGTGCAGGCTGGTGGACACACAATGCACCAGCTTTAATTAGTTCTCTAGAAATAAAATAATTCCATTCATACAAGCTCCTACAGCCGACAGAGGAATGTCAGTGTCAAAATGTGCTTGTCCTCAGAGGGCAGAGTTCCATCTTAAATCCACCACTAATGCTTCTTGAGATAAAAGCTCCTTACTTGCCAATGCCTTGTCCAGCAGAAAGCTTCTCTCCACCTTCTCCCTGTTCAGCCTTGAAATCAAAGACGGTAATTTTGTCCATTTCAACATCATAGAAACAGATCTTGGAGTCGATGTTCCCATCTGTCTACAAGAAGGGAAAACAAAAGGTTCCTGAAGCATTCAGTCACAAATTACAACAGGTGTGTTCACCTCACCTGCTTCATGCTCTCAGCTTTCTTTACTGCTCATCACACAAGGACATTCTCAGGAAAAAATACCAGAAAACTTCTGGCTGTTTTTCCATTCCAGCAAGTCAGCCTTGGATTTCTTTGAAATGTTACAAAGCAGCTTTCTTAACTAAACTATTCCTTCCTTCTCTGGCTTGTTCTCACCATGGAAACACAGCCTCACCAGACCTCAGTTTTAGTGTTTAGTTCCACCCTGGGACACGACACTTCATGACATGCCCCAATACACTGCAGGGACCACGTGGGTTTCTTTCTGAGGAGTGAGTCTTGTGTGCTCAGCCATGTTGCCCTGCAGCAGGGTTTGAGCAGGGCAGGCCCAGGGGAGGGAAGGGCTGTGCCTCACCTTGCTGACAAGGATGCTGACTTTGCTGCCATTGGCATTGCACTTGACAGATGCAATGCCTCCACGGCCAGGGAGCAGCTTGGATAAGTCCTTGCTGTTGCAGTGCACTTTGGCCTCTCTGTGGGAGGGAATAAACTTCAGTCAGACGATGGCAATACTCATTAGCCAAAACATTTTGCAAAGTATGGGTGAGACTTTTAGAAACAAACTATTTCCACTGCACGACTCCGCTGCCCCAGGCCCCAGCTTCCCCTCCAGAGGACTGCTGCCACTGCCTTTCTTTCAGGAATAAGTTAATGGACACTCTTTCCTCAACGAATCAACAAGAATGAACTCCAGTGCTTCTACAGGATTCCCAAAACAGGGCTGGACAGCAAGAACATCAGACCAGAATTCTGAATTCAGAGGCCTGCTTTTCCTGAAGAAATAAACTGGACAGTACTGGGAATGCTGAATAGAGCCCATCACACAGAAGCTCTGGTATGGAAAGCACACTGTGGTGCAGGAGTAAAGAAATGTCATTGGCAGGGAGTATTTACATATTTTCTTATTTCAAAAGAATCTTAATGCTGGAATAGAAAGAAACCCAGGGATAAATCAGCACAAAGGACATATCTCATGAAATAAAAGAATGTGACAGAAAGAAGGGACAGTAATAACAATTTAGACCTATAATGCAATGCCACAAAATAAAAACTTCAATTCTGTAAAAATAACATCCTTGGGTTACATGTTTAGGCCTCTCATTCGTTCCAGGCCAACTATGGTGCTTTGAAATTAAAGAGTGCTATGCTGTCATCATTTGAGAAGGGTATTTTCAGTACCAAACACAAAAATTTCACATAGCATGCAGGAGTGAAGCTATTTTTTCTCCACTATCAAACATCATAATCCAATATTTGTGCTAGTTACAACCTGCCCAAATCCAATAACCTTCCCACTGTGTCCAGGTGGAATTTGTGTGATCCCAACTCAGGTAGTTTCCAGTAGGTAACTAACTAGACTTTAGCATTCCTCTGGTGACAGCAGGCAAGGAAGAACAGAATCCATTTCACTCGTCAGCTTTTCAAAATTACATCTGTTATTAGCAGCTAAATTTTCAAACTGAGGTCATGTTAGTACTTGTCTTTTTCATGTCTGTCAGTATGGGAGCACAGTGAAGTTTGAGCAAAGTCAGGTAAAAACCAAAACAGGAGGAAGAACAGAGTGTTCAGTTATAGGTTCACTTTCTCCATGGATTCTCTGAAACGAGTTTGCTGATTTATGAGGAGATAGGAAGTGTCTTTAGTTCAACCCTTCTGAGATTAAATTCATGTTTAAGTTATCAGAAGAAACATGGGACATCCTTATCTTGATCTTCTGTAAATTCTCCACCCACTCTTAAATCCACACAAAGATGCCTCACAGTATCCTCTTTTAAAAATAATAATCATCACCATCAGCATGATTCCATGACTGGTCTAATTATTCCCTGGCTCTTCCCTTGCTTTGGAAAGGGCCCATCAGCTCACACAGGCTGCATGTACTGTCTCAAGATTCAAAGGGACTGCTGCTTTCCATCAGATCAAAACCAACTGAAGATCCTCCATAAAATACATGCTCATCTATCAACAGATTATTTTAAAAGCCTTATGAATCAATACCTGCGCGAGAGATCAAAGATTTTAAAGTGAGCCAGGTCAGTTCCCACAGCCAGGAAATTCCCACAGACATCCAGGAGACAGGGATTGCCCTCTGCCTCAGAGAACACCAGCAGCTGCTTCACTGTGCCCTGGGAAGAAAGAGGAACACCAGGTTTGTGTGGCCACAGGCTCTCCAGGAGGGACTTACTTTATCACCAAGTTAGGTCATGACCTGCTGACCTTCTGTGTTAGAGAAATCACTCCCAGCAAACTGGAGAAACTCCACACACACCCCAAATCCCTACACATGCAATCTGTGTTTCAGGTATGTCTAAAGCAATAGCTTCAAAAACAGTCGGAATTTAAAAGCAATAATTTCCTCTTCAGTAACATAACCTTTTTCAACTTAGAGGGATAAGAAACACAGGTCCCTGAAGGTCTTTAAATACACAGCTGCAAAAATAAATACATTACATTTATGTGATAAATCACATCCATTTTAAAAGACAGCATTTATTTCCTAAATGAAATGAGGCATCATAAAACTCTGATAATTAGATTTCTCTTTTTGGTTCTCATGGACTAAAAGAGGCTTCAAAGGTTCAGCAAAAGATTTTGCAGAACACACAAAATGTGCAGGGGGTATTTTTCATTATCTTCTAAGAATGTTCAGGATCTTCCTGTCAGTAATACACATATACTTATTCTACCTGCATGCAATTTTGATCCTGCTAAAGCCTGTGAATACTTCTTAAATGTTACAGTGCAGTAGTGTTAAAAGTGACACACTTTTTAAAGAACACAAAATGTCCAAGACCTTTCTGCTGAAATACTCAAAATATTTTTTTCTATGACAAAGGTAGAATTAAAAGATCTAGAAAAGTCATTCCTGTCTTGGGAAACACTAAGGCATATCTGTCCCTTCCTGGTTTCATGAGCCCTCACCTGCCAGGTGCGGACCTGGACCCGATACGGCTCCACTGTGTATAGATTTTCTCCATGCACGGACAGAACTGGAGAGTCACAAAGAAAAGAGCCTGGAACAATCACAATAAAGCCATTAGTACAACAAGTAGGGAGGAAATCACTTAAAGCACTCAATTTCCACGGTCTTGCACCAAATCCCTTTTTCAATCTGTCAGTTTCTACTGATTGCCAGACCCCTCGATGTTGCAGCTTCTTCCATTCTGCCACTGCATTCAAAACCTGGAGCTCCCTCTGCCATCAGGTCTTTGCATGCTCTCCATGGAAACACGTGGGAGAGGAAGGGCAAAGAGCTGATATATGGGAAGTGAAAGAAAGCAAAAGGCAAGGGCAATGTGAGGTTCTGGTAAGAGAATTCACTCCTTCCTTCATCAAACTTCAGCTGAAGAGACACAACAGAATCTATGGCTCTGCAAGACCTTCAGGAGTGGTGTAGATTGTTGGGACCTTGGTGGTTATACATGGTGATTCAGCATGGAAAATTATAAATAAATGAGGGAATATAGACAAGCTAAGGCACTTAGCAGAACACACTTGATGGTTCTTACAAGAAAAATATCAAGATTTTGGATGGGATTGATGGAATTCTGCATCACTTATTTCTCAAGGTAGAAATATTTCGGGAGAATTAATCACTTAAAAACCTAATTTACTTTACTTGGCTCTATATACAGAAATTTATGGGAGAACTTTTCCTGAGAGCTGGGACTAAAACCCCCTTCCCAGTTTCTGTGTAAGCAGTATGTAACATTCATTACACTATCTCCCAAGCAAAAGTGGAAAAGCCTTCAATAGCCATTGACATGTCCTGTCTGTAAAGGCAACAGGAGCCACAGGGACAAAAAGAAAAAATTCTGTTCTTGACCAACTGTTGGAATGATGTACTTATAAAAGCATAAAAAGAAGCAGTTCTATCCTCATACCGTGTGCAAGGCCCTGTATAATGTCATTTAGCTACATCAGACAGAAGTTTGTCTTCTCGAGCCTTGAGTTTTTTTCCAGTCAAGATGAAAGTGTCCCTGCCCATGGCAGGGGCTTTAAAGTCCCTTCCAGCTGAAACTGTTGTGTGATTCTATGATTGCAGTCCATCAGTTACCACGAATGAAGAGAACATACAGCTTTGGAGGAAAAGAACCATTCCAGTCCTGGTCAATGTTTTAAGTCCTACCTGCATTTCTGAAGGTATCTCCTGAACACTCAAAGACAGTCACTTGCTTCCCATTCCAGAATATTATAGCCTCCTAAAACAAACAGAACACCAAATGAATGTACACATTCAGTTCCTTTGGAAACATACAGGAATGCATACAATAACACAGCAAGAACTCCTGCACAACAGCCACCATTTACTAGTTTCTCTGCACACTGGGTTGGAAGGCTTTTGGCAAGCCAGAAGTTCACTGGGTTGTGATCAGCACCCAGAGAATTCCTGAGTCCCTGTGCTGCCTGAAACACCAGCTCCACCACAGCACCACTGCTGTAGTCACAGCAACACCTCCATAACACAGTAAGCTGAATATCAAAGAAGGTTTATCTTAAAGACTCAGAAATGTTGGCCTTCATCCAGCTAACCAGGCGACTGGTTAAGCAAATTAATTAACCCCCCCCAAACCTTGGTAGCGAAGACTCCGGTAACGTTCATCTCGACACGGAGGCTGCGAGCGGCTCCCGTGCTGAAGGTGGTCACGTCGAAGAGGCTGGGGGACACCTGCACCACGGCCACCTGCTGGTGAAAATGGGCCACCATGGCCTGCTCGCTGAGGATCACCACGGAGCTGAGGCTGTTCACTGCCAGCAGGTGCTTTCGGGAGCCCCACTGGACACAAAGAGGGGAGAGAAAACACAGTTTCATCTAGGAACAGTCCCAGCACAGGCCCAGGAGAGAGGACATGGGGAAGGACATAAAGAAACCTTTTGCCACATACATGAAGTCCTACTATCTAAATGCAGCCATAGGCAATGACTAGGGATTATTACAGATTCAAACCATTATGCTTGTTACCCCACTAATCAGACTCCCTCAGTCTAAGTAGAGGAGCTGGGTTTTAAATTAAACCCATTTTTTCTCCTAAGATACTATTGCACACCTTACATTTACTGCTGCAAGAGAGCATCATGTATTTAAAGGATTTAGTAAGTCCGTGGTGTGTGAAAGTAAGGTGCATGAATAGTTTCTTTTTGAGCACCTGTTGTGATTTAGGAATGGTATTCTCCAATTTAGAGTTCCCACTGAAACACTCCAAACCACGTGCCACTCACTCACTTCCTCCTCATCCTCCTCTTCCCTGAAGGAGGGCTGGAGAGCGAACTGGAGGCACAACAGGTAAAGATGAGTTGGGACAAGAGCAATTTACTGGAAACAGTAATGAGATAAGGAAAAGAACAGTAACAGCAACACTATTAATGACAAAAGTGTACAGGACAGAGGTGAGTGACTCACATGCAAAATGATCACCAGGGAGCCTGACCAGACCTCACCACACTATCCCAACCCAGAAGGGAGCTGAGATGGCACAGAATAACCTGAGGGTCCTGGCCATGCCCCTCCGGGCTACTGCAAAAATTAACCCTTCCTGGCCAGAACCAGGACATTGCAACATTCTTTTCTCCAGCTTTGACAGCCCTTTCCAACCATGTAGCTCAAATCCCCTAGCAAAGCAAGCTAAAGACATGCATAAAGGGCTTAAGAGCACACTTCTCCCCCTCCCCATGTTCCAGTTCCCTCTTTTCAATTATTTCTATGAAGGTTATAGAACCACAGAATCATAGAAACAGAAAGGTTGGAACAGACCTCTAAGATCATCAAGTCCAATGGCCAACTCAGCATCACCACCATGTTCACCACTAAACCACGTCCTCAAGGGCCATATCCACACACCTTTTGAACATTTTCAGGGATGGTGGCTCCACCATCATCCTGGGCAGCTGTGCCAGGGCTTAACTACTCTTTCAGTAAATAGATTGCCCCAATGTTCAATCTAAACCTCCCCTGGCACAACTTGAGGCCATTCCCTCTCCTCCTGTCCCTGTTCCCTGGCAGCAGAGCCCAACATCCCCCAGCTCCCCACTCCTGTCAGGGAGTTGCAGAGAGCAGAAGTCCCCCGACGAGCCTCCTTTTCTCCAGGCTGAGCCCCCCCAACTCCTCCTCCTCAGACTTGTGTCCCAGAACCTTCCCAGGTCAAATTGCCCTTCCCTGGACACACAGAGAATGATAAGAAATAAAGCTATTTTGCACAGGGTGAGGAGGCTGGTACACAGCTTCAGTTCTGAGTTTTTCATGGTAAAATAGGAAAAGGCTTTCATATGATTTACCAAAAGATTCCACGTGTATCCATTTTTTAAATCTTATAGAAAATATTTTTTTGATTACAGGGGTTTGGTAACTTTTTAAGTTAGTGACTGAGTTCTTCCAGTAACATCTGTGTGAAGACACCCCACAAAGCCCTCCCACCACCCCCCACCCCCGCACAGAACCATGGGACATGCCAAGCTGGG
>JAWMRC010000031.1:182609-211613 GCA_035584755.1 Thripadectes ignobilis | reverse complement strand
GGGGGCTGCGGGGCCCGGCGGGGCCCGGCGGGAGCGGCGCTGCCCCGGCCGGCCCCGCCGCGCCGAGTTCGGCCGGGCCCTTTCCCGGCGGAGGCGGCCCCGAGCCCCGCGGGCCGGGGTGGGATGGGATGGGACGGGATGGGATGGGGGTCCCCCCGCCCCCGGGGCCCGGTGTGGGTCGGGGGGCGGCGGGGCCTCCCCGTCCGCCCCCGGCACAGGTTGCTGGGTCGGGACAGCGAGCGAAAGGGGATTTAGTAACAAACAACGGCGGCCATGTTGAGAGGAATTTGTGCAGCTAAAGTTGTCCCCGCCGAGCCCGGGGGTTTCGCCGCCCGCCCGGGGGGCTCCCCGGCCTGACCCGGGCCCCCCGGCCCCTGCCCCTCCGCCCCGCAGGATGACGGTGAAACTGGGAGAGAGCGGCGGCGAGGAGGGGGTGAAAAAGCTGGGCAAGAGAGCAGGAGGAGATGAGGAGTCCCTGGAAGAAGAAGGGGCAGGAGGAGGAGGAGGAGAGGCAGCTCCAGGCAGCAGCAGCACAAAGAAAGAGGAGAAGATCATCCCCACCAGCAGCAGCCCCCCGGCGAACCCCAGCCTGGCCGCGGCCCCCGCCGCCCTCCAGCCCTCCCACAGCCAGGACCAGCATCATTTTCTCCGCTCCAGCGTCAGACCGCAGAGCAAGAGGCTGAAGAAGGACTCCCAGGCATCCTCCTCGGTTGGCAGCAGCACTGCTGGAAAAGGCAAAGGTACTGTGGTTCGGCACCCCGCAAACATGCCGGGGAGGGGAGGCACCTGTGGGGCTCTGGGTTGGCATTCTCCTCCTGGAGATGCCATCTTTTGTTTGCTCTGGGGAAGGTGTTTTGGGGCTTGCTTCTCATCTTCTTTGTGTCCCAAGGTTTCAGCTTCTCTGCTGCCCGCTGTTCTCAACACACTTCCAGAACTGGGGGGCCTGGGCTGTGTGTGGGGGGAAGGGGGAATTCTCCATTGTTGAAGGGAATCTTTAATTTCTGCATTTCATCTCTCTCGAGTTTTAGGCAGTGCCTGTGTTTTGATTAGGAAATCAGAGTCTAGCTAGCTGTGTAATCAGGTGTCTGCACTCTCAATTCTGTTCTTGGATAATAACAAAATATTCACTGGGTGTTAGTTGGTAAAGGAAAAAGAAAACGACCCACAAGACATCCCTGATTTCCCCCAATTATTTCTCTGGTCCAGATAACTATTTTGGAAACAGCTACGAAATACGTAAAAGGCCATATTTGTTTCAAAGGTTTTGAGAGTCCTGCATTTCTGTTTCAGAACACTTTGGGGTTTTCAATGTGATTTGAGTTTTCATTAAGATCGTTTTGTATACATCCGAATGCCTGTAGGTGCAGACAAACACACAACCTGCTTTTTCACTTCAGCACTGGAGACAAGAATGTGATTTTTTTCAGGGCTGTTCCCAACTTGAGTGGCTGGAAGGCAGCAGGGATATTTGAGGATGTTGGTGCTATTGTGCGTGCTCAGCAGTGAGGGGATGACATCTTAGCACTGCAGTTGAGCTGTACTCGAGCCTGATTTTGGATACCTTGTGCAAAAGTGTTCAAATCTTCTGTTAATTTTTGAGGAAAACAGCACTCCAAGATTTCTTCACCTCAAAGAAATTGAAATAATGAAGTTTTCTCTGCTAAATCACAGTATAGCTCTGTGTAGCATAACTATGTCTTGGAGGTTACCTCCCTCTGCTCTGTCACACACTGGACATTAAGTGGATATTACAATTGTGATAGTTCTGTGTTGCAGTAATAAAACAGTGCAAATTGGCATATTTTAGTTATTGTCATAGCACGGAAAAATTCTTGAACTCACTTGCTTGACAGTTGATATAATTGACTAAAGTATTTTTGAATACCTTAGTAAGTCTTCTTTAATCTCTTGAACATTAAGTGAAAAGTCTCTGTGTGGTGTTGGAGGACAGAAAAAGAAGAGCTTACGGAGTTTTTCTCCCAGTTGCTTGAAACCAAATAAACAAACAGGTGGAATACCCAGGAGTGTTTAGCTACAGATAATTATTTCCAGGGTTGTAAACAGTATTAGATGCAAGGAGGTATTCCTTTGAAAGGCATCTTGTCCGTGATTGACAAGTTGGATGTATTCATATGAAATTGTTCTCTTGCTTTGGAAGTGTGTTCACGTGTGAACAAATATATGTGTCTTTGTGCAAGTGTGTATTCATGTTTGTGTGTTTGTACATGAATGTTAATTTCTAATTTTCGAGCAGCAGAATGATTTTTAAATAGGTGTATCAATGAAATAGAAAAAGAGATTTCATTCATTTTTGCAGTTCAGGCTCTGAAACAGCCTTAATAAAACCACATACAACATAGAAAATACTTCAGTAATCAGTCATAGATAGTGCTTGTAATTGCTGTACCTGGCTATTTTATTAGGTTTGGGGGAACTTCTTAAATCATCAGGAGTGACAGTTGGTGGTGGAATTGTGCTTTTCACTTTTTGGATTGCAAGACCAGCCACAGCTCAGCCTGGCCAGGTCTGGTGTGAACGTGTCTGATTGATTGATTGATTGATTGATTGATTGATTGATTTCTCTGAGCTGGTTGAGATTATGACTGTCAGATTTTGGAAAGTAAAGCCACGGAGCGGGATCCTCTCTAATTTGAGTTCTTTATATTTGGAGATGCATAATGAGAGGTTTTCCAGGCTTGTCTGAATTCTCCCTGATGGAATGGAACGCCTTGTGATCAGAATTCATAGTGCTCCGTGTTCTGAGCGAAGCGTCTCACAGAGCCAGCCTGGGATGGAGAGCAAATGGGAGGGTGGAGATTAGTAAATCTTTTCATTTGCTGTCCCATCAACTTTCTCCTCCCTCTGTAAATATAAAAATGGTAAAAAGCTGGAACACATGTGCTTTGCATCAGCTCAGCAACCTGGATGCTTTTCCATTTCCATGTTTCACAGTCAAGGTGGTGGCTGCACATGGGGCTCTGACACTGGCCAGGGAGCGACCAGACCACACTTACACGTAGTCCTGTGAACCCAGAAACTTGTTTTTGTTGTAGTATTTCAATAATGCCATGTAACACTTAAAATTTTATTGAAGTCGTTCTACTTCTAGAGCCTGCGTGATCTAAAGTGAAAACTCTCTCATTTTTCAGTTCTTGGAGAGTGCAACCAGTGTGCTTAATTTCCTTGAAACTTGAAGTTGCTTAGCAGGCATTGGGTTGTCCTCATCATGTCTTCAAAAGTGTTTTGAAAATAGTATTTTTATTACGTGTTGCAAATTTCTCTTTTGGCATTTGTGCTTTTGGGGTCCTTAACTGTAGCAGGCAAATCATTGATAAGCTTGACAGTAAACTGTAGAAAGAGTTTGCCCACTCAGCAGCTGTGGACTTTTCAACTTTATCTGACTATGGTTCAGAGAAGATTGCTCACAATAATTCTCAAATTCTGCCTCTTGGAGTGTATAAACATGTTGCTAATTGTCAGATTGTCCTGACATACCCTTTGATTGCACCTTTGCATCCTGTCTCTTGCCTTTTGTGTACCGAGGTGCACTTTTGAGGGTTTCTCTTTAGTTTAGGGCAAAAGTTACATAGAAAGTAGTACAGTAGCGAAAAGTTTGAAAACTATTTGACTTCAACAGGCAGTCCATTTGGAATTGCAGAAAGGTTTATCAAATGTCCTGCACAAGTATCTAAATCTCTGCTTTGTTGTTTTTTTATGATTATGATACTATTTTCAGCTGTTGATCATCGTTTTATTGTAGTTGCAAGTTTGTAGTCCACACCTCAACTGGTGCATACCTTTGGAGGTAGGAAGGTTTGAAAGCAAGTCTTCAAGTAACTTGTGTGGAACCATGGGAGGAACTTGAAGGACCAGTGAGGTGGAGATGGTTTGTTGTGAGAGTTCCAGTGCAGGGAGGTTCTTTGAGGGAGAAGGTGCAGAGCAAGTTAAGGTTGCTGGAAAAGGGGGATTGCTGAGAGTTTGCTTCTTCCACCCATGCCACATAGTTGCTGAGCACAAGGGTTAACCTGAGTTAAGGTGTGTTTGGGGAGTTTGTCCATGAAGCCAGCATGGATGGAATACACGTGGGTATGTTGTGACCACGCTGGTGAGAGCCAGTGTGGGAATACATGGCCATCATGTGCTGTACATGGAGCTTGAACTAGAGTAGAGTATTCCCATTTCCATGTTTTTATCCGTTCCCTGAGTGCAGAATGAAGTCAGGAGGACTGGTCTAATGGTGATGAGCTGAAGCTTGAAGATGTTTTTCATGCTGTTGCATGTCACTTCCTAAAATGTGTAGAATGGCTCAAAAAGGTATTCACAAAAGTATTTGTAATAATAAGCAGCTGTTTCTTGAAAACTAATTATTCAGCTGAAAGCATTAGTTGAATTAAAATGTCCCATCTTTGGGCATGGTATAGAGTAGTCTCGTTTTGGTGTATTGAAGGTGCATGTCCCAGTAGCATGTGGTTAAATCAACTACAGCCTTCTCCTGGGGAGAGGATGTAGGTACCAAAACACCTGATATGTGTACTTAAAATGTGTTTGGCTGTATCTTGCCAAGTTCTTATGCTGCAGAAGGTATTGTAGCCTTCATCTGAGGTGTTTTTGCTGCAGCATTATTTCTCTAGGGCATGAATCACTGTTCAGAGACCATTGGTACAGTTCCTTGTTCTAAGATTTAATTCTGTCCATCCTGTTTGCACTTGGTACCTCTACTCCCATCTGACCCTGACGTGCTTTCATTCATTCTCTGCCCTCCCCTTTTCCTCAGTTCTCCTCCCTGCCTCTGGAAGAGGCTCAGGACCTGCAGGACTGGCTCTGCAGTGTCTCATCCCACACCACCAGAGGAGGATTTCCCCTGTGAGCAGGCACTGAGCTCTACACAGGTACCTGCCTGCAGGGCTTGGATGGAGCTTCACACTGGGCTTTGTGGGTGTTTTCCAGTGGAAGAGCAAGGGAATAAGGATGTTCTGGAGATGGGGGAGTAGCCTGATGTATAACAAACCCTGTTTCTTCTCTACAGCCCTGCTTGGTTAGCTCGGAGAGTGCTGCCTTTGATACAGTGTATATTACATATATCCTGTGTATAGTTCTGTTGGCAGGCTCCTGTTGGGATTGACACTATGTATGTTTCATACACATTCAACTCCCTCTTGGTTGTGCTGATTCTCCAACTAATAAGAGTTAGGGGAAGGAAGGCTGGGTTTATCTCTCTGGGGCAGTCTCTGACCCTGGGATGAGCTGGGCTGGTGAGAGCAGGGTGCCAAAATCACCAAGCTCACAGGTTCCATGATCCCCGTGGGTCCCCTCCACCTCAGAATATTCTGTGTTTCAAACTTTGGAGCACTGTATGCCATAGCCATAAGCTCAGGAGGAGTCCAAGCTGTGTCCTGTGGAGGCACACGGGGTAGAAACTCCCTTTCCACTGAAAATGAAGTGGTGCCTTGCAGGGAATGTGTTTGTCTCTCTCGCCCTCTCCTCTGTGTTTTCTTCTTAGCTACAGTTGTTGGAGACAAAAGCATGTTGGCTGCAGCTCTGTTGGCCTTCACTGAAATCCCTGCAGCACACACTTTCTGTGGGATCACCCATTCACTTCTTCACTGCAGCAGAGGAGGTAGGGTCTGCCCTTAGAAAGAAACATGGCTGGGCATGGGGCTCGTTTACCAGCAATCAGAAAGACAGTTTGTATGTTTGTCTTTGATGTCTTTTTCATTGAAACTGAGAAGTGACTGCCCACGGAGGAGTGCAGAACTGCAGAATGCATTCCAAGCTTCTGAAGAGGGCAGATCACGGCGCCTCGCCCAGCCCTGCTGGCACTGGAGTTTTTGTGTGGCTGCACATCCCTGAGATTGCTGAGCTCTAATGCAGGTTTGTGACAATAAAATACTCACTGGAAGCTGTTCCTTGGTGTGGCCTCCTCAGTGGCAGTCTTCACTGAAAGCCCCTTGAAGGTGACCTTGTGTAATTTAGCCTTGCTGTTGGCTGCTGTGGAACCCAAGAGAGAAGAAAGAGTTTTCTGAAGAAAACTTCCTGGCTTGTTGCAAGTTGGCATTTGTGCCCTGTGCTCTGGGGAGGGAGTTTGTCCCAAGAGTCAGCATTTGGGCTGTGGCCTGCAAGAGTGTGAACACACTGTCTCCTTTGTAAAAGCATTCCCTGATGGATGTGACTGGTGACTCCTGAAGAAGCTGGGATGGGAGCTAAGCCTGTGGAACACCAATGAGAGAACCAGCCTGTGTGTTGGGATACAGGAGTCCAGAGGGGACTAACTCTGGGAATTCCAGCTTCAGTGTGTGTGGAATCTCTCACAGAAGATAGGAACTAGCAGGCCTGTAAGAGCTGCCGGTGGGAGACTGAAAGGCAAACACTGAGATGCTACACAGAGCCTGGAAGGAAGAACTTGTGGCTGTAGCCATGATAAGATCCTGATGTTATCAGTGTCTCAATTATTTGATACATGCTTGTTCCATTGTTTGTCATTTTCATATCAGATCCTTAAACTGCAGTCTTTGAATCCCTTTATATAAATTTTTGCAAGTGTTTGTATTTTGCTTAGGACTACAGTGACAGCTTTTTCCACAGGAATGTAGTTTGAGATGATGTTATGCCAGTCCTAGATAAATGAAGTTCTAATAATGGGGTGTATAGATGGGTAGAGGAGGCTGGATAGAAAGAGTGAGTAAGTTTCTCTGAAACTTTGGTGTTCTGATCCCTTATTTTATTGGGGGTTACAGTTCAAATACCCACCATAAAAACATGATGTCTTTGCAAACTGTGTGTTGAAAGCTGAGAGGAAATGCTACAAACTGACACATCCAAGTGTCTGCCTTGTACCTTGTATGTGGGTGCTGGTGCTCTGGTGCACCTGGAGCAAAGGGAAGGGCTTGTCATGGCTGTAATGGTGTGGATGCCCAGGCCAGTGGCTGGGTGATGCAGGATGGGTAGACAGTGGGGGAATGCCCAGCTTGTCCTTGTTTCATCTGCAGTGTTCTCCTTTTGACATAAAAGATTTTAGTTAGAACCAGCACCTGAGCAGGTTGGTGGAGTGAGCCCCCTCCTTCCCCCCAGCAGTCTGCAGCGGGAATGGTATGGTTGGCATCAGGGGACCCTCGTGTTTTAGTGCATTGCTGAAGTTTTAAATGGTCTACTGTTGGGAATTAATCATAGAATCATCAGTCATTAGTGAGGGGATGAAGGCTCGTTAGCTGTCCTGTGTGTAACAAGAATCTCGTACAGTAAGATGGAAATAGTGAATTTAGGAGGGGTAATTTAATGATGTATAACTATTTTTACTTTTGTCTTTTACCCAGAATTGGTTTATAATACCATGTTTTAGAATTTGGTGCATTCCATCTCCATACCAAGATCCAGCATATCCATGATAACCCAGTCATAAATACTACCATGCACAGTAGTATTAAAGTTTATGTAAAGGGGTGGTGGAACAAACCCCCTTGTCCTTGGAAGAATTAAATGGCATATCAGATCTCTGTAGAGGTGACAGGATATTTGAATTTTTAGATCTTCACACAATGCTCTGAACATTTGTCTGGATGGTAATTTATTTGTGTTTAAAACCAAAAAGATTCTGATGAACTTCCCAGCAGTACAGTTTGTCTTGCAGCAATAGTAATTGTACATAAAGGTCCAAAAGGTGAATTATGAGCTACGTGTCCTATGTAGAAGTTGAATCAGTGGAGTCCTCAACATGTCCTTGTAGAACTCTTCAGGCCATCCTTTACCTACAACTGAAATGTAAATAGAAATGCACTGATCTTTACATTCTAAAAAGACCATGAAGTCCTCACTGATACTTCAGCTTCTTATGCTTTTTATAACATAAACTTCATGTGTACCGAGTGTACTGAACAGTCTTTAGGAAATCCTCAGTAAGATCTGAACTTTAGGTAGATTTAGGATTTTACTTACTTGAGTGTTTAAAAAAAATAACCCAAACTGCACAAAACGCCCAAACTGAAACCAACCACCCAACAAACAAATGAAACCCCCCAAATCCTGCATTTGTTGTTCCTCTGAAGGATTTCTGGGAAGTTGGAGGGCTGTGGTCAGGATGGTGACACTGGACTCCTGTAGCTGATTTCTGGTAAAGGACATCTTTTGTGCTGGGAGCTGGTGGCAGCAGGAGGTGGGAGGTTGAGTTTGGGAACTGATGTGTTTGAATTCCCCCTTCTTGGCCAAAGATCTGTATTTCTTTACCATGTAAATCATGATATTCCAAGCTCCCATTTGCAGAATAAAGAAGTGTCCATTCTGTGTCTGAGCTGGTTTTCTTCTCAGCCATCTGTTAAAGTGCTCAGTTTCTTCTTGTGGTTTCCTTTTCTCCAAGAATTTACCTCCACAGTGCCAGAATTAAATGGCTTCACTTTCAATTATTGTATCAGCAGCTGATGAAGACCTTAGGAAGTAGAGAAGCTGTTTAATTGAGAAGTTGTTTTAAGTGCCTGTTCTTCCAGATGTCTAATGGTTTCTCCTGTCTTATCTTGAATGCTTCCCTGTGGTGGCAGTAATTCTCTTCAAAAGAGTCAAATAGTCATCCCTAGAAAAAGAAACATTAACCTCAAAATGGTCACAATATGATATTTTATATCCAGTAAATGTTTATTGTATGCAGCAGAAACCCAGACTTTTGCACCTCTTACTCTCTTTCAGATTTGATTCAAATATTCTCTGTCACTTGAACAAACCAGGTTCTTTAGGATTTGGAGAAATACAGTTTTATCACCCAAAGGAATTATTTCAAATTGCAACTGAATTGTTAAGATTGACATACAAGTCTTCCAAATCTCTAAAGCACAGTGAGCCTCTCACAGCTGATTCTTCTGATACTCTTTTTTAAAATAATATTAGGATTATTAAACTGGGATATCCAGGTTCTAGAGCAAGATATATATGTATGTATATGTCTAAAATACTGGCTTTGTCAGGGAAAAAGTCTGCTTTGTGTAATTGAGTTTGAAAAGAGAACTTTTAAAGCCTAAATATGAAAGAGAGAATTGTGCTGATATGTATAAAAGGTTGGAGAACTGGTTGGGACTGTTGTATTGTACAAGCTGGATGTATAAGCAAATAAACTTAGGCAAGCCAGTATATCATGAGATAAAATACAGAAATACATAAAATACATAGAAGGCAGTAACTAAAGAAATGGAGAGTGTAATGAGCATTCTTTATAATGAGCAATGAATGTTTCATGTTAAAAGAATTCTGGTTTGTTAAGTCCGTGTCTGTGTTGGTAAGGATAGTGAAATAATATTTCTTAACAAAAGTGAAGGTAATCTAATTTGGAAATATAAGTTACTGGGAATGGCTACATTTTTATGGAAAAAAAGGAGTGCATTTTGGGGAGGTGTCCCTGCTTTTTGGATTAACTCTCTGATAATCTATTATAGTGTCAAACCAAGCATGCTGTTTGGTTTGTAGATGTTTCCATCCCGTTTTCTTCCCAGCCCATTGTTGTGTGATGAACTGGAGTCAACACCTCTCACCCTTCCCTTAGCACAGTTACTCCAGAGGCAGGAGGGTGAAGACTGAAGACAAGGATGTGACATTATGTGTATTTGTCCTCATGGACATGGATTTGCTGTGCTGTATTCCTCCTTATCTCTCTTACTCCTGGAAATACAAAATTAAGCCATCCAGAACTTCCCCTTGTTTCTTGCTCTTTGAGATTTGATTTCTATGAAACAAACTTTGTTATTTGCTTGGTGTGTTTCAGGTGAAGTGTCTTGGGGAAATAATCCTGAAAGAAGAGAAAATTCTGAGTTCCTCCCATAACTCTGTGAATCCTGGTTTAATATTAATATTAATTTAATATTCACTTTTTTTGCAGCAGCAGATAATGGAGGGACTGCATCTGGTGGCACATCAGGAATGGCTCCCAGCAATCCTGCTGGGAATTCCAAGGCAGCAGGAAGGAACCTGGGCTCCTCAGCTGGGGAGAAGGAGGAAGGCAAGAAGGTCCGGCGGCAGTGGGAGTCGTGGAGCACAGAGGACAAGAACACCTTCTTTGAGGGACTCTATGAGGTACATGGAGAAGAAGAAAACCAGCTGAGATGGGTTAGATATTGTGGCCATTCCTAGAGAAGGTGGGGTCAGGTGAGACTGGCAGGAGCAGAAGGCACATTTAGACATGACATTTGTGTGTCCACACAGTGGGCTCTGAACCAGCTGCCAGTCAAAGCCACACTTCAAAAGGGTCAACTTTGTTGCTGGGGTTTTATAATACACAGGAAATATTTCTGAGTTTTCTTAATGAAAGTTTATAATGATTCCAGTTTTTGAATTATGGCTCTGTTTTAAGTTAGAAATCAATAAATAATGTCCCCATCTCAACTTCCAAAAGCAGCACACTTGCTCTGTAATAACACCAAACAAGAGAAGCTGTTGTGTTTCATCTTTGACCATGAAGAGGTCAGAGCCAGTTCAGTCCTAGGGCTCAGGGACAGGGAAAAGTTACATCATCTTATCTTCTGTCTCTCATGATGTTTATGATGGATTCCTGCTTGTTCCTGTGATTATTTTAGGAGCATTTTTGTTATCAAAGTGCATAAAAAAGGTAAAAACAAAGGGAGTTTTCTTTGCACATGTGCATCTTTTTTAATTTATTTTTTTGTCACAGCCATGGTTCACATGTATATGTTTTGTGGACAAAATGAACACTTAAATACTGCTTTCTTTTTTAACTCTTCCAACTTGCAGTAATATTCCTGCGAATCATATAGTTTTTAAGTTACTTCACTGATTTATTTTTGCTTTGAATACTGAGGGAAATGTTTAAAAACCTGCCCTAAGTTGGATGTGGGACTCAGTTTGTTTGGTCCCCCATTTCATTTATTTTGTGGCACTGTCTTTCAGAAGAGATTTTCACACTTCATGTATAAATCAGGCCCAACCCATTCTGAATACAAAAATTTTGTGATAGCAGGAGTTAAATGATAATGCATGTAAAAATCAAATCTTTTGGAGCTACAATTTTGCACTCCTTGTAACCAGAACATGAACTGTACTGTAAATAGAAGTGCAGCTGGTAAATATAATAGGTTTTTCATTCACTTAATCAGAAATGGTGAGGGAAATGCAGAGGAAAGTAAAGAAAGCTCAGGGGGAAAATCAGTGTTTTCAGTTCTGCTCCTGAGCACATCTGTGAGTAAAGCCGGGTGTTTTGGGTGGTTTTAATTTGCTAGCACATTCCTGGTTTTATTTTGAAACTGTTAAATTTGAAAGTAATTGATTTGGCATCTCGAATGCATTTTATATAAAGCAAAGGAAACCTGTGTCGTTCTCTCACTGCTGAGTTCTGATACTCAAAAATTTTGTTTATGACCATTGAAATCCAATTTCCCACAAAGAACCCCGAAGTCCCTTGTGTTATTTGAGTTGACTTGCAATCAGGTGGAAGTCTGAGTGTTTCAGTTTGATTTATTTCTTCTTCAGCATGGGAAGGACTTTGAAGCTATCCAGAACAACATTGCCCTGAAATACAAGAAGAAAGGCAAACCAGCAAGCATGGTGAAGAACAAGGAGCAGGTCCGGCACTTCTACTACCGCACCTGGCACAAGATCTCCAAGTACATTGACTTTGATAATGGTTAGTGTGCCCCAGGAGGGGCTGGGGCTGCAGGCCTGCCCTGGGCACCACCAGGGAGGGTTGGAGTGGTGGAGGGGAGAAAATAAATACTGAGGAGCATGTCTGTGCACACAGAATTGTAGAACCGTGGGATGGTTTGGGCTAGAAGGACCTCAGAGATCATCCCCTACCATGGGCAGGGGCACCTTCCAGTAGACCAGGGTGCTCAGTGCCCCATCCAGCCTAGCCTTGGACACTTCCAGAGATGGGGAGTCCTCAATGTCTCACATCTAATTTTTGTTAGCATGGCCATGCTGAGGTTCATGTTTTTTGAAAAATACTTCTCAAAACCTGGGGTTTGTATCTCTGCTCTTACATGAATTCAACACATCATAATAAATGCAGGTCTTGCTGTTAATGCCGTGCAAATGTCAGGTTCAAGGAAATGGCTTTGTATCCTCAGGAACACATCTTTGAGAAGAGCTGCCTAAATGTCAGTCAGGCATGACTGCATCAAGCAGACTGCACCACCCAGCACCACTTTGCAGTTCATGGGGGAAGGTAGAACTAAATAAACAGTCCCATAAAAGTGTAAATGGTGACATATTTGCTCCCACTTCAAATAAGCCTGAAGTGATACCATTGGGTCAGTAATTTAGGATTCCCCTTCCCATTCTTTTCCCTCCTTCTGCAACTTGTTTAATGAAGAGGAGGTTGGGAAGTCAGATAAACTGCTGGTGGTGTTTTATAACAATAATAGTGACATATGATTGTTGAGAAGGGATTTTTGTGAAATCCATACTACTTAGTAACAGGCAGTGAGGATTCAGGTTAGTCTGTGGGTGACCTGATCTGAATAACAGGTTAAAGAAATCTATTTGAGTGACAAGATTTGACTAAGTTCCAGTTCTTTTGACTTTAAGGTGTCAAGAATGTAAGTTCTCCCATTAGCTTGTTGATTAAATAAAAGTCTCTGGAGTTTATATTCTAAGAAATCATAGCAGTTTGTGGTGGTTGAAGTGTTTGGTCTTTGAACAACTCTTAAAAACCAGCAAAAATTTGGATGGTAAATTCATCTACACAATTTGTGGCCAGATAACTCATTAATGTATGGTACAGTCTCTTCAACAACTTGTCTCTTCCTGAGCTTAGGTTACCTCAAGGAGGACTTGCATATTTAAACCCCCTGGCATAAGGTGTATTAGTGAGTGCCTTTTTTCAAAACAAGGCAACACTTTAAGGTGAAACAAGCCATTAGGATTTTGTTTAAAAACAAATGTTGCAGCAAACACAGTATGGAAGAATTTTGAAAATCAAAAAGTGTCACAGAAGAAGTTAATCTGGTTTTTGGGTAACAAAGTTCTGTATCTGTACAGTCTATAATCTCATTGTCTGAAGGAACTTAAGAGTTAGTGCAGTAGTTTGATGAGCTTTAGTTTTGGTAGAAATATGTGTGCCTGGATTTTGAAATGAAATGAGTCTGCAGGTCAAAGAGAACTAAAGTCCTGATGAATACAAAAGAATATATATTTTTACCTGATTTGTAAACCACAAGACTGTCCTTGCTGTTATAGATCTTTAGATCTATTAGCCATAATATCCATATCTTATGTGTTGATTAGAAAGAACAAAAAAAAATCCCTTGTAAACTTGAATAAAATCTCTGCAATTCTTCATGTAAAAATTTAGAATCTAGAATTTGCATTAACTGTGTTAAGGTGCATTTGAGTGCACAGAAAATGCTCAGTCTCCTGAAAAACCCAGACCTACTTCTAAATTTTCATATAGAAGGGTTCTGGGGGCATTTCCCTGAGAATTTGTAAACAGTGAAGTGATACTAGGGTTAGCTTTAGTATGAATTAGCTTTATTTTGCATATTGAACTGTTGCATATATGTTTAAATTCTGTGGAAGCTGCTTTTCTTTCCTGTAATCTGAATTGAGCAACCAATCCCATCTCATTTCTTGAACAAGAGCTTAGTCTTGCCTTCCATGGAACATTTATTTCATCACTGGAAATACAAATGCTCTCCATTCCAGTATTGAAACGAGCATCTTCATCTGCAACCTGCATCTCACTGACATCTTTTCTGCTTTTCAGTGTTTTCTCAAGGGCTAAAAAAGTCTTCCCTGGAGCTGTATGGCTTAATCTGCTACGGGGAACTGAGGAAGAAGATCGGGGGCTGTGAGTATGAATGACTTCAATTCTTTTGATGTGGTAGAACCAGAAGTATCTACCCTTGATGTTGGCAGTGTCCAGTTCCACTTTGGAGTTCTTGAGAACTTGTGTTCCTTTTAGTCTAGTCTGTGGTGTTGTTTCTTCATTATATGTATTTTTATTTTTAGAGACCTTCTTAGTCTGTTGCATTAGTCTCTTTGAGAGGTTTCTTTAGCTTTTGCTGTCTGTGGGATGCAGTGCCTGTATTGCCCATAGGTGACAGGTAAACATGCACAGAGATGATCTGTTTTATTATTATTGAAAACCAAGCAATTAAATGTGTAAATAATACAATTTGCACCCACAGTTATTTGTGCCCACGCAGCCAAAATCTGGGATGGTGCCTTTCTCTGAGTTGTTTTCTAAATCTTTCATCATGGAACCCTGAAGGTGAAAAGCATTATAGATCTGAAGACTTTACTCACTAACCAAGATGGGCCCTGACCCTGTTGATCCCAGAGTCCAGTTTTGCCCATGAGGATGAGTGTAGATGGAGGAGTGTGTGCCAGTCCTGTGCCAGTGCTCTGCCTTTGCTGGCAGTTGATTAATTGCATTAACAAGATACCTGAGCTTAGGCTCAGTACCACATTCATAGAGCCACAGAACAGTTTGGGTTGGAAGGGACCTCAAAGCCCATCCAGTTCCACCCCCTGCCATGGGCAGGGACACCTTCCACCAGCCCAGGGTGCTCCAAGCCCCATCCAACCTGGCCTTGGACACTTCCAGGGATGGGGCAGCCACAGCTTCTCTGGGCAACCTGTGCCAGGGTCTGCCCACCCTCATAATAAAAAAAAAAAATTAATTACATGTGGTTTAAATATCCTCTTTTGGTTTAAAACCATCACCCCTTGTCCTGTCACTGCAAGCCCTGTTAAAAAGTCTGTCCCTGTCTTTCTTATAAGTCCCCTTTAAGTACTTCTTGTGCTGGGCCCCCAGGGCTGGAGCAGCTCTGCAGGGGGGTCTCACCTGAGGGGCAGAGGGGCACAATCCCCCCTGCCCACCCTGCTGCCCACACTGTAGGAGCAGCCCAGGGCAGGGGTGCCATGGCCTTCATGGCTTCCAGAGCAGAGAGCCCTGACGTGGCTGCCTTGGGGAGTGGGCACAACACACCCTGTGTGTGCCAGTCCATGCACATGCACCTTTTTGAGCATGGATTTGTCATTTGTCCACAAGCTTTTGGTACAGTTAGGGTTATATCAGAGTACATCTTCTCCATGTTTGTTTAATCTGTGAGACGTGGAGAATAATCAAAATACTTTCTCTTCTTTTTGAAGCCATTCTAGTTGCAAAGAGAAAAGGCCAGGGAAGCATCCACGAGTAGAAGTGGGCAATTCCTAGCAGGATTGTGGTATTTGGCAGGGGTTTTTTTTACTATCCCTCACCTGGGATTATCATCATAGCAGGCCGTGAACAGGACTGTTGGGAATGTTCATCCTGACTTTATTCTGTTTGCTCCAAGATCTCCAGTGTGTGAATTCAGCTTGGAGAAGCAGTCATGGACTGTTTCATGGCAGAGCAGGTGCACAGGCAAGGCACATTGCACTGTCACCAGAAATCACTGAGAGTGGTTCTTCCCTGTACCCACAGCTTGTTTTACAAGCATCAACAGCCCCTTCTTGCCATGACTTGGAGTAAGGTTTCACACAGTCACCATGGCAATGCCTGCAGCCTCTCTGCTTCTTTTTACAACTTTGGGATTTATTTACATACTTTACCCACTGGCACTTGGAAAATCCTCATCTCCAAAACGAGCTGCAAGGCTCTACACCCAGTTTATGAGAGGTCTGCTTTGCAGCTGGGGAAAGCAGTTTCTTTTTTTGGTTTGTTTTTTTTTCCCCTTTCTCTTTTTTCTCCTCATGTATTCACAGAGTCCCAGAAACGGAGATGACTTACTGAGAGCTATTGGAGACATGAAAGCACATCAGAAATACTCTCTGTGTTGCCAGAGGGAGGTTGATTGTCAGTAAATAGATCTGGGCCTTACTGTCATATAAATCAAATTACTGAAATGTCCATTTAAAAACTTGCTGTATAATGCAGACCCAAAAGTGAGGGTTACACGTGCATTTAACTATTTTTATTTAGTTTTTCACTGTGTTCAGTGCTGTGATGCTGTTTCCTTCTGCCTTGCTGCCTTAGCAACAGAGATTGAACAGGAAGATGAAGCTTTTTGTTTTAATACTGCAGTGTCAGATTGAAGCCCAGCATTCAAAGACAGCTGTAGTACCTAAGCTGGGATCATTTAATCCACGTGTGAACTGTAATTTTCATGGCAAGGATCATGTAGAGCTTGCACATCATGAAAGTACGAGCTTTTCAGGAAGGATATGTTACAGCACATTGATTGACACATGTCAGTCTTACGTGAGAATCAAACTCAATAGCTTTGAAAACCCAACAGGACACAGAAAAGGTCATAGTTCTATCACTGCAAACCCTAATTCTCTGTGTTGTCCCATTTCCCCTCAAGGTATGGATGACAAGAACGCAGCTAAACTCAATGAGCTCATTCAAGCCGGGTAAGTAAGAACTTACTCCTAAAACTCATAAAACTGGGTTCTTTAGCAACTTGACTGTTGTATTGGTCACCCAGAGTCTGGGGGCATTTCTTAACGTGGTAGAGCTGCAGTTTGACATTTACCATTCTGGGCTTGGTTTGTATTAGGGTTTTTCTCCCCTTTTTTCGTGAAGCCGTTAATTATTATTGGTAAGAAATGATGGATGAAGGTTCATAAAATAATTACATGAAAATTCTTTATAGATGGTATGGCACTATAACTATGTGGATTCACTGCAGGGATGAGAAACTCATAGAACTATTTAGGTTGCAATAGACCTCCAAGGTCACCAAGTCAAACCATTACCTCAGCACATCCCCAGATGCCACATCCACATGTCTTTTAAATCCCTCCAGGGAGAAGACTCCAGCCTGTGCCAGGGCCTGACCACCCTTTCTGTGAAGAAATTTTCCCCACTATCCAATCTGCCCCTCTCCTGGCACAACTTGTGGCTGTTTCCCCTTGTCCTATGCCTGTTCCCAGGGGGCAGAGCCTGACCCTCCCCAGCTCCCCCCTCCTGTAAGGGAGTTACAGAGAAGTTACTGATGGAGTAGACTTGACTAGCCAGGAGTAGGAGTTTGCCCCCTCAGCAGCTGCAGACTTTTGACTTCACTTGATGTTGTACCTTCCTCTTGTTCCCAAATGGAGTTTCCAGATCAGCTTCTTAGAGTTGAACAACTTTTCCTCTCCTAGGAAGTTTCTTAGAGTTGACCAACCTTTCCTCTCCTAGGAGATGCCTTTCATATGGTGTGTTCATGTTGTAGGTCTTGCATGTGATTCTTCTTATTCATTCTTCTATTAACTGAAAGGTTTTAAATTAGAAGAGAAATTCCCAGTTGGTTTGGGTTTTGTACAATTAAGAAAACAGTATTTTTTTTTCATAAAATGGAATTATTCTTAAAGCAAATTACTTCCTCAAATTGGAGTTACCAGTTAAATTGGGGCTGGGATGAGCCTTTCTCCACAGTGTCCTGAATATCCCTCTAGTTCAGGATATCAGCAGTTGTTTCAGTCACTCTGTGCTGTACTGGAGAGTCTCTCTAATATTGGGTCATTCAAACAAACTAAAGCAAAACAAGAGAGCCTGATGACACTTAGTGAGCTGTAGCATCAATCTAGCACTTTGTATGATTCAGGCCTTAGTTCCTCTAATTAATTGTTAATGAGGGCCAATGACTTCTGTGACGTCTAGGTGTTTACTCTATACAGACCAGTCTTGTAACAAACCATTTTGAAAACAGGAGTCTTTGCATTGGAAAATATTAATGCTGATCTTCTCCCCCAGAATTACAGCTTATGTAGCATTAACCAGTTCAGAAATAGTTGCATAGGCTTTTTGTCCACAGGTGGGAGACACATCTTTGCTTCCCTTTTTTTCCTGCAACTCTTACCCCATTTGGTGTGTGAAGCTCATCAGTTGGAGAGGAGCAAACTGTGTCTTTGTTACCACCATGTGAATTAATCCCCTACATGGTCAGGACAACCTCACAGCTCCCAGAAGCAAACACATTGCATTTATGCCAGCCAATTCCACTTCCCATCCTGCTCAGTGATGGTACAGTTTTATGATCCCCCTCCCTGTTTGTAAGCAGTTTTCAGTTCACAGTGTGTTTCTTTCAAGTGTGACACTCCTCTTCCTCTGGGGGAATGCACTTTGTAAGGCTTGTCACTTGGAAAGTTGTGACAGAAAGTGAATCCAAAGTGATTAAAAATGGATAATGTGAACTTGCATTACCCTGATGATCTGCTCCTTAAGTAGGTAAAGATTTGCCTCATTTAATTGATAAGAAAGGTCGAGAGGGGCTGAGCTTTGTTTGCAGGAGGGCTCCAGACCCTGGAGTTACATGCTCTGATTCAGGGCTTGTTTTGCATCTCTGATTTCTGTACTGATTTCATGGAGTGTGGAAAAACAAATGACCCTCATAAGAAAACCATCCTTAAGAGCTTCCTAGCTGAGCTTGTAAGCCAGGTCACAGATGCTGAGTAGTGCCTGAAGACTCAAATCTGTCTGTGGCAAGTACTGTCAAAGTCCTTGGTGACATGTCCCTTTTGGGCTGCTGCAGGTCAGGCCATTCACTGTTACTCATCTCTGCACTTGCCTTCAGAATGCAGGAACAAGTGATTGAGGCTGGACTGCAGCCAGTGGGGCAGGTGTAGCTGAGTAAATTTGGGATCTTACAGGGTAAAGTTTAGATATCCATAAATGCAAGGGGAAGGTAAGAGTTACTCTCAGATTCTGGAACTGCTCTGAGTAGTTCAGCATGCTCAGGTCAACACCAGCTGCTTAAAGACAGGGTCACTCTGTCCAGTCCTTTGTGCTGGGGTTTTTATTGCAGCAGTTTAATTTTACTGCACATCCACTATGTCATCGGATTCTGTGATTAGGATGTATAACAAGAAACAAAGATTTATGGCAGTATATCAGAACTGCCCAGTAACCAGCATAAATAAACTGAAGCTTTTTTGTTTTGTTTCGTTTCTAGGAGTGAAACAATCTAAGTTAGTTTTGCAACACTTTAGTAAAAAACTACATATAAACAAATACAGATATTCTCTTGATCTCTTTGTGAATGTATAGGATTTCTGGATAAGTTAAAATAAAACCCCAAACAAACCACAATGAACAGCTAAATAAAGCACAGCACTACTCCATGTCTGGTAGTGTGTGTGTTTTTGCTCCCCAACCTGAGAGACTCCTTAAAGCACAAGTTAAGAAAGACAGAAACCCTTAAAAAGCATCGATTGCTCTGTCTGGTTCAGGTTCTGAATGTGCTTTGTGTGGGATGGGAGTGATTCTTCACTGCCTTCCATTTCCTTGGGAAAGCTCCTTGGCTGAGGAGGCATCTCTGACTGCCTGAAAATCCTGATCATAAAATAGCAGTTCATACTGAAAAAATAATATATAAACCCAGTCTTTTGAAGTAGTCAGGATATGCTCCTGATGTCAAGTCAGACTGGTAGTTCTGAATGCACAGTCAGTAGAGTAACTGTTTTTAAGATTTTCCCTCTTCTGCATTTGGAAACACCCAGGATCCAGGTAAGAGAAGAAAATAGGCATTTTGAAGCTAAGAGTAGTTCTGTTGCAGGCTGTTTTCCTCCTTTACTTTGCTTTTGCCTTAAATTTGTAGACAGTCTTTTTCCAGCCTCCCAGTCACGGATTGCAATTAGGCAGCTATAATCCCTAAATATATCTATTTTTATATTAGTTTGATAATCAGTTATCCTTTAGACTCTGCCTAGATTGCTTGAAGCCCATCATGCTTCATGGTGAAGGGAATTAGGGGAGTTGTTCCTGTCCCTCCAAGCAGAATACCTGAATCTGGAGAGCTGGGGTATTGCTTTCAAAGCTTGAGGGAGCAACAAAAATAAAAAGAGTGATTGCTGGAGCTGGGCAGGAGTGCTGTAGTGCCAGGGTGCAAACTTCCATGGGAACTTGTCACATTTAGGAGTGCTCTGTGTTTCTTCATGGACTGCCCAGTGGACTTTGCTTGCTGCCTTCTGAACTGTGCCCTTCACCCTCCGTGCTTGGGGAGCACAGCGTTCCCTCTTCGGGGCTACCAGCAGGTTTGCTTTCTTCCACTGTGACTTTTATAGCATCTTTTCTGTAGTACATTTACATTTTTCACACTCCTTTCCTGGCTTTTATCCTAGGTGTTGGTTGGGTGGGCTGTTTTCTCTTGTCTCTCTGCCCTTTAAGCACAAGTACAGGTGGAGGCAGAAGTTTGTGGTGCTGATGGATGTTCATTTGTGAGCTGCTCTGTGGTGGTAACAGATGGTTGGTACCTGCAGCCCAAGGTGCACCTGAGCAGGTGGCAGGCAACAATTGCCAGGGATCCTGACTCAACCATAAAGGCTTTATGACCAGCTAGTTAGGCTCTGGAGGAGAAATAGGAAATATGAAAAATTAACAGCAGCACTTTTCTTTTTTCCTCCTTTTTCTTGATCAATTATCTCTCTCAAGTGGATCAAATGGCCTTCTGAGCAACAGGCCCTTCTTTCAGTCACCTTCCACTCATGTGATGGAGCAATTTCCACAAAACTTGTCTATTTTATATAGTCATATCAGTGAATCTAAAAAAAAATAATCCTTCTTTTCCTAAACCCCTTCTCACTTGTACCCTTATATTGTCAAGGTGGTATTGAAAATAACAATAATAATATTGCTGTTTCTGAATCTTCACTCCCATGCTTCAAAGGGCACATTTGATAATAAGGAATTTCATTAACTGAAATCAAGGAGGAGACTCAGCTCACACAAGTAGTTCAAAAGAATTTGCTGTCTTAAAACAGTGTGAAAACTGTTCCAAGGCATGGAATTTTTGGATGCTTTTCACTGGCTGTGGTGGCTTTTGTATGAGGCCATTATGAAACCGTGTTCTCCACTTGCACAGGAGGGAACTCCAGGCCTGGGCTTCCCAAAGGAAACCATCAGGTTGCTGTGGTGCTGTGATTGACTCCTTGCAGGACCAAGGCAAACAACCACTGGGGCACTGGCTGCAGCACCATTGTTTGCTCTGCAGCTCTTCAGTCACATTCCCAGACTTTGCTTTTCTGGCAGTTTGGGTGCAGTTGTGCATCTTCTCATCTCAGTGTGAGCTTGGTGAAATTACTTACTGTGGTGACTGCATTGGTGGTAGTAAAGTAAATGTAGTTCCAGTGAATGCCTCTAGTTAAAGGCAGGAGGTGTTTGGTGTGAATCCTGAGGATGTGTTGTTACTTCAGTGTGAAACTGGGTAAAAGGGAGAGTGATTTTTGGGAGCTGCAGGAAAAGCTGAAGACTTGTAGTCCTCAGCTGTTTTCTCAGGTACTGTTCTCAGAGGAGATGATAATGAGCACTGTACAAAGAAATATAACACGTAGCTAGAGTTTTTATTTACTGCAAACTCTCCAGGTGCTGCTGAGTCCTTCAGGATCTGTACCAGGCACTTTAGTACTGGGCAGCTGCTTCTGACTGCTGGCTGAGAGCAAAGTCTGGGCTTGTGAAAAAGGGTGGAGCTTCTCCAGCTAAAGATTCAGACCTAAGGGAGAAGTTGTCCTAACATTGACCAGCTGAATTCGAGCACAGCAGAATTTGTAGTTGAGTTTCCTGTCTTTATACATTGCAAGCCCTGTTGACATAAGTGAGTTTGGGTTCATATTGATTTGTCCTCACTTCTACAGAAACTTGGTTTATTTGCACATTAAAAAAAAAAGGAGAAAGAGAGTCCTGGTTGATTAAGCTTGTTTTCAGAATATTTATTTTCTAAAAATGAGTTCCTGATAAAATCATATCTACACTAATATAAGGATCTACACAAGCATATCTACACTAATATAAGGATCTACACAAGAGGATATGGAGCCCCCTGTGTTAAGGCTGAAGTGCCCATTGCAATACCCAGAGGAGATTTTACCTTTCATCCTTACCTTATGTCATTGATTAGATACCCACAGGGCTTTCTGTGCCCTTCTCTAAGAGTCTTTACCCTGGCAGAGACTGACTGTTGGGCTTGGTGGGACCAGCTATCTTCAAACAATTCCTGTTTCCAAGAACTCAGGTTAGGGTTAAATTGGAAGGAAATCTGCCCTTCCAGCACTGGGATATTCCAAATCTGTAAAGTTCACAGCTCAGCAAGTGAAACTTTTGAGTTGTTCACCCCATCAGCTCCATCTTCTCAGGTCTGCCTTCACTTCTGCTGCCCTTTTGCAAATTTCCCTCTTAGCACTGTGGACAAGTGCTCTTCCTGCCTACTGATGTCTTTCTTACAGCATAGGAATTGCTTTCATTTTACTGCAAGGACTTGTATTTGATCCTGCTGCTTCTATGCTAGCTGATGCTTAATGTTTCAAGTTTTGGGTAGGAAGGCTGCCTTTTGTTCCTTGGTTGGGCTCAATTCCTGCCTTTTAAGTCCCTAAAAAGAAAACAGGGTTGATGGAGTGAAGAAATCAAGTAGTTCCACTGTGAAAACAAAAATGACCTCTGGCTTTTAAGGCTCTTTGAAACTGCTAAGATACTGAAACCAGTGAAATCAGAGTGTAAAAGTTACTCTGTTCAGGTCAGACCTCATGACTGTACCAGATGAGATGGTGATATTTCCAAATGCAAGAATCTGCAGAAACTTCAGACTTTTTCTTCCTGTAATTTAGGGTCAGGAGTAGAAAGGGGAGACTAAAGCAAACCCAGGTGCCTGTGTGGATACTCTTCAACCCAAGTAACATAATCCTGGTCCACTTATAAAACAGCAGTCCCTCTCTGAGTGGACAGCCCAGTGTTTGGTGAGTCTGGGAGAGGAGGGTAACAAGAATAGCATTTCCACACTGAAAAGCAAGGTGATAGAAAGATTTGGATACTTCTAAACCTGCACTGCAGACTTTTACATTCCTGAGTTCCTGCCTGCAGCTATGACTGTGTCTGCCTGTGTCCCTGATATGCCTGCATTCAGGAGCTGGCTGCTGGTGCCTCTAAGTTCTCCTCTTTCCTTGTCCCCAGGGCCACGACTGTTCGTTACAAAGGCAGAAACCTGCGGATCAAAGCCCCCATGTGCAGGGCTTTGAAGAAACTCTGTGATCCAGATGGTGAGTAAGAGATGCTGGAACATGCAGTGTTTGAGCAGATGGTTGGAAGAATAGAGAGTGACTGGGCTTGTTCTGGTGTGTCCATCACTGGCAGGGAAATTTGGGCTATTGCACATTTGTGCAGGACTATTGTCTGTCTTGGCCTGTTTGCTTGTGTAATCCCAGTAATAACTTCAGGACCCACCCAGTTTTCTCACTAGCTAAGCTGAAAAGGAAATACCCACACCACATCAGCTCACTACTGATACTTACCCACTTACCCACTATGCTTTCACTGCCTGTGAAGGCCAGTCCCTTGTGCCAGGGAATTAGCCCCAGTGTGGTGTTTAGCACTGAGCTTTTTCAATCTTCTTTTACCTTCTCCCATTCAACTATGTGGGATTTCATTTGGAATTTTTTTTCTTCCTATTTCCCAAGTAAGTAGAACGAGGCTGTTCAAAGGTCTGAAAGACTGTACTTGTTCAAAGTTTCCAGCCCCCTGATTTTTGACACTGCTTGCACAACTGGAATCTCCAGAACTGTTGCAGTGCCCAAGGCTAGGAATAAACACCCTGGAAGAGAAGGGAATTAGGGAAGCAGACCCAGTGGTGAAGCTGAGCTGCCTCAGTTGTCTGTAGGTGATGCTGGTGTCTGATGCTTTTTATCATGAGCATACAGTGCTGTAACTGAGTTGTCCTTGCTTTGAGCCTTTGTGTTGGTCCTTCTCCAGGTGTGAGTGATGAAGAGGACCAGAAGCCAGTACGACTCCCTCTGAAGGTGCCTGTGGAGCTGCAGCCACGCAATAATCACGCGTGGGCTCGAGTGCAGAGCCTCGCCCAGAACCCCCGGCTGAGGTAACACAGCGGGTTGTGTGCTCAGAGTGGAGCAGGGAGGTGGATGAGAAGCACCCAAACCCCTTCCTCTTTCTTCAGGGTTCTCTTTTTCAGCTGGGCAGTTCATCTTGATAATGCAGGTGGCAGAAATGTACTTAGTCTGCAGCCTTTGTCCAAGCACAGTGCATGATTTCTAAATGTGATCTGTCACACTGGAAAATTAGATTACCATTGTTCTTTATGTCTTCTAATTTGAGTAATGAAGAAGCTTTGAAGATGAATGTACTCGTTGCCACTTATTGGGAGAGCAGAGTGCAAATAAAATGGAGGTAGTAGCAGTGATTCCCCAAAATTTGTATTGAGTGTACCACAGGCAGAGGGGGGTGAAGCTGCACAGTGGTGAGAGGTGCCTGCACCAAGGCTCTGATACTGCACCTGCATCCAGTGATTGGAGCAGCAGGGAAGGTGTTGGTGGCTTCTGCCTTGCCAAATGACTTTGATGCTGCTGTTCCAGTGTCAGCAGTGGCTGTTCATCCTGCTGCTTGTATCTAGTCCAGAACTCAGGGCAGCAAAATGGGGCCTGTGCTGGTGAGTGTTCTTGCAAATACACTGCAGTGTAGTGAACAAAGATCATGCCCAAAATCTCCATTTTCCTCTCTGCATTGTATTTATTTTGCAAAATGCTTTCAAAAAGTAAATGAATGACAGTGTTTTATGCCCCCTTTTGTCTGTCTTTCTCTCCTTTATGTGCTATCTTTGTGCCTTGCCTGCACTTCAGCAGTTTGACTAAATCCTGCCATCTCTTCCATTTTTCCATCTGGAAAAAGCTAGTTTCTAGAATCATGGCAGTCAGGTTTATCTAGCAGGCTTTTAGATTGTGTGAGTTGTCATAGATTTGGAAGTTGTGGGATAACATATGTTTTTGGTTTTGTTGGGTTTTTTTCTCTTAGAGCTTGGGAGTGGTAGGTGTGTTCTCCATGCTGTTGTTAAGAATGCCAGTTTATTCCTCAATTCCCCTTCTGGCATCGAGGCTCTGAGTTGAACTTCTGCTGACATGTGTTCTCTGTTCCCTTGCTCTTCCTCTCACATACAGGATGATTGTGGAGTTGCATAGGAAGGTCTCCAGCCTCATTGAGTTCCTGAAGCAGAAATGGGCTCTCCATGAAGTACGGATTGTATCCTTTTCCTGCTCGGTCTGTTCCATGCACTCTATGTCCTGGGAGCAATTCCCTTCCTATTTTAAGTTCAGTTTGATATCCGAAAAGTGAATCCACCTCATAAATTCAGCAGTCCCTGCTCAGTAAAGGTAGAGGTCAGTCTCAGCATTACTAATGGAAGCTTTCATGGCAGATCTCATAACGTTTCACTTTGACCTCAACTCTTCTCTGCTGTGATCCCCTGAAAGCTAGTTAGGAATAAATGAAGCTCCTGCCTTTATTTCATTTCCTCAAATGTTGATCTTAGTCTGGGTCATTATTGATGGTGACCCCCACAGAGCCTGGATAATAACTGACAATTCTGCTTCCAATTTCAGTGAAGAGATTAAGGACAGATCTTTGGACTTTGTGCAGTTTCACCAATGAAGTTTTAAGCTTCTTGCCAGGTACCTGCAGTGTATCTGTGCACTGTCTGAGCCAAACAGCATTCAGGGTCTCCCTGCATCTGAACTCTGATCCATGGACTAGAAGGATTTGTGAATTAACAGCTCTTCTGCTCTCCTCCTGACTGTTTTTCTTTATCCTGTTCTTGGGCCCTTTCTGTTAAATCTGTGAGCCTGGAAAAGCAGCAGCATAGCCCTTAAAATCTGGAAGGATGTCATGACATGTAAGGTGCAGTTTGCAGCACACAAAGGGGAGGCTGCTTTGCTATGCAGTGACAGTGGGGTTTTTCCTTGGTTTTGTTGAGATGTGTTGGTTGGGAGTTGGGGTTTTTTTTTACAATTAAAGTGATGTGTGAAGCAAAGATAAGTAATTTTGTCTGAATTGGATATGCAGTTTGTGCTTGTAATAGGCCTTTACTGTAGTCTTTATCACCACAAAGGACTTAATTTGTGATTATAGTGACTTCATATCTGTGCTGAATAGAGAACCTGTCCTCATCAGATACTTTTTCCTTTTTTAAAACTTGCAAAAGAGGCTGCCAGGTGCTTGTTTGGAAGGGGCAGATGATTGTTACATTCTTTGACACGTCTTTTTTAGCGTAAAACACTAGAAGAACAGCAGCTTCAAGACTCCAGAGACTCAGAAACAAGAGGCAACCTGTCAGAGGAGAAAGTGATGCTCCATCTCTTTCCAGGAGAGAATTGTACCCTCACTCCACTGCCTGGGGTAGCCAGAGTGGTGCACTCCAAGGCTTTCTGCACTGTGCATTGGCAGGAAACAGGCAAATGCAAACAGAACACGAAAGACTCTCATTTACTTCCCCCTGCCCAAATCCTCGGCATCCAGAGCGGTCAGGGGACAGCCAGGGGACAGCTGAAATACCCCCGGGGAACGGAGGGCAAGGGGGTGGGAAGGGCAGAGAGCACTCCAGAGCCCAGCAGAACCTCACAGCCCACAGCTGAAGTTTCTGCAAGCGCTGAAGATGGTGCCCCAGAGCCTGGCCAGGTGGAAGGAACGGCCTCAAACCTTGGCGTCACTAATTCCCTCCAGAAACCACCTCCTGGCCTCCAGGATCCAGGAGGGCAGCAGGAAAAGCTGAGCTCAGTGGCCTTCTGCCTGGAGGGCAGGGAGGTGCTGGCTAGTGACCAGGCAGCTGTGCTGCCCTCCTGTAGCACGGCCTGTGCCTGCAGCAAGATTCCTGATGTGGAGGAGCTCTCTCTGCTCGACCCATTCCCACGGTACATGAAATCCTGCCAGGACCTAATCGTCCCAGAGAGATGTTCTTGCACAGACAAACTGCACGGGAAGGACTCTGCTCCAGCAGCTGGCAATGCTTCTCCGGTGGCTTTTCCAAATGGGAGGAGCGTGGAGACCTCAGAGTCCTGTTCCCAGCTGCTGAGAGGTGGGGTGGCTTCCCCCAGCAGTGGCCCATCCAGATGTGAAACTCAGGCCAGCCACAGCCAGGGCCAGCAGGTCGATGCTTGTACCAAGGATCTCACGGATGCAGTAACGGAGGATTCTCAAGAGAAGCTGGGCTCCTCGTTTCCACCTCCACCTCAGGGACAATCCAGTACAAAGTCTCTCAAGGATGACCCAAGCCGGCTCTCCCAGCAGGTCAGAGAGGAGGGGTGGAGTCTGCGCACCTCTGAGAGCCTTACACTGGCTGAAGTCTACCTCATGATGGGCAAACCGAACAAGCTGCAGCTGGAGTATGACTGGTTGGCTGTCCTGGAGCCAGAAAGCCAGGAAGGTAGAGAGCAAACATCTGAGTCGAGTGCTGCCCCTGCATGCTCCACCTTTCACAAGCAGAGACTCCTCAACTGCCTTCTGAAACTCATCTCCACCGAAGTCAATCCCAAACCAGTAAGTAGCTCTTGGTTGTGCTCCAGATACTACACTCTAGTTTGATTTGGGGAATAATTGCCCACTTGTGTGTTCACAGTAAACCAATACCTAGCCTTGTCTACACCTTTGGAGATTCCTGTGTTTAAAAAAACCCAAAAAATCCACAACACAACCCAGCTGGCTACAGAGTGGACTTGGCTTCAATATGCTTTTTACACTGCCTAGTAGTTTCTGGTTTGCTGTCAGTCTTGGTGGTGTTACGGTGAACTTTTAATGTGACTGTTGGGAAGGTCAGTCATGAGGTAAGGTGAGGTGAGGCAGGTGCCTTCTGTCCTCTCTCAGGTTCACAGAACTCTAGAAGAGCCCAGGAAGGAAAGGATCTTGGAAGATCACGTGGCCCAGCCTTTTGTGGGAAATGGAGCCTGGATGAGACTAATATTCCATGTGAAAACTACAGACCTTAGAGAATGAACTTACTTTCCTTCTTGTGCCTTGTAACCTGTATTTAAGATCTGCCCCTGTGATACCTGGGCAGGTCATTTCCACCTGGGACAGCCCATTGAAATTTAGTAAAACACGTTTTCAATAGATACCAAGTTCAGTAGATCTGCTTGAGTGCCTGTGATGGAGATATGGTGAGTTAAAGATCCCATTCCAGCCCAGGATGCAAATGTATCCCTGTTCCCAAACACAGAGTTCTTTGATCTTTCTTTACTGGTGCAGACTTAGCCCCCATCAAAGCTCCTTTTGATCCTGATTTTATAGACATGGAATGAAGGATTTTATAAATTTAAACCCATCTTTGTTCAGATGCAGCTCCAGATACAGACTTTGTTCAAACTGCAAAGGCTTTTGGTCTGACGTCTCACAGATCTGGGACACTGTCTCCTCTTTTGGCACCTGCTTTTACATGTGGTGACACAGGTGACAGCTAGGCATGACATGATGAAACAGTCACAAACTATAAAGAATGAGAGCCCTGAGACTTGGGGGGAGAGGGCTGGAAGAGGGGGCAGAAGAAGCAGCAGTTCTGATTTGCATGTGTTTCCCTGTCACTTTTTTAATCAAAGGTGCACAGTGCTCCTGAAAAATAAAGGAGCTCTGTTGTGTGTACCATATCGTACCTTCCAGCAGAAAGAAGGAACACACCCTTTCATTTATCAAATACCACTTCATTCTCACTGTGTTCCAGAAAAAGACACTCTCCTTGCAGCAGGAGTGTCGTGGCACTGATAATCCAGAGGCCAGGAGGATATTTACTGCCTCACTGAAAGTACTGTAGACTTCTTTAAAGTTGCATTTAATCAAATAATGACAGGCACCATAATATTTTTGCCACGAGGAAGGATTGATTGTGTGCATCCCTGCTGTTTTCTCCAGATAATCTGTAAGAGCCCAACCAGCCAGCTGTGCTGTGGTTTGTTTCTTAAATGAAGATCACCAGCATAAAACAAACTGTGGCAAACGGGACAGCACTTGAGTGGAGGGGGTGATTTTAAGCCTGTGGTTGTACACAGATTCCTTAAAAAGGGAGTGTTTTTGAGAAAGCTTTAACAACCTAATGATGGGCCTGGAAAATTAGTGAAGCATCTTGCCATGTGCCTCTTGTTGGTGCTGTGTTACAGTGTGAAAGAGAAGGGAAAAAAATTAAAAACTGATTAGAATTAAGAGAAGAATGTTTTTGTCCGGATGTATTTCCCATCAGAGCAGCCCTCTGGATGGAGTTTATGAAAATCAGCTTTCTTTCTCTCCCTTTCTCTCCCTTTCTCTCCCTTTCTCTCCCTTTCTCTCCCTTTCTCTCCCTTTCTCTCCCTTTCTCTCCCTTTCTC
>JAWMRC010000031.1:150539-174614 GCA_035584755.1 Thripadectes ignobilis | reverse complement strand
CATGGCAGACCAGTCTGTGTTGTGTAGTGTGTATTTGGGGTTCAGGGATCAAACCATCACCTGTCATGGCAGACCAGTCTGTGTTGTGTAGTGTGTATTTGGGGTTCAGGGATCAAACCATCACCTGTCATGGCAGACCAGCCTGTGTTGTGTAGTGTGTATTTGGGGTTCAGGCATCAAACCATCACCTCACTGAACAGATTTCCATCCTGTAAAATAGCTTTGTGAGTGTTGAACGTGGCCACCCAGAAACCTGGCTCCACAAAGAAACAGTGGCATTTCAATAGACAGTCATTCAGGAGGAAATCTGGTGCAAAACACAGACTTTTAGGGATGTATTTGGAATGGAGACTGTGATTTCTCCTTGCTGTTCCTTTCCTTGAGACCAAGACAGGCGTTAGTGACAAGGACTGACACAGACTTTCTCAGAGAGCTGATGGACAATTTTGGGAGGCATGAGGTGTACAAAGAGGCCAAACCATGCTAGCCCCTTGTCTGTGCCCTGCCCGTGGGTGGCTCACATGGGCTCTCTTGTGTTGCAGGGCTCAGGCCCCACGTGCCGCGTGCCGTTCATCAACCTGCCCGCCCGGCCCGAGCAGGAGGCAGTTCCTGATGGCTTCCAGGTACAGTGTGTGCTCACAGAAGGCATGTGGGATGGGCAGTGCTCTGGGGAAACAGCCCTGCTCTTGCTCCTTTATAGCCCCTGTTCCCAGGGAGTTGTGCATCTGAAGAAATCGGGAGCAATTCAGGACAGCTGCTCACAGATGTGTGGGTGCTGCTGCCTAAAGTCACAGTGAAGCTGGCAGTGCCTGACCTGGGGGGACAAACAGGCTGTAGATATCTCTTGGTGCAGTGGAGGAGCTGCTAACTGCTCTGCTCTACCTACATATGTACTTTAGACATAACAAGGAGGGATTTCAGCAGCTGGCAGTCCTGCTGCCTGCGTGTCACTGAAGGAGGAATATTAAGACTAAAAAACCTGATTGCAATGCCATCATCCCCTCCAGAAAACTGCTGTGCTTTGTGCTGGATCCAGTAAGACATAGACAGATACTTAAAGAGTAACTGGGGCAGCACTTGAGTTGTGGGAATGTTGTCATCCTGTCCCCAACCTCTCAGTGGGATCCAGGACCCAGTGTTGGATTCTTAAGCCTCAGAATACAGGCTGTTCTTTTTCCAGTGGAAGAACTTTCCACCCTTCCTGTGACACCTGCGTGTGAAAAAGATCAAATTAGTTGGACTGCAGAGCAGAAAGGAGAGGGAAAACTTTCAATAGCACAGAAATTAGAAAATTAGCCTGTGAGACATTTATTGGGGTAATGGGGCCTTGGGTTCTGGTTCTGGCTCTCAGGACAGGACAGCTACATCAGAAAAAAATTACAGTTCTACAATGAGGTAATGAGACTCCTTAAAGATCAGCTGAGTTTGGGGAAGTCTGGCTGTAAAGAGTGAGTCAAAAGTGAGTTACCAGTCTAAAATACCTCTATACTCTTCAAGCAGTTGTAGGTTTTTTGCTTATACAAAGGCAAATTAATGTGTATCACTTAGGAACATTCTTGTAGATTCATCAAAATTATGTTAATCTCATGATTATGCCAAGGTGCTTGTTTCTGTTTTGTAGGCTGGTTTAAATACTCCTTGGAATGTTACAGACCTGTATTTTTTCAGATGATATGGCAGGGTATTTGTTTATGCTTACAGATGTTTTTCATGAAAATGATAAAAATTTATTACATAAATAATATATTCCTCTAGTTTTAGGAATATTATCTACTGCATTTTTTTCCCCTTAAAGTGTGCTTTTATTCTGATACTCAGGAGCTAAGCTGCTGCTTTTTGGATTTCCAAATTCTTCATAAATCTCTGAAGAGTTAACTCTGTTCCTTGTAACAGGGCACACCAGTCCTTTCTCTGCCTGAACTGGCCAAGACTCCTCTCCAGAATGGTCTGTCCACCCCTCCACTTCCCTCCTCAGAAGCTTCCAGCACCCGGCTCTCTCCTCCCAATGTTTCTGCTCTCTTGGATATTTCCCTGCCTGGGCCACCTGAGGATGTGCTTTCCCAAGGGGAACCTGCCACTCAGATCAGTGATTCCATCATTGAAATAGCCATCAGCTCTGGCCAATACAGTAAGTCTGAGCTGAGCTAAAGTCTGCCTATCAGCTTAAAATCCCAAATCCCTGTCCTTTCACATGTCAGCAGAAACTTTTCCAGGAAGCAGTTCTTGGGTTGTGTAAGTTGACTGAATCAGTGACCTCTGACATTGGCTTTCAGGTGAAGGTGTTTCTCTGTCTCCTGCAAAGCTGAATGGCAGTGACAGTTCCAAAAGTCTTCCATCCCCATCCAGCAGTCCTCAGCAGAACTGGATTGCATCTCCCAGCCACGATCCCCAGTGGTACCCCAATGACTCCACAGACTCCTCCCTCAGCAGCTTGTTCTGTAAGTGTCCAGATGTAGAGAAGTGCCCAAAAGTGTTTTCCTGTTAAAATAAAATTAAATGAAATCTTTTTTAAAGGGCAGTTTTTATCAGAAGGGAATCCTTTGGAAATGTGAAATTTGAGTGCCCGGTGGAATGTTTGTAGAATTATTCCATTACTTCTTGCTTTCATTTCCACAGTGTTGCCCTGAATGCATTTTCCTTCTCTTTACAAGTCTGTTCCTGAAAAGATCCCGTTGCTAGATTATGGCCCAAACCTTGGGACAAGTAATTCTTGGCAGTTCTTTGTAGCCTGTTTGGAGCCCTGACTCATCACTTAGGGCGAGGCATTTGGGCTCTTGTGCCAAAATGAGAAGATGCCCTTGGCTTTGCTGCTGGAGGAATAGATTTTATTGTGTGCTTGGCAAGCACTATCTCAAAGACATGAGGTCACTGGGTTTGGCTGTGATTTGATTGCTTTGGGTTTTTTTAATTAATATTTCATGGAATGAGTGTCCCTGCTCTTAGCAGGGTGCTGATGGTGGGGCGTGCTGGTAACACATAATTTTTAAGAGGCAGAAGAAATGCATATCTGTGCTCCATTTCCTCCTTCCTTGTCCTTCTCTTTATCTCCCACTGTGGTGGCTTACTGATGTGCCTGTTCTTTGCAGCGAGTTTCATCTCCCCGGAGAAGGGACGCAAGATGCTGCCCACTCCTGTTGGGAACACCAGTGGCACCTCCTTGCTGGGCCCCAGCCTGCTGGATGGCAACTCACGGGACTCCTTCGTGTCACGCTCTCTGGCAGACGTGGCAGAGGTATGGCAGCAACCCACACTGAGCTGCTTCCTTCCACTGCACTGCTGCCACTGTCAGCACACCCTCCTGAGATGTGTCTCAGGCCCAGGGGCTTTGACACTGCTCCAGCTCAGGGAAAGGGCACTGCAGCACTAACAGAGAGATGGCAAATGGCCTGAGGGTGTTTGGCCCCAAGGCTGGTGTGAAAAGCTGCTGTGAGCACCAGGTTCCTTCTGCTGGGGGAGGTCACGTTCCCATGTTGACATATCTGTGTTTTGACAGAGAGAGATTTAATCCTGTTTGGTGTGTCCTGCTTTGTAGAGCAGGAACTGAAAGTACTGAAGATGAGAGAAAGGTTAATAACGATGCAGCTACAACACATTTGGAGGGCTGGTAGGAAAAGGTAAATAGGTCCAGAAGGAAGAAGCAGGAGATGGCTAATACAAAGTTACCTGAGAGGATTGCAGAAGGTCCTGTGCTGCTGACTTGTCTCTGTTGGCAGAGCTATCCCTCTGTCTAGAACTCCTTTGAAGGGGTAGAATGAAGCCCAGCAGTTATTAAGGCTGTGACATGCCTGAGGACAGAGCTCCCTTCCAGAGGGGCAGACAGGAAGAATGAGCTGCAGGAACATTATGGAAAATGCAAGGTCCTGTCCTGGAAAGGAATAACCCCACAACAATATCAGCTGGGGAAGTTTGGGAAGCAGCTCTGCTGCACTCAGGGATGCTGATAGATGTCAGGGCATCTGTGGCACCCAAATGGCCAGTGGTGTCATGAGCTGTTCCAGCAGCAGCATGGCCAGGATACTGAGCAAATGCTGAGTAACCCACTCTGTGCTGGAGAGCAGTAGAGTCTAATCTGCCTGCTGTGAGACCATGTCTAGAATATTGTGACCAGTTTAGCGCACCCAGTATAGGAGAGAGAGAGGGAGAAACTGGACCAAGTTCATCAGAGGGTCACCAGGACAATTAGGGGGTCACAGACCTGTCAGTGAGGAGGCTTGTTCAGGGTGGGAGGGACCCTACTGCCTGCCAGGACCTGCAGAAAGGTCATGGAGCAGATGTAGCCAGGCCCTTCACAGGGTGGTGGTGGGAGGAACAAGCAAAAGCTGAACTGAAAAAGGTTCTGACTACATCTAAAGAAAAACTTTTTCACCCTGAGGACAGGCAGGCAGGGAAACATGTTGCCTAAAGATGTTGTGGCATGTCTGTCTCCAGAGCTTTCCAGAACTCACGTCAGTAAAGCCCCAAATAAGCTGGTCTGCCCTCAGAGGTGACCCTGTTGGGAGCAGGAGGTTGAACTGCAGACTTCTCCAGGTCCCTTCCAGCCTCAGTTACCCTGCAGTTTACAGTCATTACCTCAGTGCAACATCACATATTTTGTAACTTCTTGGGGACTTGCCCTTATGGAAGGAACACAAAATTCCTCCTTTGCCCTTTGGATTTGGATAAGGAGGTTCTGTACAGACTCTGTATCAGGAGCTGCAGCAAGCTCCTGCTGATTCAGTGTGTCCTTGGCAGCTTCAGACCCTGAGCAGATACTGCAGCCCTTGATATTATCAACTGCCTTGAGAAGAAAATGGGGTGAGCCTCTGTGGTAGGCACACCAGGGTTGTGAGAGACCTGGGTTTGTGTGGGTCTACAGAGCAGGCAAGTGTTTCAAATGGCTTCAGTGATGGGATAATTTTTAATACTTTTTATTGAATGTCCTGCAAAGTCAAGTTTTATTTACAAACACAGTTATTATGTTAGAAGTAATATCTTTAGAGCATTTGCCTGTGCACCTTAATGCTGAATTAGGGCAGGTGAGGCCCATTGAGACTATGGGTGGCTGGGTTTTTTAGAAGCTTCCATTTAGCTGTGGTTAAGAGCTGTTCTCTAGCTCAGCTCAAGGGAGATGAAGTGTATCTTTCATATGAGGAGGGGCTGGGAGTGAAGCTGAGGGAACCAGACTCTTCTCAGGACAAGAGGCAGCAGGTAAAGTTCAAACCACATGAAATTCTACCTGAACACAAGAAAACTATTGTAAGGTGGTGAGACACAGAAACAGGGTATGCAGAGAGCTGTGGCACCTTTATTTATGGGGTTAATTCAGCACCTGCCTGACAACATCCAGGGCAGGCTGTTCTCAAGTGAGGTGATTGGATGAAATGCTCTCAAGCTGTCCCTTCCAAACTCAGCAATTCTGTGATTCTGTGAAATGTCCACTGACATGTAGGTCACCTCCTCTCTCCTGTCTCTCATAGGTGGTGGATTCCCAGCTGGCTTGCATGATGAATGAGAACAGCATAGATTACATCTCTCGGTTCAATGACCTTGCCCAGGAGCTGTCCATCCCTGAGCCGACTCGCAGGGAGATCCTGTTTGATGGAGGAGGTGGTGGCCCCCCGATTGGGGATCTCTCTCAGTGAGGGTATGACCAGCAGGCTGGTGCAGACTGTTTGGCTAAGCTGGAGCTTGCAGCGCTGGATCTTGATGAGGGCAGGTTGGAGAGCAGCACTGAGGCCCAGTTGTCCCTGTCCTGGGTGCTTCTTTCTAACAGAGAAGCACTGGCTTCAGAGGTCTGAAGAAGTACTTGCAAGTCCTGGAATGTGCAATATATGGGGAATAACAAAACATGGCAGAACATTACAGGAAATGACGTGTCCCTGCATCAGTGATGTGAGGTAGCAGGTTTGTGGGACAGTCCTGGACTTGTGTTTTGGAGTGGCCTAAGCAAGGAGCTCAAGTGGGGAAGGGAGTGCAGCAAGCTGCCCGACAGGAATTACTGAATTACATCAAAATGCCATGCTCCCAGATCCACGTGGAAGCTGTGGAGGATGAAGGGTGGGGGTGGGTGGGGGAACCCTTGTGCATCTGGAGATGTACTGGTTGGCACTCTTCTTATCAGTCAGTCAAACTGAAGTTCTTGCACTCTGCCCAGGGCACTGCCACTCCTCGATGCTGGTCCTGCAGACCGGTCTGTTCCTTTGGCGCTTCGACCATTCCAGCTGGGCTCACACCTGCTTGCTTGTTTGGTAGGGGAGCTCTGCTCCACCCTCCTCCTCCCACACTGCATGGATCCTCGATTTTTTAAACCCCATCACGTCACAATCATCCTCACCTTGACTACATTCATACTCTTCACCTTTGAGAGCCTTCAGCACGTTGCACAGCTCACCCTGTGAGTGGGGAGAGTGCTTTATTGCTCTCCCTGAAGAATGGTTGCTTTTTGGGTCAGGAAACACTGCTAAAGAGCTTACACTAGGAAAATTGTGTCATAATTAGTCTTGGCTTTTGCTGGAAACCTGTAAATATTGTCATCTTTCTTCACAAAACCTGAGGATTTACCTGGGAGAGGAAATAGGAAAGAATATTGGAATGTGTAGGAACAAATATTAGGTTAACGCTAAAATGGTCGAGGTCGGTTTTGTGTCATGAAGAGGAGATGTGTCAAGTCCTAGCTTAATCCCTTAGTCCTTCCTTATTTCCTCCTTGTTCTGTGAATTCCAGGTGCTCTGAAGTACCTCTGGGCATCATTCTTCATTACAGTGACTCCTAGGCATGAGTGGGTCTGGCACTCCCTCTCTGAAATCCCTATGCATTTAATGTTGTGTTTTACTGTAGGAAAGACCTGATTCCAGTGGGTTCAACCTTACTTTCTGCAGAACTGGTTGTCCATTCAATTCTAGCTTTATAACTCAGGAGACTTTTCCTATTTCCTTTCCTGCCAGTCCTGAGCAAGAATACCCTCATTGTGCCCCTTTTTTAAGCACTTGTCTGCTTCTCCAGTTAGAAAGTGTCCCTTGGCTGGTTTGAGTAGCTCTGAACTTGTCTGAGAGGCTGCTCATCTATAAACCTCAACTTTGTATTGTTAGTAAATAAACCAACCTTCTCCATCCCATAGGCTGTTATCAGGGGTTCATTTCCCAACTTGCACTATACTTGGTGGATGTAGTTCTGCCTGCCTTTAGCTACTTGTTCAAGGCATTTCTTTGACTGGGAGTCTCTTGTAACCTTGCTCATGATGCACTGACTGTGTTTGCTGTTTGCTCAGTCCCTTCACTCTGCTTTAGGTAGATGATTTTTAGCTGCTCTGGAGTTGGCCTTATGTTTTCTGTCATTAAGAGAAAAAGGAACAAGTTCTCTGATGCACTTTTTGTGTGGCCCAGAGCAACCTTCCCATTTCACTCAGAAAGAGGTGTGATTTGGATGACATTCCAAGACCCCACGTACCAGGTCACTGCATTCTGCTCTGTGACACAGGAGCCACACAGGGTGTAAACCCAGCATGAGCACAGTGGGATGTCCCCAGCAGGAGGACAGACCTCTATCACTAGCAAGGGCACTAGAAGAATGGAGTTCATAGCTGTGGGCTGGCTTCCCATCCTGACTGTAGGTCATGTGAGATACTGAGTCCTTCTGTCATTATTTCTCCTTTATTATTCTTACAGAGCCTAGCTTGATGCAATTATCAGGAAATCACATAAACCTGGAAGAGGAAAAGTGGAAGGCTGTCACAAAAATGGATGCTGGGGCCTGTTTTGTTCTGAGCATTCCCCCTTGGTATGGAGAGGACACCCCTTAATCTCAAGAGTCATTCCCACTAAAGCTTTTCAGTTTTCCTTAGAGCTGAGCTGTATTTAGTCCAGGCTTTCCCAGGTTGTTTCCTCTTGGGTTTGGGTCCTTGCATTACTAATGCTGATTTTCCTATGTGCTGTGTCTCAAAAACTCCTTCAGATTTGCAGAACAAAAGTGGAGGGCACCTGTTGTGGCTGTGGATGACAGAACATGCAGGAGGAAATGTGATACATTCTAATCAAGTACTGTATAAAAAGAAATCTGAGCTCTCATTCTTAAGACTTCTAAACGTTGCAAGACCAGAGTGAGGGTCTCCAGTGTATCTGTAGCTTGACAAACTTTTACCTTCCCTACTGCTGCTGGTGATTCAGCAGATGTGACACTGGGTTGGCTCTGATGTTGCCCAGAGGCAGGGCCAGCGTTGCTGCAGCTGCAGCAGGAGTGAGAGCAGAGCACTCCATGTCGATCCATGAAGGGTTTTGCCTGTGCCACAGGGAGCTCTCAGCTCCTGCCCCAGCCCACTCGGGTCCCAGGGGGTAAGAGCACCATTGCAGGATTGTTGTGGCTATTTTTGATGATGCCACGAGGTCAGAAAACTTTTAATACCCTGAACCTTAGCAAGCAGGCATGGACCACCCAGGAATAACAGAGTGGAAATGACAAAGGTTGGTTTTGCACTCAAAGTGTTGGGGTTAGAAATGTGTTTGGCATCAGCCCCTTAAAAGCTGGCATTATGAAGCAGAATTTGATTTCAGAAATATAATGCTTTGCAAACTTCAGTTTAAGAATAAAGCCCTTTTGGGACAAGTCTTACCAGGTTAAAACTTAAAAATAATTGATATCATTGTGGTAATTCTGAATTGATGCAGAATTTTCTTACCCTTACTATGTGAAAGGCCACTTAAACACATCTCTGATCTGACCAGCTCTAGATTTTAGGTGTATGTGCTTTACCATAGTAGTCATCATCAGTTTGTGCCTGAGACAAAGCAGATGATTGGGGGGTGTATACACACACATTTATATGTGTGTGGGGGGGAGAGGGGTATTCTTGTAAAACTCAAAACCTTTTCAATTCTAACTGTTTCAGCTTCTCCAACAGCAGTAACAAACTCTGTCTGGGGGACAATGCCAGCCTAAGCAAACATCCAAGCAAATGACACGGAAATGGATTGTTTGCGAGGTGCTGGGAGGTGTTGGAGGGCACAGATGGACACTGACAGCCTCCAGCTCTAGGATTCACTGCTCTGGGCTCTCAGTGACCATCCCAGGGCACTTCTGAGCAGCTGGGGAGGTGAATGCAGAAGCCTCAGTGTCTGTTGTCACCACAGGCAGGGTTGGGTCCCCCCAGGTCACTCACACGCTGAGGGAGGTTCTGCTGGGTGTTTTATCCTCATCACCTCCACAATCCATCTTACCCTGTATCACTAAATCTACTAAGCATAGGAATACTAATTGTTCTCCATGTGGCATTGCTCAGCCTTTCTCTGACACCCCCTGTGTTTCTACACTGAATTACATGGCTTGAATGAAATCGAACCTACAAAGACATCTCATTTACCGACTGCAGATCCCAGAGTGGAAATTCAGTTGCGTTTTGTTTTCTACACTCAGACTTCGGATGCATTTATAAGGAAAGTACTGCACTTTTTTTTAACCTTTTCAAACCTTTGAATCTGTTAATTTCACAGCAATTTGTAAATGTTAACTAAGTGAAACCTTGGCAAGCACTACGGCAATAAGTTATCATTAATTATTGAAACGTGATAACTGCTTTAGAGCTTATGGTTCTGGCAGCAAAATTTAATGCTGTTTCTTTTAATAATAGTTAAGCCATATCATCTAAGGTTTCTGGCTTGTTTGAGATGTGAATTTGTTTTATAGATTATAAATATACCTATATAGTGTATGTATAAAGCAGAATGCCTGTCCTTACTGATTATTTTTTGTACCATATTGTAAATTATATTATTTATTCTTTACCAATTTTGGAAAAAGGTGTTTTGGTTATTTAATATAATATACAAAAGCTGTTAAACTTCTTCTGTTTAAATTTCCAATTCAACTTGTAAAGCTGTTTTTATTCTTGTGCATAAATACATACTAATACTTGGTCTAACTTACGTCCAGTGTGTTCCTTGCTGTTCATGCCCTCAGATTTTTCCATTTAACCTGTAATTCCTTCATAATTGTCCCTTGGGGGAGGGGGCTAAAATGTGTCCATGAGGCAAACTTTCCATGCTGAAATTCCAGTGAAATCAGTGGCATAACTCCCACTGGCATCTCCCATCCCAGAACTGTGATGATTCTCACCACAGTCAGAGAAGGTTTTTGTTGGGTTGGTTTTTTTTTTTTTTTTTTTTTTGCTTTATAGCTTCCTCTCTCAGTAGTGAGTGTCAGAAAAGTGGCAAACCAGAGAGCTGAATGGCCTGTCTTGGGCTGTGGGCATCAGTAACAAGGAGGAGAAAGAGAACAAACAAACAAAAAAACACCAAAAAATCCCAACCACCACAAAAAAAAAAAGGTAAAATAAAAAGGGTAGTGTAGATCTTTGGGCTTGGTTTGGGGTGTTTTTTCCATTCACATCTTCAGATAAACAAGACCTCAGCTGAGAAGCTTGGATTTAGTCTATCATGTTTTATGAAAACACCTTTTCAGGCCAGAGAGGGTTGTACACCTTTAGGTTGTACACCTTGCTCCGGGCAAGGCAGGGACCATCCCGGGATGCTCCGGGCAAGGCAAGGGCCACTCCCAAGGATGCTCCGGGCAGGGACCATCCCAAGGATGCTCCGGGCAAGGCAAGGACCACTCCCAAGGATGTTCCGGGCAAGGCAGGGACCACTCCCAGGAATGCTCCAGACAAGGACCACTCCAAAGGATGCTCCGGGGAGGGACCATTCCCAGGGATGCTCCGGGGAGGGACCACTCCCAGGGATGCTCCGGGCAGGGACCACTCCCAGGGATGCTCGGCTGCCGAGGGTTGCGGTGCCCGTGGCCGCTGCTCGGGTGTCCCCGAGCTCGGGAACGACCGCCAGCTCCTCTCTGAGCGTATTCCCTACGATGATCTTCCCCCTGGTTCTCCGCATGTGATGCCCGCCGAGCCCCACTGCCGGCAGCGGACACAGCGGGGCCGGTCCAGCCCCGTTCCAGCCCCATTCATTTCCCATTCCTTTCCCGCTCCAGCCCCACTCCTGCCCCATTCATTTCCCATTCCATTTCTGCCGCATTCATTTCCCATTCCTGCCCTGTCCCAGCCCCATTCCTTTCCCACTCCTATCCCGACCCTTTCCCATCCAGCTCCGCCGGTCCCGCCGCGCCACCGAAGCCGCCGGCACCGCCCCTGCCGGTCTTTAAATGCCCTCGCTGAGCCCGCCCCCGCCCCGTTCAACCAATGGTCACGCAGATCCTTCTGACGGACGCGCGATTCAACCAATGGGAGGCGGCCAGAGGGGGTAACGCCGGCGCGGGGTCCTTTCAAGCTTCCCTCCCTCAGCGGGGTGGGCGGGGTCCCAGCGGGGCGGGCCGCACTCCATTGGCTGTCGGTGCGTGATGGGCAGCGCCGGCAGCCAATGGCGGTGGCGGGCGGGGCGCGGAGCGGAGCGGACGGAGCCGCCGCCAGCGCCAGCAGCAGAAGCATCACCATGTTCCAGGGCGGGGAGGCCGGGCCGGCCAAGCCCAGCTCCAGGTGCGGCCGCGGGGGCGATCGGGGGGGATCGGGGGGCTGGGGGTTTGGGGAGGGGGGGTCTGGGAGGTGCGGGGGGGGGTGGGGTGCGGTGCGGTGCGGTGCGGGCTCCGGCTGAGGGAGGGGCGGGGGTCGCGTCGCTGCTGAGGGGCCTCCTGCGGCACGGCCGGGGCCGGGCCGGGCCTCGGGTTACCTGGGCCGTGCCCGGGGCCGGGCCGGGCTGGGGTCGCGGCGGGGCCGCCCCGAGCCGAGGCCGCGCCCGTGGGGCTGCAGCGCCCGGCCCGGCCCGGCCTGGCCCAGATCGGCTTAGCTCGGTTGGGCTGGGCTGGGTTTGGCTCGGTTCGGCCCGGTTTGGCTCGGTTGGGTTGGGCTTGGCTCGGCTCGGTTTGGCTGGGCTGGGCTCGGTTCGGCTCGGCTCAGCTTGGCTTGGCTCTTTTGGGCTGCGCTGGGCTCTGCTCGACCCGGCCTGGCTCGGCTTGGCTTGGCTCTTTTGGGCTGAGCTGGGCTCTGCTCGGTTCGGCTGGGTTTGGTTCGGCTCAGCCCGGCCCGGCCCCGGCGCTGGGCTCCTTTTCCCCCGCCGTGCCCATAACCCCGAGCGAGGGCCGGGGCCGGGGCCCGGCTGCCTGCGGGCTGTGAGAGGGGCAGGACCCGGCACAGCCGCCCCCAGGAAGGGAAAAGGGATCGGGGCTCCTTTCCGCCCCGCCGAGCCCAGGTGCATTGTTGTGTTTGGAGCGGGCAGGGAGGGCACGGAGTGACCCACCCGCGGGGATGGGGAAGGGAAGGGGAGGGAAAGAGGGAAGAGAAGGAGGAGAAGGCAAGGGAGGGGAAGGCAAGGGAAGGGAAAGGAAGGGAAGGAAAAGAGGGAAGAGAAGACGGGGAAGGGAAGGAAAAGAGGGAAGAGAAGGAGAGGAAGGAAAGGAAGGAAGGAAAGAAAAGAGGGAAGGGAAGTAAGGAAGGAGGGAAGGGAAGGAAAGAGGGAAGAAAGAAAAAGAAAGGAAGGAAAGTAGGGAGCAAAAAAAAGGAGGGAAGGAAAGTAGGGAAGAAAGGAAAGGAAGGAAGGAAGGGAATGAAAGCAGGAAAGGGAAAGGAAGGAAAGGAGGGAGGGAAGGAAGGAAGGATTTCGAAACTGTGTGAGAACGCTTTACATTTGCCTGGATTCCAGTCGCTCCAAGCTGTGACTTGGGTTTTAAAAGACGCTTGAGGATGCTCCGTCCTTGGTGCAGTCCCTGAGAACTGCCTGCTCCCAGGGTGGTTTGGGAGCCACGGGGCGAGGGCTGGGAGGCAGAGAGAGCATCCATCGTGCTGTGGTTCTTGGCACAGATCACGGGTGGGCTCACGGCTCCGTGCCAGCAAGGGCAAAAGGATGGTTTAAGGTACACTGTGTCCACAGCTTATTCTGTTCATTCCCGAAGCAAAGCTTTATTTAGTGAGAACGCAAATCCTGGATATGTACAAGTTTCTATAATTAAAACTGAACTGAATTCCAGATCCGTGCAGCAACCAGCAGCAGCTGTGGAAGTGGGGGGGGGAAAATAGCTCTTCCTAGTGTGAACATTTTTCTGAGGAAATTTTGCATTTTGAGACCTTCAAAATTGCTGTTAGAAATAAATGATGCTAAAAAGATTTTAAGTGAAAGCTCTCCCTTAAATAATTGTGCAGTGGGGTGTGCCTGTAGTGATCCCGTTAATGTGTATGGTGACAGAGCAAACATCTAGTTTGCTGAACCAAATTAACTGCCTAGTTCTATTTTGTTAAGCTTTAATAATGACACTTTGTATTTTTAAGGAAGCTTTGATTTTTCCAAAAGAAACCAAGGAATTGCTGGTCTGAGAGTTTCTAAAAGCACAGCAGGACAGAGTTGTATCACTCTGCTGTTGCACACTGTAAAGAAGCATTGCTTTAACGTGCCCTCACTTCATGCTGTGTGTGAGCACTTTCACTGCTACTGCAGGGAGCTGACAGTGGAGAATTTAACCATCTTGGAAGGGCAATATGCATGTTTCCCTCCTGCCATCAGGGTCACTGCAGAGTATCTTGGAGCTTTGAGGTCAAGGGCATGACTGCATAACTCAGCTTGCTGTTTGTGTGTGGGTGAGCTGCTCAGTGAGCCCAGGGGCTGTACTGATCCCCCAGGAGCTCTGGTCTGGCTTCAGAGCCTGGGGTTCCAAACTCAGCACCTGCTTTCTGCTAGTTACCACAGAAATACCTCTTATCTATAATGCAGCTCTGCCTGCTGTGTTAGAGCTGTCTGAGAACTGGGGGCACCTCAGTTTGTTTAACTTTCAGGCAGAATTAAAAAAAATACGTATTTATTTATGTAGAGGGTGCCTTGAAGTAATGGATAGGTCTTGGCACCCCTTCCATAGGTTGGCTGAAAGGTTCTGTGAGGAAAGGGCATTCAAATTCAAGTGTGTTAGAATGTAGGGAGGAAAGAAAGATCAGAAGAACTAATTAATATTCTTCAAATCTGCCAGAAGAGAACAAAGCAATTAGTAGAGGCTTTTAAACTTGCAAGGTAGGGCTCTTGATTCAACTGTTGTAGCTGAACTGATGGACTTCTGGTTTGCTGGAGTGGAGGGGGAGAAAGACAGATTGAGATTGCATAGAAGGCAAAGGGGGTTTGTGGGCTTTTTCCACTGTTTAAAAGAATAAAACAATACCTTCCCTTCTGCCCTCCTCCCAGAGCGTGAAAGACTCAACATACCTGGCTACAGGACACAAAAATGTCTCTGTGTAAACTGGTGTGACACCAATGTAAACTAAAATGACTATAAAATATAAGCTAAAGTTACTATACAGTGTATGCTGGATTTCTGTGGACTCTGCTGAAGCAGCTCACACTGCCTTACCAAGCTTGGTGGTGTTCACAGGCAGAATCTGATTTTCTTATTTGGGGTGGGGACCTGCACCTCTCACTCTGCTCTAGAACTGAGCACAGGGAGCCAGGAGTGCTCTAGAGACTGCACAGCAAGAAAATAGCTTGGTGTTTTCCCATGTTTTTGGCTGAAGGGTGGGATTGCAAACCCCTGTCCTCTTTTCTATCCTCAGCTGGCACACTTTGTTGCTGTACTGAAACATTATTTTTGGTGATGCCTGTGAATGACTTAGTTCTCTGACTTTGCATTAGTTAGAATTTTATGAACCTGGTGTTCACAGTCACTTGAAAGGTTATGGAATACTTGGAAGGTGCCCAGCAGTTAGAAGTTTGTGAAATTGAGGTGGCAAATGCACTTCGTGTATGTAGAGTGAAGGCATTACTTTGGGTGATGCTGGCAGGAAAGGTCACTTGTGCTGATTTCCAAGGGCTTTATCAGCACCTGCAGTGGTGCCTCTGGCTTATTTGTTGAACAGTGGGGTTTTCTTAGAGTGGCTACTGAGCTGAAAATGGGAGGACAATGTAAGATTAATCAGTGTTGGATTTCTTCTGGTGCTTAATTAAATTTGTTTACTGAATAACCAAGACTTTAAAAATGGTGTTTCTGTAGAATTTTTTTCTGCCATAATCTTAAAACTCATTGCAGGAATGAGAAGCAATTTGGTTCTTATGACTGGTTGTTTTTCTTAAGCCAAAACAAATCTGAATGTAGTTATTTTGTTATTGCCTCCTATGCTTGTAGGCATGTGTTAAGCAAACAGCATGGTGAATGGAGTGAATCTGTGGTGCAAGAGACTCCAGCCATATAAACAGCATTTTTCTCCCTTTCAGTCCCTTTGCTCTTATACTGAGTGTACTTGAAATGCAAGAAAGACTGGATGCATTTTAAAAAGTGCTGAAAAGAATGGGTAAAGTCAAAAATCATTGAAATTTTGTGAGAGGAGCCTCTTTTAACTGAAGTCCCTTCCCGAACTACGCTTTTGTAGAGTTCCCTTTTCCTTCAGTCTTCCTAGTTTAAATACTTAAACTGCTTCATGGTTCCTGGACCATTGTGAGTGCTTGAAATATAATTTACCTGTACAATGTCTGCTTTAATAGTGGGTTTAGGTCTTCTAAGATACGTGGAGAGAACATAGCTCTGTAGTCTGAGGGACAGGAAATTTGCAGCTTGGCCACTAAAAATTTGGCTTTTTGGTGTTTCACCTCTCCATTCTAAACTCTACACCAGCTCTTATGATAACTGATGGTTGTGACTGGCAAATTTTGTAGTGGTTCTGAAATGTCTGCTTTTATTTCAGGTCGGTGGGTTTGAACTGTATCACAGATGCAGAGTTGGTATGTGCAGTTTAGCAGAAAGTCTGATCCTTTAGTGGTTATTTTTAAAACTGACCACTCATATGGCTTCTCTTCATCTTCTGTGGCTTCTGGAACACCACAGAGAGAGTAGCCATTTGTACTGCTGGCACTTTTAGCATCATTGCAAGTAATCCTAGATTGCTTAAGGATCAAATTGACTGACCAAGAGGTTGGCAGTATTTGTGCTGAACTTGAGAATGCTTTATTGGAACAGCTCTTGAAAAGTACATACTGGGCACTGCAGAATTGCCTGAAGTAATTTAAAGTCAGAATAGTTCCATACAAAGGAGAATGGGAAGGGAGCATCAAATGTGTTGAATGCTATAAATTTTCAATGAACATTTGTATCTTGCTCCTTATTCTGTGATGCAGGGTACTGAAGCCCCCTGGAGGAGGTTCTAGTAATCTTTTTGGGAGTACAGAAGAAGTGTCTTCTTCAAGCAGGCCACACCGGATGGCATCTGATATCTTTGGAGCATCAGAACAACCTCAAAACATTCCAAAAAGAACAAACCCTCCAGGTAAGAGCTGCCCCCTCGGTCTGTGTGATTGGGCTCTGAATTGCAGCACAGAACTGGTTTCATGTTCCTAAAGTGGAACACTCTGATCTGTCTGTCTTTTTATGTTGCAGTTTTACATATTGAGCAGGCTCAAACAGCAGATCTCTTCGGGCTTCTGAATATATGAATATTTCAGTGATCTGCGTGTTCACAGACTCTTTAGCACATCATCCACATCTTAATTCTTTCCAAGCTGAGGTCTAGGAAATAATGAAAGGAAACAGCTTCTATTCTAGAGCTGTGTCAGCAGTTAGCTGCAGTGAGAACAGCCCTGAATTGTTGTAACAAAGGTTTTCAACTGGGCAAACAAAAGCAAGTCCTGAGGCAGCAGGGCTCTGGAAGTCCTTGAATGCTTACATCTTTTTTCATTTTTTAAATATAGAGCGATAAAACTAAGTCATCTAGGAAAAAAAAATCTAACAACTGCTTTGCAGGAGGAAAAGAAAGTGGCATTTTTGAGGATGCAGGTTCTGCTCAGCCTCGTCCCCGCCTGAACCCGCCTGGTGGGAAGACAAGCGATATCTTCGGCTCTCCTGTCTCTCCCGGCGTTGTGCGAGCACACCCCAACAAGCCCAAGGTATTTGTCCTTCTGCTGCTCTCAGAGCAGGAAGCCACCAGCTCCAGGGGTCCTGTCACACTCTGTCACACTGCAGTGCCTCTGCTCTGCTTAGGAACAGACCTCACCTGTGCACAGGGTGACTTTGAGTTAGACAGTCAGAGTCCCAAAGTCTTTTTGAGAGCTTGTTATCTCTGCAGTTTGCTGTAAAGGTGTTAATTAGACTCTGGATATGTGTTCAAAAAATAAAGGAGAAAAAAGCCTTTCATCTTTCTCGTAAGTGAGGTGCAGCTGAAGTTCTTGACAGAGCCAAGAGGCATTTAAGGTAGATAGGGGGGAGATATTTCTTCTTATCCTGCAGCTTGGCAGAGGTGATCTTGATTCAGATCTGGGGACTGGGTGAACCCCAGTGAGCTACAGCCATAAACCTCCGTGTGGCCTGGCTGTGCCCTTCATCTCTCTGAAGCACATGTGTCTGCAGTCAGTGTGAAAGCACTTCAGCAGGAGATTAGGCTTAAGTGATCAACAGTGGAAAAGTGAACTCGGGATTAGCTCTGGTGTCAGGCCCAGCAGGTCCTTGATTTGTGGTAGACTGAAGGGTCTCTTTGCAACTGTAATAACTGTAATTGTTATTACAGTCATTATACATATTTTATACAGTTGGGTTTTGATCTTAAAACTGATGTGTTATAGTTACTTGTAGTTATGACCAATTGTAGGGTTGAAAAAAGCAGGATACACTGTCAATTACTTTATTTCTGTATTTAAGTGTCCTGTATACAGATTTACAACCTGCTGCCTTACTCTAAGTAGATACTAATAAGTGAGTAGCTACTATGTTGATAATGTTTTTGACATTATCATGTCAGATTGCATGGAAATTTAACATCCTATGAAATTGTAGTGGTTTAGGAATGGTGTCCCCCAGTTTTGTGTTCCCACTAAAAATGCTCCAAACCACGTGCTGTTTGCTCCCTTCCCCTGCTGTGGCTGGAGAGAAGAATTGGAGGCACAAAAGGTGAAGATCATGGGTTGAGATAAGTACAATTTACTGGAAACAGCAATAAGACAGCAAGCAGTAACAGCAGCAATATTAATAACAGAGTGTACAAGAAAGGCTTACGTTTTAATGCTTATTCTGAGTAGTATTTGGGGCAGTAAGAAATGAGGAGGAAAAATAAGACTGGGAGCTAGGTTTTGTCAGGAGTAGTGCTGTTGGTGTAGGAGAGGGCTTTGCTTTGTTCTCTGTACCCATTTATTGGGATGGTCACTGTTTCTTTTTTAGAAATGTAACAATAATTCCCAGCTGAATGGAGAACAACACTTCAGAAATTCCTATGTCTTTAATTAGAATATTGGATTTGTGGGAAATACTGAGGTGGAAAGGAGATGACATATTTACAAGAACTACTGCAAACTGACTTTTGTGGGTGGGAAAACACACCTGTCTAAAGTGTGGCTCTGTATTTCTGACAGTCAGTTGGGCTCGTTGGGGAAATGGTGTTAGGAGGTTTTATTTATTACCTGGCTGTTGGGATACTTACTGAAGACAGGAATTGCTGTATTTAAATAGCTTCTTCAAAGGCTACTTGTGTTCTAGTTGTGTGTACCAAACTTCTCCTGGGTGGTAGTAGGTGCTTGACAGGAATGGTAATTCCAGACCTTACCATCAGTGAATCCTTCAGGCTGGAGAAGACCTCTGAGATCCAGTCCTGCTGTTAACCTAGCACTGCTGTGCTTACCATTTTGATGATCCCCTGTAGCCTCTTCACCCATGTTTGAAGGAATAGTTTGAGATGTGCACCTTGCCATAACAGGAGCTTTGTGCCCCTGCTTTTGGGGTTTGGTGGTGGTGGAGGGGATGAAGAGCTGCACACAGTGCCAGCAGCTGTTTGGTTTTGATGGGATCAACATGTAAACTTAGATCAGAAACAAACCAAAGCTTTCAGAAGGCTTTTGTGACACACTTGCTGTTTCAGAACAATGATACACTAAAACAGTTCTTGATTTCTTTGCAGGATCACATTGTCTTGAAAGAAGATGAAACACCAAAGAAACTCGAAGGTCAGCAAGAAACATTCCTTTCTCTGTTCTCTCTGAGAGGATAAGCTCTGAGGAATAGTTTCTTATGCTTGCATTTGAACACCAGCTTCAGCCTCTTGTTTTTAGGATAATAGAGCTGAGAAGTTTAGTCAGAAATCTAATTGCCTGTCTCAGGGAAATGATTCTCTTGTTGAGGAGAACACAGGCATGAGTCTCGATACTCCGTGTCTGTGTGTTTATACTTTGCTTGATACCACATGTGTATATATAGATATATATGGAACCTGTATTAGCAAAACATCCTATCAGGTTACTTCTTCCTCCCTTGCCATCTCCTTCAAGTGTGTAATCTTGACCTTCTGTAGTTGTAGATAACAAATAGCTGACTGAAAAGTCTTTTATTGCCCTGTTAGTTGTTAAAGAATGATGGGAACCCTGCTTTCAAGCTCAGTATGAAAGGATTGATTGGTACATTGTGTCTCTTAATTTCCTGAAACTGCCAAAATAATTCTGAAGGTGTATTGCTCAGCCTCCATATCCTGCTTAGAAAGATCGCTGAAGGAAGAGAGGAATTGTTGTGAAAAGTGAAATTCCTTCCTCAGCACCTGTTTGCTTCAGGAAAAATGAACAGATGATGAGAAACCTCTGGATGAGAGGCATGGGAAATAATGCAGCCCACAGAAAATGAGGCATTTTGTGGACTGCAGAGGTTTAATAATCTAATCCCTTTTCTTTTATGCAGCTACAGAAAATGCCAAACCACAGGTGGAAGATGGAGGTGAGAAGAAAGATCTGGGCAAAGAGGAGCGATGCAAGGAGCCAGAGCCCAAGATAGACAATCATGAGCCACGACTGGGGCCAAGGCCACGCTCACACAACAAAGTCCTCAATCCTCCAGGGGGCAAATCTAGCATTGCCTTCTATTAGGGTCACCAGGGCACTGTCCCTAATGGAGTCTGCACAGAAACTCTTGTCTCTGGTGGTGAGATCAGTTTAGAGACTATTGCTTGTGGATAGATTCTTAGGCAGATGGATGAGGGTTGTTAGAGGGCGTAGGAAGGGTAACCTGGTGATTTGGGGAGGGAGGGCTGGGGGGGGAATGGGTGCCCTGTGGAAGATATGAGTATTGGCCTGCCTGGGTGGGTGGCAGAGGGGGACATTAGTGTAACGTTGTGAAAGATCAGTGCTACTTTGTGGTGAGTTCCTCAGACTGTTCGGTTCTTGGCTAGCTCCTGGCTCAGGACACTCTCGTGGAGGTCAGGCTTACCCATACAATCACCATGTCAAGGGGCTGTGAACGGGGAGGGGCCTGGAGGTCCCACCTGAGGGTTCTGAAGTGCAGCAGGAGGGCTGGGCTTTGCCCTCAGCCATGGGGTGCAGCTGCACAGTGTGAGCTCCTTGCAGTCATGTGAGTGGAAGTGTGTTCCACAGAACAAGCAGTGCTGCCATGGTTAGAAGTGTCTGCAGTCTTTGGTTCTCTTCCTCCTTTCTTGCTTTGCAGCACGTGATTGCTGATACAAAGACAAAACATGCTGGAAGTTTCTTTTATACTCATAAACCCTCATATGTTTATAAAGATTGTGGTTGTCTGCTCCCCAGGTATTCAGGCCTTTCTGATGCCTTTGGTAAGCTGCTGATTGCTATGACTAGCTCTTGACACATGGCAGTCCAACATGCTGTTTCATGTAGGTGCTTCTAGAAGACTTTTACTTTAAAGTGTCCTGGCTGAGTGCATGCACATTTTCTGGTAGGGATGGGGGTGCAAACAATAGCTTTAGGGTACTCTGAACAGAGGCAGCTGGAAGTTTACAGTTACCATGGAGAATATGCCAAGGTGCCCACCCAGCCTGTGTAGAAATGCCTTGGCTTTGTCACAGGGTTTCGCTTTGCACCCCGTGGAAACCAGGACTGTTCTGTCTCCACCACAGTGAATTTCCTGTTTGTTTTGTCTGTGCTGACTCTGTTAGTGAATTCTCGTGTCTTTGGTCGGCCTTACCTTTGCCTTTGACTGCCTCAGATTTTTGTTGGTAAAGTGGGGAGAACTGTGGGGGTTCTCACCCAGCTGGAGCTGTAGCTGTTTTTGCTGTAGACTATCCTAGTTGGAAAAACAAAGACTTTAGCAATACAAACCTTCTGTTAGTGCTGGCTGTCATAAATCATGTTTGGAAGATGTGCATGTTTTGCACAGACATTTTTGGGGTAGGATTTGCTCTCCGAATGGACTTTTTGATTGTATCCAGAACTTTGATACATGAATGTTAACACTAGGTGCTTACTGTTCAATGTACTGAATACTTACCTTTGAAATCTGACATATCAAAACAGGAGTTGTTCAGGTACACCAAAGAACAAGTGGCCTTATCTGTGTATCCACTGCAGTTCTAGCCCAGGTTCCCTGGGAAGTGCTGCCCTTGAGGGGATGCTGGGCCCGGTGCTAAACCCCTCTGTGGTGGTGGTGCTTCCCAGGCTGTGCAGTTCCCTTGTGTCACCAGGGCTGGGGGACTGCTTGGACACTTAGTTGCCTTTTCAAATCATGGGATATATGGGGCAATGAATGCTAAGGGTAGAAACTGCCATGGGAAGTAGGGATTCCAATGCCTTTGTACCTTTCAGATTGGTTTGGAGCTGCCTGTTGTTTGTCCCTGTGGGAAAACGAGGCAGTGATTGAAACTGCAACCCTGGAATGGATTTTTGTTACTTCCAAACATGTATTTCCTAGCAGCTGTTCCTGAGTCTGTGCTCTCTGGCCTCTGGCTGTCTCAGACACCTCTATCTGTTTCACTCCTTGTTCCACTTCTTGACAGGAGCCTGTGAGGTGGGAAGGTCGACCAGAGGCTGCTCCCTGCATTGCAGGCTCTGGTTTAGTTAATGCCATCTGCAATACATTGGCATTTGACATCTTTTAGTACCTGATGTGCATTGGCTACAGTGCCTGTCTTTTAAACAGGAACTTCTAACTAGGCCTTAAATTAGTTAAACTGTGTTAATTGTCTTGCATTTCTTTCTTTGGAATCTAAACAACGTTTTCAACTCATCAAGACTGATCTGAGTGTTTCTCCAGGACAGAAGGAAGTTGGAAATCAAATGACAGAACATGCAATTGTCAATAAACCTCTGTATTTTGTTACTTCATTGTGTGCTGTAGATGTCTGCTTTTATAAATCAGTTGGTAATCTGTTTCAATGTACATACACTGGTGAATTTTATTGTCTGAAATGGGAAAAATTGCACCTATATTTTCAGGCCTTCCATACAGGAGACTTCCTTTGAGCTGCAGCAATAGACTGCAACGTAGCTTCACTTTGCAGCTCTGTGTGTTACCTCATTGCTTTCCCCAAAACTGCAGATTTCACAGAATATGCCAGGTTGGAAGGGACCCACAAGGACCCTCCTAACTAAACACTTGGGGTACAATGTTACCCGGGTTGCTGTTTCAGTCTGTGAAGGAAACTCAGGTATCCATAGTGAGCCAGGTGGTTAAAGGAGGACTTGCACACTTGAAGGAGTCTCACCATATCTGTCCTGTCCTAGGAACAAGGACCAGCCCAGTGCAGTGTCACCCCTCCTGATCCCTGTGAACCTGCCTGACCCAAGGCAGTGTGTGTTTGAACCTGTGGCTGCTCTGCAAAACCTTCTGAGCAACCACTGTCTCATCCTGCCTAACACCCCACTTGCACTCCAGTGAGGAAGATTAATGTTCTCTCTGTTGGTGTTTTAAGCAGCATTACTGTGGGGTTTTTTGAAGGATTTACACAGGCTGATCAGACTTGGGAGATCCAGTGTACATTCTTGGGGCTTGTCTGGTGATTGTTGTGTGGAGACAATTATTTAAGCACTGAATGAACACCTGTATTGTTTCACTGTGGAAAAGGGGGTGGGTTAAAGGTTGAGGCTGGAGTTTTCCATTGTTTATTTTCCTTAGGGAATAAAGTGGGGTGGCAGCATCCTGGCTGTGAGACTTGGGCACGTGTATGCCAGTCCTGGCATTACTGGGTATGAGCTGTCCAAGAACAGGATGGGGTCACAATTCATTGCTGGCCAAGAACTGATGGGCAGAAGCCCCCAGCAGGCTGAGCTGCTGCCCAGGCTGTGCCCAGGTGCCACTTGCTCCTTGAACATAGTGAACAGGAAGAGCAGGTTTTAATTACTGGGCTAAATTAGCAGCCCTGATTAGTTTTACTGTTTCATCTTGCTTCTGGGGATGAAGACTATCTCTTCTCGAATTGGTTTTCCCTTTCTTTCAGGCTGCAGCTCCTTATATTGTTATCAGGACCTCCTCCTCCTCCTCAAGCAGGTCAGAAATACTGGCCATGGCAGGAATTTGCTTTACCCATCAGCCTTTCTGTCTCCAGCCAGAATCTCCCCACACCTTCAGATTCTATGGCAGGGTTTTTAAAAGCACAGTGTAAAGTGTAATGGTTTCTTCAATGTACAGTGGTTTCTACAAAGCCCTCTGTAGCCAAAAGAAGTTCTCCATTTAGGGAGGGAACGTGGGAGAGGGGCAGGAAAGGTTCCCAGTGACACCTGGCAGAGCAGGCAGAGGCTTCTTTGCCTTGTTAACCAGGGGCACACCTCAAGGAAGGTATGTCACAACTCTTCAGAAGACTGAAGCTTCTTTTCTAGTACTTTGGAGGTGGATTATCAGCTGGCAAACATGAATGGCTGGCTTTTGAGTGAGCTGCTTCCATGAAGGAGCAAGTACAGGGCTTTCAGTGGGTATCCCAGCACTGGTTACAGCACCAGCCCCCAGCTGTTTCACTGCAGCATCACATGGTACAAACCGAGAAGGCTGCTGGCTTTGGCAAGGCAGGCTGAAGTCACTGCCCTTAGCAGATCTGAGCACCTCTGTCCACCAGCCCCTGCCATCACTCCACAGCGCTGCTGCACGTGGTTTTTCATAAGCACAGCTGGGAATTCACCGTGGGCCTTTTGCACTGAAAGAAATGCAAGTGGAGGATTTCAGCACTGAGGAGTCGTGCAGTGAATGGGGCTGTGGGTGCTCTGAAGCCACGGGCTGGCAGCAGGCTGATTTGCCACTGGGTAAAATGATGGTGAAGCCTCACATGCAGCACTGAGAGCAGATTTGGGCTCTCAATTATGACAGGGGTGTGATTTAGGGAGTGCAGTGAAGGGCCACAAAGGTGGGGAAGGGACTAGAGCATCTTTGACAGGAGAAGGGACCAGGAGAGCTGGGGCTGCTCGAGGGAGCTCCAGGAGATCTGAGCAGTGCCCC
>JAWMRC010000031.1:135865-150439 GCA_035584755.1 Thripadectes ignobilis | reverse complement strand
GGTGGGCAGGCCCTGGCACAGGTTGGGCAGAGAAGCTGTGGCTGCCCTTGGATCCCTGGAAGTGTCCAAAGGCAGGTTGGAGTAACCTGGGCTGGTGGAAGGTGTCCCTGCCATGGCAGGGGGTTGGAACTGGATGATCTTCAAGGTCCCTTCCAACCCAAACCATCCTGTGATTTTATGTTCAGCTTTTTATCCCTATAAGCATTTATATAAAGTCATTTATTTAGCAAACCTGAAGTAGAAGATTAAGAAATTGAGTTGTCTACCTTACAGCAACTTTACCTTGACTTTGTTACATGAAAACATGCCCAGTTTCTCTCAAGAAGAGGGGCAGAACACACATATTTAGTGCTTCCCTTGGGAAAACAAATATTTAAAGCTGCTCTCCCTTACTGTTCTCAACAGCTGAAATGGCCCCTCACACAAATAGGAAAACACAGCCAGCAGCCCCCTACCAGTAATAAAAACACACCTGCACTTGTTATAAATCTCAGCAAATTCCAGCTTTGTTCTCCAGTGTCCCCTGTTCTGCTCTCTGTGTTCTCCAGTGTCCCCAGTTCTGTTCTCTGGGCGTTCCTGAGTTTGGGTGTATTTGGCCATTGTGCTATAAAAACACTTACATTTTCATTGCAGAGCTTGGCCTGAAGTCCAAATCCTATCCCCAGTACAGCATATATCACACATTAGCCTTGGGACCAGGAGGAATTTTATATTAGAAATTATTATAATAATCACTTTATATTGAATACTTGAGATCTATAACCTTGAATCACATGAAGACACTCACATATAAACAAGCATTTCACATGGGAAAATAACTACCAGCCTTCCTTGGCTGAGGTCTCTCAGACAAAGCTGACAGTGAACAAGGCCATTTATTAGCAGAATGGCCAAAACATTGTAAACCAGAACACATTATAATGCCATTTCAACTGTATTTTTAAGTTGGTTTTTACAATTCACTAACCCAGAAGGACACACAGCACACAGGTTGCTGATGGAAAGATGTTCTGAACCATAGCCTGTGTTGGATCCTTGCTCTCCTCAAAGATAAATGCACTCCTGAAAGAACATTCCCATCTCCATGGAAGCATCCAACTCTCTACTGAAGGAATATTTCCTTTACATCTGAGGGGCTTGGGGATAAAAGACTTCTCTTCCTGCTGCTAACTCCAAGGAGTCCAAATTACATCTTTTATCTGCTGGATACTCAATATCATTGATGGGACTTTGAGTGCATTCTGTGAACTAAATGTATGCCCAGATTACCATCTCCCACATTCCTGTTCCCAAGGATCTGAGCCTTTTCCAAGGCTGAATCACTTTTCTCTTACAATGCTCTCCATGAAGTCACTCAAGGAAGAGGGGCAGAGGGAATCTTTAAAGCAAGGCTAGGCTGGCCAGGTGACACATGGGCACCTCCTTCCTAGCAGGACACAGGGCACAGCCCAGCAAAACTGCCTTCTTTGGCAGGGGAACAGAGCTTGGCTCCAGCACCCAGCAAGCAGAGAGCAGAGGGAACAGGAGCAGTTCCCATTAACACAACCAAGAAATAAATATTTGATGGGGCAAAAACTCACTCAGAGTAAAGGACAATGCTGGCACAAGAACAAACCAGGAAAACCAGGCCATGAATTAAACCCCAACAAACAACTCCACTGCAATTTAGAGGAAGGAAGAAGTAGAAGCAGGAGAATTAACTCATGGGTTTAAGACAAAGCTTGATATATTTATGAAACAGATTATGTAACTCGAGTGCCTGCAATACCCTGGGACTGGACATGCTGAGTCAGGAAGTCCCTTCCAGTGCTGCTGCCCTGAGTTTTTATGGAGGAGTGGGTGTTTCTGAGCATGCTGGAGGCCAAAGAGCTGCAGGTTTGGTGCAAGAATTACCAGGCAGCAAGAAGTCCCTAGGGCTCAAGGCTGGAGTAGCTCAACCCAAGCAAGTGCCCAGTGGTGTGGCTATACCTCCTTTAGCTACATACATTTTTAATAGCAGTATCACCTCAATGTGTGTGTATAAACACCCAGTTTGTACCATTCAGCATTAACAGGCTGAGTGGACACTGGCTCCCCATCATGTCGTGACATGCAGGACCTCCTGCTTCATATCAATTAGCATAAATGTTAATTTCCCCCCAAATTACTGAGATTATCACACCCCGAGTGCAGCAAGGGTAGAGCATCCAGCAGTCACTGCCCAAATTTGGCCCTCCCTGGTTTTAATGTCTTCCAAAATATTTTCTGCATTTTTTGAAGTCCCTGTTGAAGTTTTGTGCCTCCTGGGTAGCTCTGCACGAGCCTCCATTGAGGGAGATAAGAACTGGTGCCCTGGTTTTAAATGTTCAGCAGAGCAGGATAACAACAGACAGTGAAACAAATATCAATGGAATAAACATGGCAAAAAGGAAAAAAGTCAAAATTCCACAAGCTGGCAGTGTCAATTATCTTCATTTGTGAGGGCTGAAATACATTTGTACATATTTTTTGTACATCTGGAATGATGGTGCAAATGATGTGGTGATTTGTATTGAACATAAAAGCTGAAGGGAAGGCAAGGGGAGCAACCAGGGAGGTGGGACAAGGGTGAGATTTGAAATATGGGCAGGGCTTCAAGTAAGTGGAATTTATAAAGATGTTGCAGTTGCATTTAATGCTGCTACAAAAGGTGGCTGTGATGAAACACTGTGTTAAACCACAAAACTATCCCGAGAGGTGTTTAAGTCATTATTTGACAGATTTAAAAGTTTGTAACCAAGTGAGAAGATCTTGAAGGTCTTTTCCAACCAAAAGGATTCTGGGATATCCCTGGAGCTGCTGCTGAGAAGCCCCTTCAAAGTACAATTTTCCAGTTTTGCTAGTAGAGATTTCTGGTTCAGCTCAACCAAAACATGTATTTGGGCTTTTCTCCAAAGGTATTATTGATTGGGGAAAGAAAATGGTAAAATACCCTGAAATGACACCCCTCTCCATCGTGCAGAAGGGAAGGTACTTCTCCACAACCAAGTCCTTCTAAATGTGGTGTACTTCACCTTGTACACTTCTCCCACACCTGCTCTTCCTAAATGTGTTGCCACTGAGCCCTCTCAGTCCTTTTTCAAGCACAAAATCCCAAACCCAAAGAGGGCAAAAAGCCCCTGGGCCACACACCCTGAAAATATCCAACCATTAACAGATCAGTAAACTTTCCTGATTTAAATTAGGATTTAGGATTATTATGTACAATTATCTTTTGGGACAAACCTGGCAGGAGCTCAAGAGAAAAACCTTTCCACCAAACCTTGCAGGTGGAAGGGCAGGCAACCCTCTCCTGATGTTTCCCTTCTGGAGGGGGACAAGCAGGTCTGCCCTGGCACTGAGTGGCAACTCATGTTCATGCCACCAAGTGCAGTGGCTGGGGGTGAGATGGTCAAGGCCCATGTAAAGGGAAATAAGAGCCTGAAACTGCTTTTATCAGACCCAGCTGAGCAGGTCCCTTCCAAGCAGGGTGCTGGGAGAGAAGGCAGCCACCAGCAGCTCCCCATGACCAGAGGAGACCACACCACAGCCCAGCTCAGGAGCCAAAGGTCCAGTGCTTCCCACTGAATCCTGAGCTAAAGCCACCTCTCCTGCCAGGGAAAACACAGCTCCACAGATTCATTCTGGACACCCTGGCATCCCCCAGCCTGTGAGGTGAACTGCAGGCTCAGAAAGCTGGGTGGGTGCTCAGAGAAGCTGTGGCTGCCCCTGGATCCCTGGAAGTGTCCCAGGCCAGGTTGGACAGGGCTTGGAGCACCCTGGGCTGGTGGAAGGTGTCCCTGCCCATGGCAGGGGGTGGGATGGGATGAGCTTTCCAACCCCAACCATTCTGTGATTCTATGGTTTAAAATCCATCTACAATGGCAGCAAGGTCAAACCTTCCCAGACCTCCTTGGCTCTTCTCTTACAACTCTGCCTCCTGAAGCCCCAGCAGTAAGTTCTGCCTTCATGGACCTGGCACTTGCCATCAGTGCCATGGACAAATCCACTGCAGAGCCACCAGCAGGAAGGGACCATGCCAGCAGCTGCTTCCCTGCATGAAGGCAAAGAGAAAACTGCTCATCAAAGCCCACTTGGGGGTCCCAATTTGACTTAGGCAGGTAACCCTGTTGATGGGAAGCCTGGTCATCACCCCTCAGCATCCTCCTCATCAACTGGCATTCAGAATATCATTCCAAATTGCTCATTAAACCAAGTCACAGCTCATAGTGCTCGCTCACTATTTCATGTTAAAGGCAATTTTGAGTAACACACTGATATTTACGAATATTAATAAGTGCCATAAGCTTGAGTGACATCAAGAGGATTTGTATGAAGGATCTGTGTTTGGATATAGATGTTTTTTCCCTCCAAGATTAGTGAGACTAAAATAACATTACCAGATGGCAAGGACTGATGGGCATTACATGTGGAAAGCCTGAATCCTCGTAGAGAAGTGATTTAGAAATATGTATCATATGGTCAGTCTCTACTGCAAAACAGAAGCACAGATTCTCTCTGCTACCCTCCTTTAAGTTAATAAAATTTAATAAACTGTAAACAGAAGATTCTAAACAATTTCATATGGGCAGGGGTGGCACAGGCCCTGCCCCAGAGAGCAGCCACCCTCCTGCTGCTGGCAGAGGAGCTGAGCACACAAAAGGTTGCCCTGAATTATTGTCCAGCAAATGGCCCCAGTCCACCTTCAGGGGAAGGGAGGAATTCTCTCCACTGCTGTTATTCACATTAACATGGATCCCAGTCCCACAGCAGGGGACACACAGTGGGATGGGAACCTTCAGCTCCCAGCCCTGTTGGGCTGTATTGCTGCAGGTTGGGCAAGGAAAGGCATGCTCAGAACCCCAAGGCTGCCCATCCTTCACACAAGGGATGTGCTGACCATAGACCAGAGCAGTGAGCTGTTGCCAATTTTGGGAGCTCTCTAAACACAGACACAACCTAATTCAGAGAGGAGACATTGTTTACTCTGGGCAGGGTGCAAGGTGGAGCCTTCCACAAATCAGGCACACCATGGGGTAAAACATGACATCTTTTATACAGTAAAATTCACATGAACCCACCTGTCTAATTCCCATTTATTTGTATGACAGAAGCAGGGCTTGAAACAGAAAGTCATTTCCTTTATTAAGCAACTTCTATTGTAGAAGTTACCTGATCACATCAGTTATGTTTAAAAAAGGGGAGAAATTTCAGCCTGGGGACAGATAACTCAGCTTGAAGACATCATGAGGAGGCTGTAAGGATGGCTAGTGAGATTATTTTACCAGTTCAGAGGGAAAAGAGAACAGTAGAATTTATATCTAAAATAACTTAACCGTGCCTGCTCAAATATATAAAAATTTGAAACATGGGAATCTCCACAAACATTTTTTGTTGCTTGTTACTTTTAAATATATAGAGTTTATGATCTTGAGTTGCTGAGTTTATAATCTATGTAATCTGTATTATAATCCATAACACTGTGATCAATTCTGAATCCCATTCAAGTGAAATCACTGACCAAAGGCATAAGAGACAACTGAGACACGATGCTTAATGTCCCATAATGTAAGATTTGTCTCACCTACAAGACAGGATGGGATCACTACAACTAAACAGATGTATTTTGGAAAAAGGCAAGGAGAAAAGTATCATAAATATGTAAGTCAGCATTTGCCTGCTCAGCAGAAAAGAAATCATTATGAGTACTATCACAGTACTTCTGCTGCAAAAGAAGAAATTGGTTTCTCCAGGCCAAACAGCTTTGATAAATTAAGACAATTGCAGAAGAGGGCTCAAGGTGAATTGGAATAACCCCTGAAGAACCACACAGGCCCTGCTGCTCATTCTGGGGGTGAAACCTGGCAGTGCCTGCAGGCTCCAGGAATGGACCAAGAGGCTCGGAAGGATATGGAGACATTTCATGCTTGCCTGTTATTTCCACCAGCCCATTGTGCAAAGGATCCAGGTGAAAGCAAATCCTTTATCTCGACTCTGCTAGTCCCCCAAGCCCTTCCTCCTGGGATGCTCTGAAGTCACCACCAGGCTGCAGAAACTCCCATTAATCAGCCATTTGTAAGGTCAGGTTTCATGGGGGGGAAACAAAAAACAAAGACACCCCTTAATAAAGGGGGTATTTCAGAAGCCTTTGTGCTGTTGGAGATGCAGACAGGACCCAGGGAGCAAACCCAGCTGGAGAGCTATGCAGGGACCTGTGGCAGCCACAGGGCCTCTCACAAAGGACAACCCCCTCCCAAAATGCTGCCACTGCCCTTCAAACAAACCACTGGAGCCTTCTCACTTCATAAAAATAAATTACTGGTAAGTGCTTCTCACGTAAATAACAATGCAAACAGCGAGCTGTAATGAGGAGTGGTGGCCGTGGCTCCATGCCAGCAGGAGATGGGCATGAGGCTTGTTTTGGAAGTGGGAAAGGATGACACCCAGGTAACTCTCAAGTAAGAATCCTGCAGTGGCAGTGCCAGCAAAGGGTTTTCACAGGTCACACCCCACACTTGGGGAGCACAGGCACAGGATGGGGTCACCCAGCTTGGCAAAAAATGGGGGTGATGGGGGACACCAGGCTGAACATGAGCCAGGGATGCACCCCTGAGGCAAATGGTGTCCCAGCAGGTCAAGGGGAGATCCTTCCCCCTGATCAGCACTGGTGAGGCCACCCCAGAGTGCTGTGACCAGTGCTGGGCTCTCCAGCACAGGGGAGGCAGAGACAGACTGGGGAGTGCCCAGTGAACACCACAAGGCTGGTGAAGGGGCTGGAGAACCTGGAAAAGAGCAGGCTCAGGGAGGTCTCATCCCTGTGTACAAACACCTGCAGGGAAGTGCACAGAGCAGGGAGCCAGGCCCTTTCCAGTGGTGCCCAGTGACAGGACAAGAAGCAATGGGCACAAACTGGAACACAGGAGGCTCCCTCTCAACATCAGAACAACCATACCCATATGGACCTTAAATGAGCACCATTTGAAACATTCTAATGAGCTGATATTGCAAATCAAACGACTGAGCTCTTACTTTGCCACTAATGCATTTTTTGTTCCTTTGGACAGCCACACCATTCATTCCCCTAGGGAGGTAAGTCTCCCTGGGAGCAGTTTTCATGCAACAAGAGGTCTGAAGGCACCTCCCACCTGGCAGACTCCAAGAATTCATGCTAAGACACCCCAACCACCCTGTGAAAGCCTTTATGTGCATTCACACAGGCACACTCACCTTGGCATCAGTGCCCAGCGTGAGGAACAACCTCTGCAGGAATCAGCATTTAGGGCACACGGGGGTGCTTGTCTCCAAGAGAGGAGGAATGCAGAACATAAGGAAAGCAGCTTGCATAAATAAAATGTCTCATTAAGAGAGGACCCAGCAAGGTTTGTTTTCCCTGGGGATTTCTGCAGGTGTCCCCCAGCCCTTTCCTTGTCCCAGCTCTACTCTCACCATCCCCAGGGAACACCAATATGTGCATGTTGGACCCCCCTGCCCCAGACCCAGCTATCCTGCTGTCCCCTGCAAGCTGCCAGCTCTGCCCCTTCACCAGGGAGGACCTTCACTTGGCCTTTCTCTTTCACTTTTCACAAAAAAAAAATAATTAAAAAAAGGTATAAGTAACCCTATTTTTTAACAAATCTGTCCGAGAGCAGTCACCACCTTCCTAAGTTACTGGGGGCAGCTCCAAACACAGCAATCATAACATCTTCATTTCCTTGAGAGATCAAGCTAAACCAGATACTTAGCCAGCAAAAATCAATAAATAAATGCCCTGTGTTAGGGTGCACCACCCCAAATACCAGGGCCACAAAGGTGGGGAAGGGACTGGAGCATCTTTGACAGGAGAAGGGACCAGGAGAGCTGGGGCTGCTCGAGGGAGCTCCAGGAGATCTGAGCAGTGCCCCAAGTACCTGCTGGGAGGGAGAGAGGATGAGGAGCCCTGACTGCTCTGGCCAGGAGGCAATGGGCCCATGGGAAAGCCCAGGGAATGAATTCCTGCTGAACACAAGGATCCCCCTTTTCCTGAAAGGGTCACACACTGGGCCAGGCAGCTCGGAGAGGCTGCACAGTCTGTCTGGGGAGATGCTCAAACTCTGACCAGATGTGGGTCCTGGACATCCTGCTGTGGCTGCCCCTTGAGCTGGGGTGGGGGTCTCTGTGGTCTCAGGAGGTCTCCACCAAACTAGAGGGGCCTGTGACTTTTGCAGTTCTCAGCCCTCTCCTTAAATTTCTGCTGCACCAAACTCAAAGGGGGAAATCCTTTAACTGTGATTGGAAATGAATTCACAGCATAACTTAAAACTTGAAGACCCTCTCTAAACTCATCCTCTTCAGTAAATCATTTTAACAAATCTTTGATTTGATGACTGGATTTGTCTTAAAATATGGCTTTACTGGGTGCTGTCGGTACCTAAATTGCTTTCAATCTACTACTGTTTATATTAAATGCAACTTGAGCACAGCTGCTCTTTCTCTTACAAGTTTGTAGTAATTTACATGTCATTCACTCCAGCATTTCTCATACTTGGCTGTGTCACAGTTTACTTCATTCTTAATGCCTCCTTTGTGCTTTTGTAAACACTGTGAGTGTTTGCATGGTGCAAAGTGCAGTTGGCTGAGCAAAATAAGCCTCCAGCCCTCATGAGTAAGAGCATCACGGTGTAAAGGACACAATTCCAGATCAAAACCTTTTATGCTTTCGAAGGGCAATGAATAGGCACAGCTTACAGAAGCATTTGCAGAAAAGTAATAAGCAATTAAGCCAGGCTTGTGTGCAAAAGGTCATCAATTTGATTAATGCAGGCTCCTGCCTAAAGAGTAATGATGGTGTCACTTGCATGGGCATGTGATTTGTGAAAGGGGCTGGTGCAGAGCAGTGAGTGAAACAGCAGGCCTGCCCTGCAGGGGTTGGCAAGAGCTGCTGGGCAGGATTCTTGTGGCAGGGCACTGGCTGTGCTGCAGGGTTAAAGCAGCTGCCTCAAGGCTCCTGAGCAGGGCTGGCTGGGTGAGCTGCACTGACTGCACTGTGCTCCCTCAAGTGCCCATGCACGTGGGTAGGTGTTGAGAATGCCCAAGAACCACAGAGCAGAGCCCTTCCACCTGTGTGCCAGGAATAAGGAAGTGGAAACATTCCCTTTCTGCTGGCAATTCCCTTCAAGATTCCCTTCAAAGATGTTCAAAGCACACGGGCTAAATCCTGCTTTCAGGCAGGAGTGATCATTGCTGTGTCTGGCAGTGCCATGGTTGTCTCCCTGCCAAGGTGCAGCTGGCAGAGCCTTCGGTCCCTGTTCCATCTTCAGGGAGCTGTGCTGCATCTGCAGGGTCTGTCCTTACCCACGGGTGAGGAACCCTCTCTGGTTCTGTTCAGCCTCCCATCCTGGAAATCCAAAGCAGCAATTGGTGACCAAAGGTGTCACAGGTGAGTGCTGGCCCTCAATGTCCTGCAAAGAAATACAACCAGTAGCAGCAATTGGTGACAAAGGACACGTTGCCACAGGTGAGTGCTGGCCCTCAATGTCCTGCAAAGAAATACAGCCCCCACTGGCTTGAGGGTAGGTAAGAGTGCAACACCCTGCCAGTGTTTAGCAGAGGCTTCTCCCTTCACCCAGTCCCCTTTTAAGGGTTCCTCACACACCCCCACAGCTCTTCCATCACCATGAACAACTCGGTGATGCACGGCTGTTCTTCACCTTTTGTCACACTCACCTGTTTCTTGTCCATGACATTGGGGCTAATGGAGGGAGTGATGAATGCTTTGCCAACAGAAAGATCATCATCTCTTGCCAGCACCACAGGGAGATCTTTAGTTCATTAGAAAGCCAAAACAGGAGAGAACAACCAGTCACCTGAAGATACTTAAGGCACCGCTCCAGTTCCCTGCAGCATCAGGTTGCAAATCCCCCAATTCCTGTTCCCACCACTCCACTAAAGCACTGGTGATTTCTCTGCTTGGGAAAATAAAAAAAAAAAGAGAAAACATTCTCACCTGGACTCTGTTCCCAGGATGTGTCCAACAAGCAGATTTGAGAGGCCAACTCAGCCCTCTGCACAGAAGTTGCCAGCCCCATTGCTGTCCCTGAAGTCACCAGGGCTATAGATGGCCACATACCAACCTGGGGGAACAAGGACAGGAACTCAGAGCCTGACTTACAGGTGTTGGATGCACATTGGTTCAAAAAGGAACCATTCCCATTAAATAAACATTTATACTTTCTCCTCAGAAAATCTGGTGTTTGTCCCTCCAGCCTCTTGGCTGGTTCCAGACTGTTCCCCTCCTCTTCAGGCAGCTTGAGACAGCACAGGCAACACAGGTTATCTGAAACTGGAATAACCTGACCCCAGAAGGGGAGTCAGACCTGGTGGTTTGGCTCATGGGGAGACTTAAAGGAAACTCAGGTGTTCCATTCAAGGTAAAGAAGCACCAAGCAACTCACAGCCAGGTTAATGGCTCACACTGCATGGAGGGCTCCTCACTCTGCCCTGTGTTCTGCTGCACTTTAATTCTTTGGGGTTATTTGTTACCAACCAAAGCCTTCAGGCTTGGGGAGCCAGTGACCTGTGTCTGCCCAAGCTGCTCAGCAGGACACCAGGGCAGCAGTGACATGCCATCCAGGGGCAGGGGGGCAGCCACAACACACACTGCCACACCAGTGGGGTCTGGAAGGAGAAAGGGATCCCCAGGCAGGTGGTGGAGACCAGCAGAGGCACAAATGGGAAGGCCAGGAGAGCAGAGCCAGCAGCAAAGACACAGCAGGCAGGAGTGGCAGTGACAGGGAATTTCCTGGCTGTTGGGAAGGCAGCAAACATTCCTTCTGCTTTCTCTGAACTGAGACCAAAACATTGTCAGACCAGGCGTCCAGTACTCACGTGAAACCCTTAACAAAGGGAGAGGGAAAACACACCATCATACCCTGAAAATTATGGAAACAAAGAAAGGAAGCTTATCCCAATCTTACTCTGTTCCAATCTCAGACTCCCTCTGTGCCATGGGTTGATGCTGCCATAGCACAGTTACAGGACAGAGGGAAAAACAAGTTAATGTCACTTCTTATAATTTAAGTCAGACAGAAGTGTACCTTGCAGGTTTGTAGGGATTTAAAGGGCTGCTTGCTCAGCCCCAAGAGGTGAAATTCTGGTTGAGGGGGCTGGAAAGGACATTTCACAAAGTCAGGAGGTTGTCAGGAAGCCCTTCAGGTTTTGGGTGCTCACAGTGAATATGCCAACTGCTGCAGAGAGGATGAGGGAGCTGTCCTACCCTGCCCCAGCAACGTGAGCCACTGCCTTCTGACTGTAACTGGAATATTTGTCCTGGATAAACTTCCTAAAAATAAAATAAAAGGGGGAAAAACCCATTCTTGATCTGGTTATTTCAACAGAAAGTAAGCCTGAGCACAAACATATGCACAGGAAGGGTTTGAATGAGAAGACTTGTGAACAAGCTTGATTCTGGCTGGTTTGTAGTGCCAAGCCTTTGGTGGTTTATTTTCTCTTTAATTGGTGCACACCACAGAGGAGCTGGCAGCTTGAACAGCCACCTTGGAGACACTTGGGCAAGTGCAGAGTGAAACTGCAGGTTAAAGTGGGGCTTTTGTTCCCTTACAGCAGCAAGGTGCCATCACCTGTCCTAAACACAGGCTGAGGTTTTGACATCCTCTTTCAGGAGGCAGAAAGCCTTACCAGTACAAAGGGAGAATGCTGAGGGACAGCACAACTGCTTAAAAACCATCCAGCATTTAAATTGAACACCTGGATTTGAGAAGCACTGGGAATCACCCCTTGGGAATTCCTCTAAGGAGACCTGGTTAGAGCAAAAAACACCCATTGTCAAAGCCAGCCTTTCACCTTTGTTAAGGACGTGCAGAAATCACTTCCTCAAATTCTTTATAGAATTTTCAGTCACCTGGTCACAACAACAGGTTGCACAGAGGTTTTATTTAGAGATCCTGTAGCTACTGAAGCCTGGTTTGGCTACTCCCATCAGCTGTCATGCTGATGACATTTCTTCCCTCCTCATTTCACAGTGGCTTCCTATTCATCACTAATGAAATACTACCAAAATAATGTGATTTTTCTTTTCCTGCAGGCCTTTGCTAATATGAAAGTTCATCCAGTGAATGTGACAGAAGCTGCACCATCCACGAATGGGAACAAAGCAGCAAAATGACAGGTCTGTGGCAGAGCCCCAGGACAGAAGCAGGAGCCTCAATTTAGCCAGGCAGGTTGCTGCTTTGTTTTCAGCATAGGAAGGCATTAGAAAGGAAGTCTGAAGCCTCCACTGGGATACAAAGGCTTCCTCACATCCCAACCCAGGCTGAGCAAGCCCAGCTGTGCTCCAGACACAGCAGAGCTGCCCCAGGCCTGTGGAGCTGCCACCCTGCCCAGCTCAGGGGACACCCCCTTGGCTGGGCTAGCACGAAGGTGAAACAGCCATGGGCTACTTTTTGAATAAAGTATTTCCTCCCCTTCTCCCAAATCCTTCTGATCCTCCTTTGGCAGCGTTCCAAGCTATAAATATTGGATGAATCATTTCCCTCAAAGGTGTTCTTGCTTTCTGTCAGAAGCCTCTCTCATCCTTGAAGGAAAAGAAAGGTCAAGGAACCCTCAAACCTTTAACTGGGGTGTTAAAGACATGTTTCTCCAGGTTTGGTGAGTGGAAGGACCAAAGTTATTACCCCTGCACTTCCCAGGCAGCCCAAAGTCGAGGTCTGCAAGCTCTGCAGACTCACATCAGTCAGAGGGCCACAGCCAGAGGACAGTTCCTGGCATCTGCCCCCAAGGGGAACACTGCTATAGAAGAACAGGATGGTGAGGAGCAGGAGCCAGCAGGGAAGGGGAAGGCACTGGGTGTCCCCAATCTGCTGCAAAGACAAGGAGTGCCCTCAATCCCCAGGAAACCTCCCAGCTCCACATCACTGGCTCTCCTGCAAGCCACGAAGGGCACGAGGGGTTTAGGAGGCAACAGCAGGTACAAGGGAACTGCACCTCTCACTCAAGTCTGGTGTGTGCTGACTCCAACACATTCCTTCCCTAACACTATCCAGGAAAGAAAACAAAAAGGGTTTCTTCTTATTTTTATAAAGGTTCTGGCTGCAAGAGACTTTCTAGCAGGCTCTTAAAGAGTCCACTGCAAACCCTGCAGTGAAACACAGCAGAAAGGTACAGTGTGAGCAGGAGCCACAGCACTGAGCCACAGAAAGCAGTAAGAGGACTACCATGAGATTGAGGCCACCTAACACATTAAAGACCCACAAAAACTGCTGCCTGTGGGGATTGTACTAGACAGGAGAATGCCAGGAGGAACAGAAGGTCAGGGCTGGCAGGAGATAGTTCAGTACTGTTGGGTGTTTGCTATCACAGATCCTGGGGGGCACAGAGCAGTTCAGAGGGAAGTTACCAGCTAATTCTGTGCACAAACCCCTGCCCTGAGCCACCTACGGTCAGTGACTGGCCCAGAAAGCTGCTGGAGCTCCAAGGGCTCTCAGTGATGTGTGGAAAGACCCCACAACTGGGTAGTTGTAGATAAATATGTTTATTCAGCATGCTGGGTGCATGGGGATTGCTCCACCAAAGACATGCACCCCTCTCTGTGCTCACAGGCCTGTTTATATACACTTAAAACATGCATATTCATTATTTCTTTATACATATGTATTATTTTCTTAGACAAGGTAGGGTTATTCTGAACAGTTCCGAGAAGTAATTCCCATTTTCTCAGTCCCACACTCCTCCTATCTCAGTTTGCACACTGGTTTCCATTTTTCCTGGGCCGGGGTCTCCGGAGGTCTTGGGGATGAAGATCGTGGCTCTTCCTCGCTGTGCCCTTTTCAACTTGGCTCAAAAAAGAACTTACCCCGGTTTTGTTGGCAACTTGAACCCATCTAGTTAGCAAACTTCTACAATTCTCTTATTTTCTTGACATATTTCCTGATTTATCTTAGTTTTAGAAGCTTCAAGGCCAGGTACTGATGGCACCCATAACATATTCCCAGTAGCTGATAATTATGACCTCAACCATGCAGTCTGTCTCTGCTACTTCAGCAAAAGCCTCCACAATTATTTCTATTAACCCTCTCAGTGTTAGTTCTTTATTGATACATCATCAGAAGGCTCTAGGCAGGCAATGTCTCTCGCCTGGTGTCTCAGACACGACGGGCTCAGCGCTGCCCTGGGCACGGAACCGAGGGCTGGGAATGCCCTCTCCTGGCAGGAGCTGCTCCTGCTTCCCAACCAGCCATCCCTGCGTCCATACCAGCCTTCCCTGCCTCCCTACCAGCCTTCCCTTCTTCCCTCCCAGCCATCCCTGCTTCCCTCCCAGCCATCCCTGCGTCCATACCAGCCTTCCCTGCCTCCCTACCAGCCTTCCCTTCTTCCCTACCAGCCTTCCCTGCCTCCCTACCAGCCTTCCCTTCGTCCCTACCAGGCTTCCCCTGCCTCCCTACCAGCCTTCCCTTCTTCCCTACCAGCCTTCCCTGCCTCCCTACCAGCCTTCCTTGCTTCCCTCCCAGCCTTCCCTGCTTCCCTACCAGCCTTCCCTGCTTCCCTACCAGCCTTCCTTGCTTCCCTCCCAGCCATCCCTTCTTC
>JAWMRC010000031.1:120709-135765 GCA_035584755.1 Thripadectes ignobilis | reverse complement strand
TCCCTTCTTCACGCCCAGGCTTCCCTTCGTCCCGACCCGCCTTCCCTTCTTCCCCACCAGCCTTCCCTCCTTCCCTACCAGCCTTCCCTCTTCCCTACCAGCCTTCCCTCTTCCCTACCAGCTTTCCCTTCTTCCCTACCAGCCTTCTCTGCTCCCCTGCCCCAGCACTGCCACAGGTTGCTGGGACAGCACCACCTACCCCTGCCTTGGCTTCCTTCCTTCCCTCCCTCCTTCCCTCCTTCCTTCCCTCCCTCCTTCCCTCCTTCCTTCCTTCCCTCCTTCCTTCCTTCCCTCCTTCCCTCCTTTCTTTCTTCTATGCTCTTTTCTACCTTTTCTGCTTAAAGTCTCTTAATTCCAAAGGTTGTGGTGGCTCAAGAAGAGGGAGGCCCCTTTCCCAGTCCACCAGGATTCCTCTCTTTCCTGCACAGACATCTTGGGTTTTTTACAACCCAGACAGGACCAAATCATCACCTCCACCACAGACAGATCCCATCTCACTGCACCAGGAAGAGGTCAGAAACTCAAATCTTCTAAAGATACAAGTCCTGGAGCAGATTCACACTAAGAAATGAGTGGTTCAGGTTCTGCTTCTCACTGTAATTTCAACACACAGTTTCAATCAACCACATAAGGCATTTCCCACTGGGAGCAGCCCAGACCCTGCTGCAGAACCAGCACGTCCTGCTGGCCAAAGGACAGGAGTAACAAACACATTGGACTCCTCTGCTTTCACTCTAAGTTTCTATTCCATGGCAGTAAATCTACATTAAGTACCCACTACCTGTGAGTGCAGATGTTAAACTATGTCAAGGAAACAAAAGAGTCATGCTGACACTAAAGCAGAAGGGAGGGTTCTCTGGCATCAGTGCAGGAAACACCAGTCATTGCACACAGAAAGCAACAGGAAAAACTGGAGTTTCATGCATCTCTTCCTGCCAACCTCACTGCCTCTATCAGGGGCTTTTAATAACTGGACAAAACAAGCTGGCCTGGGGTCTTGAAAACAACAGGCCAAAAGCATCAAAGAAACACCTCCCCAGAGTGTCCACTGCATTCCAAACTTTGCCTCAAACTGCTGGGTGAAGAAGTGAGGACACTCCCAAGGCAGGAGAAGGACAGAGCCAGTCCAAAAGCCAGTGTCAGTTCCTTCCCCTTGAACCAGAAGGCTGTGACACAATACTTGGAGAAGAGAAAAACCCTCTCTTGAACAGACAGGCTTGGCCAGACCATGGCACAGGAACAACAGCTCTCCCAAGCTGGAGACCTCAGGCTCTACTCATCCCAAGGGGAGGCAGCAGGTGCCAACCTCACAGTCCATTTTCAAATGTACTGAATCATGCTGGAACGTGGGAGGTGAGCTTATCCCTCACATAAGGCAAGCACAAATAACCCCAAAGGCAGAGAGATCACATGCCAGTCCCCACCCTTGAGAGAAGGACAAAGTTGTTAGAGGAGAAGGCTTTTAAACATCTCGGCACACATCAAATCCATGCAGCCCTTCAAGGAGCAACATTCTGCCAGCAACACAGGTCCTTGTGCAGAGCAGGTGGAGCTGACTGGTAGGACAAGGGTCTAGGAAGCAAAATAAAAATGTATCATGACCCTTTGGTGAGATGTGAATGTGAAAATACATCAGTGTGAATTCTTTACTAGTAAGTGACCCATTCCCAGAGCCAGAGAGTAATCTTCCGGTGAGCATCATTGGGAAGGAGGTATGGTGAGTCCTTGAAGTGTGAGCCTAGAGCAGAGGGATGATCCCAGCACAGTGAGAAGAGACAAAACGAAGACATCAACTCGGGAGAAACAGAAAAAATACACAAACCTCAGTAGACATGCTGAGATCACAACAAAAGCATTGTGTGTCAAGAAGCAAAAGAAAAACCTCAAAACACACCATTAGACCTGTGGGCTTCCATGAGTTTACTCTCAGGTTTCACTTGTGTAAAGGTCTCTTTATAAAATGACCTGGGAATCCTCAAAACAATGACATTTATTACATACTACAAAGCCTTAAGCAGCACATAAATATGAAAGGTAGTCTCTATTAATTCACAGCTGGAAAGCATTTGTTGTAGAGTAAGAAACTGGTAGTCTGATTTTAAAACGTTGGGTTTGCTACTAAAAAGCAACATCTCCTCAACACTGTAGGGTTAGGAAACCCCCCCCAGGATCTTCCAGCTATTGAAAATGCACCTGAACCAGGAGATGGACTGTGGGTCTTCACACCAGCAGGCACAACCTTGAATAAGCACAAGAGAAGTGTGATTTTTATATGGCCATCATATTCACAGGCACTCAGCTCTGCTGCAGCAGAAACACCCCAGGCTGCAGAGAAACAGCTCTCTAGAACAAAACCCTTTACTGGACCCACTGGTCTCAGCTCCTCCAACCACCACAGTGCTGGGGCAGGGAGAGGCTGAATTCACTAGAGCAGAAACTATGACAAGAGTGTCAGCAGATAAAAACTCTGCACAGTAATAACACAGAAAAATGTGACTTGGAAAATATGACATGGCCTTTCTTGTAGCCCATAAATAAATAACTGACTCCTCCCCCCCGACCCTACAGAAGTTGTGGATGATTGAGGAATAAATACTCACCTATTTTTGGGAGGGGGGAATTTTTCTCATTGACAAACTGCACCCAATTTAGCCCGGAGTTCACTGTCTGAATGTTAGGGATTAACTGCACTTAAATTAAAATAAAGTTACAGGCAAGCTCTAGCTCTTCCTGCCCTGGCTACTGAGGCAGGCAGGGAACAGCACATGAGAGGCAAATCACGTCCCAGGGGCCACGGAACCAGTGCAACCATGGCAGGTAAATGAGCCCAGTAGGGACTTGTCAGGTGGTCAGAAATTCAGCTCTGGCACCTCTGGGGAAATCCCTGCAATTAGCTGGGATGTCAGTGTGAACCCTGAAGAGCAGAATTCTGCAGCATTTGAGAATATGACCAGTTTTCACAAGCCAGAGTCCTCCTGTGACCCACCCTGCACAGCAAATCCATGCCGTGATGCCTCCAGTGTCAGGAGGTTTGGAGCTGGAGACCCAGAGAAGGACTTTTGTGGTGCCCTGTGCCCAGCTCTGCTGCCTCCCACCCCAGGGCAGGTCCTGATGGTCCATGCTGTGCATCTCCAACGTGCAGAGGGGTGTGAGGTCCTGGCTGGACTTCCTCAGTGCATGAAGGAGGACTGACAACCATCAGGCAGGGGCAGGGGTCACACCTCCAGTTCTCCTGGGAGCAGAAGGAGCTTCTCCAGGCTTCTCCAGGCGCCTCCACAGAGGGGGAAGGTCCTGGAGCAGGACTTGTACCCACAGGAGAAGGTCTGGACACTCCACCTGGGACCCAAAAACCCCAGCACTACCCCCCTGCAGCCCTGGGGGTCTCACAGCACCAGCGTGAAGAGCCTGGAATGTGGTGACTCAGACAATCCAGATGTTGGGGCTGTGCACATCTGTCACCTCAGGTACCAGCTGGGTCTTCTTTCTTTGTCCTTACACAAAGGACTCATCTTTGACCACCCCCCTTGGGAGAGGCACCAGGACAATTCTCACACATGGCCTGGAGATACTCATCTCTGCTCGTGGCTGCCATGACTGGGCAGCTGGAACATCTTAGAAGGTGTCAGAGGCTCTTGGAATGTCCTGTGATGGGTATTAATCACCCAGTGAAGAGCTCCCCTCTCCAGGGCAGGGACCACAGGCATTCCCACCTGCCCTGAGCCCAATGAAAGACCACACTTGGACTTCACTGGGTCTCCTTCCCTCTTTCCATGGCAGTCCTACCAGCACCTTGGTGGATCAGCACTACAACCACCACTGGAGCTGCAGTGACCAGGTCTCATTGGGTGTCTTGTGGGTCCTTCCAGTGGCCCGGGGCTCCAAGCCCAGCTCCAGCTGCCTGTGCTGGCACTGCAGCCCCAGCATGGACCCTCCAAGCCAGTCCTGCCAGGTTTTACTGGTGGGAACTTGGGAATTTGCTGGTTAGTTTAACCCAGTTTCATCATTATGGTTGCTTAGCATCCTTTTTGGTAGAATTGGGGGTTTTTCCACTTGAGTCTGGGCATATTTGATCTCTGTTTCTGTATTGGAGATAACCAGAGGTACTGAATCAGAGGAAGGAGACTTCTGTCTGAGGTCTCCACCCTTCCAAATTGTCTTAAACTGAGACAAAATATGAAATTTTTCCTGTCTATATGTGTGTATGTACATGGGAATATCTATCATACATTTATTGTATAATATACCATGTCAGGTATATGGAAATAGATATATATAGATAGATAGATATTTTCTACATTTATGACCTATTTCCCCCTCCCTTTCAGTCTTTGGCTAACAGGTTGTGTGAATTTAATGTGTCGTGATTCATTCACTTTTTGAATTTTATTCTTTTTCCCCTTTTTAGCACCAGCTCACAAGTGACCTGGAGTGCACCCTGGGAGTGAGGGGGATTTGTGAGCCCTTGGTGAGAACGAGGATGTAGGACCAGTGCTGGGGAGGTCACATCCTCCTGTGAGATTTACACCAGTGACACCAAAGTCTGGCCACACTCAGGCCACCACATGTCTAGAAGAACCTTTAGGCTGTCTTTAGGGAGGAAAGGGACTGGCATAAAAATATTTAAGGTGTCTCATCCATTAAAGAGAACTTTCTGAGCATGGCCAGGTGAAATGCTTGCTCCTGAAGCTGCAGGTCAGCAGCTCTGGTGTCTGTGTGTTCTGAGAACTTCTGAGGAGACAATCAGGACTGATAGGCATGACTGAATAAAAGCCTGTGATCCAGAAATCATTTGGGAGCACTTGAAGAGACCCTTTAATGCATCCATGTTGGTTTGGAAGGCCTGGGGCATGTTTGCTGGAGGCTGATTAACTCCAGGTTTCCCTAAATTCCACGAGTTTAATATTGTCTCCTGGCTATCAGGCCTCTTACATCCTCTCAAATGTTATTCATCTTAATTCTTAACTTGAATTTGTAGGTGCTCCCTCATTCTGGTTTTTATTTGAACTGTTACCTGGTTTCTTCACCTGTGCACCCACAAATGTGTCATCAGAACTTTTTGCCTTGACTGGAAATGTATTGCTAAACTGCAGCACTTTTGTTATTTCTTGGAGCTCTCAGAATTCCTGGGTTTAGTCCTCTCATAAAATCCCACATGAATAATTGTAATTTTAATGTAAGTTTGACAGAAAGCTCACTGAAAGCAGCATCAGCTCCTCCTGCCCTTGCCCTTGTTGTGCCATTTTTTTCTGATTTAATAAGTCCTGTGTGAAAACAGGGTCTCTCCTGGCATATGATCCCTCTTGCTGAGCTGGGTTTTCAGTCACCAAGTTCTCAGGCACTCCTCGAGTATTGTGACCAGTCCTTCAACACTTAACTCATTGAAGTAGGTGTCATTATTTGCATTCTGACCCCAACTGATTGCCTTATATGAGAGGCAAACAGTGAGATTGGGTTTGTGACAAGTTGTGTTCAGTCTTTTTGAAAAGAAAAGATCTCTTTTCTCTTGAACAGCAAGGTTAGAGTTGCAGTAAGGACAATGTTTTCAGGCTGGACAGGATTTTATTTTGTCAGTTGCTGCACTTCACTTTGCAATGAATTGTGTGTTTCCTCTGAAAACAGAAGGAGCAGGAGCATTATTATGTAGTCATTTAACATGGTTATTGTCCAAACCCAGCTGGGAATTAAGCTCCATGCAGCCACTTGTCCTGCACACCTTATTGCTGTACCTGAGCATGTGGCTGTCACCTCAGATTTGTTCTGCAGGGCTCTTTTAGAGGCATCTTTGCCTTCTGGCTGTCTCTGCCAGAGCCTCATAATTTATACAAAGCAAAGGGAAATAAATGGGGGGGTTGCTGTAAACCTTTGAGGGGTTAAGGTGTGTGAACTTCACCTTTGTGCCTGCAGCTGTGCCCAGAATTAGGATGTCTGAATTAAGATGTCTGAGATCAGCAGGCTGGGACATCCTGGCCTCATTCAGGGCATCTTTTTTACCCTCACTTCAAAGTCTACTCATTGACTTAATATGCATGAAAAAAAAAAATAAGTGGAAAAAAGAAACCAGCCCTCAACTTCCACTTTGCCTGCATTTTTGGTGTTCATATCCACTGTTCACCTGGTTATCATGTTCCCTGCAAAGCACACTTGGCCATCAACCCCACAGCAGTGAGAACTCATGGAACACAGGGCTGGAAGATGGGACTCTCCTCCTCCAGCAAAGATGCCATTTTTACACTGTCAAGAAAAGGCTTCTGAAGAGAGGCAGAGGAGAAATTGTTTTTTCTGTTGCCAAACCACCTCAGCTCAGCAATGAGCAGGGCACTTTAACCTTCAGCAAACCAGCCGAGTGGAAGAAAATCATGACAAATTTTATAAATCTCTGTTTTAATCAAAATATTGTCAAAACCAAAATTACCTGAAGCATTTCAAAGTCAGAATCGCAGTGCTAATAGTGAACTCATCTCTGCTTTCTTATGTCCTCTAAAGAACTCAAATACAATAGATTGCAAAAAAGAGTTGCCTTAAGGGATGCAGAAATCCGTGTTTGGGAATCTCAGAGGTTTCACCCAGAAGGAAAGTTGCTCTCACTAGTTTTTTATAAATGCTGAGCCCCCCAAGCTCCCTCAGCTCTCCTCATCTCACTTGTGCTCCAGCCCCTTCCCCAGCTCTGTTACCATTCCCTGGACATGCCCCAGCCCCTCAAGGTCTTCCTTAGACCCCAAGATTTGAGGTGCACTTGAATCTGTCCAACATGTGCTGCAGTGTACAATTGGCTCCATTAGTAATTAGGGGGGTTTTGTTTGTTTTATGGGAAAATTCCCTGTTGCTCATGTTTTTGCAGGACTCCCTTCTGGATTTTTTCCCCCTAGATCCCATTTTTCACCTTCCTGCCTTTGTTTCTCTGGTGTTTGCTTTGCTCTCTTGTGGCTTGTGCTTGGAGTTTTAGGTGCCTCCTTATTTACCTTAATGAGAGAAAAACCTCCTTGTTTGAATGATGAGAATTTCATTCCCCCTAAACTCTGTTTTGCTTGCTGGGTGGGGCTACAGAAACATTTTCCAGTCGATACTGTGGCCACTTCTTTGATTACATTATAACCAAGGTGATCCTTTCTCTTCTGTGAAAGTCCTCAATGAACTTCACAGAAACACAGAATGGTTTGTCTTGGAAGGGTCCTCACACTAAACCAAGTTCCTGACCTTGAACACTTCTTTATTCCTCTATTTCACCTCTCCCCACATGCTAACTCAGCAGATTTACCTATAAATTCTGATAAAAGGACCATTTAAATGCATATAAAGCTACGTTAGATTGGACTGTTAGCAAAACAACGAGGGTGCTGAATCGTGCATTTGTGAATGTATTTTTTTTTCAAGACAAAGACTGAGCTCTGAATTCCCCTATTGTACAGTTTTAAAGGAGAAGCTCTTTGAACACAGAGTGTATCTCATCCCTACACGTGGCCCAGTGGCTGGGGGACCACTTGGGTTTATCTGAGTCCCTCCTCCACGTGAGCAGGGGCAGTGGCTGGGTGTGAGCACTAGCAGGGGGGTCAGCTGGCATTTTTGGTCTCTAGGTATTTAATAGGCAAGTTGGACATTCAGATGAATCACCTCTTCCCCATGTCTAGAGGACAATGGGTATCACCAGCAGCAGAAGGTTCCACTGGGAGTTGTTAGATCAGACTCGATTTATAATGTGTCAGTAGAACTGGAAGGGGCTGCCTCTGTTCCCCTGTGAGATGTTGCAACCTGGTTTTTGTCAAGCAGCTTTATCCCCATGCCTGATAAGAACCACCCATACCTGGGATGAAATTCTGGGGGATTGAACCACTAAATTTTAATCTGAACAGCATACTCACATGTAACTTTGAGACATATTCCTGTATTTGTCCCACTGTTGTAGCCTTGCCCAGCTGAAATGCAGAGACACTGTACATACCTTGACCTGTTCAATCTGCCTAATAAAATCTAAGGTTTGGGGCTCCAGTGAGGGAAACCAGTGAAAGGCTTCCAGAAAGGTGCAAACAACTCTTTACTGATATAAAATATCATTTGCCTACAAACCCAGAGCTTCTAAACTTTCTTGGTTTAGTCCAATCCCAGGTGTGTTGCAGAAGGCAGGTTCCAGTGGTGCTGTAACACTGGGATATCTTTTTTTATCCAAGTCTATAACCTCTAATGACAACAGCAAATTTGAAAGCCTCTTTCTGATTTTAAGTTCTAAATTGAAATGGTTGGTTGGTCTCCTCCTTCTGCCACTCAAACTGAAAATACACCCTTAGAGTGAGTGGCCTGTGTAGTTCTCTTGGCCTCTCTTTGGCTACTTTTTTTTAAAAAAAAAATCATCATTATTTTAAAAAGTACTGTAAAAAATAAGAATTCATTCTTCACCAAAAGCCTATAAGAGTAAATGGACAGTAAAATGTGTATGTTCCAGAACCTGAACACCTAAGTTGTGGAAAGAAATAATCCTTCAGAGAACTTCAGAGACACTTGATTTGAATATTTCTTATCATAAGGTGATTAAACAGTTATTTTGCCTATAATAAAAATCTTTTGTAGGGATGCATTCTTTTTATAATTTATTTTTTAAAGACAGTAACAGCTTGACTAATTAATGAATCTTTTTTTTTCTCTTGCCTGTGCTTATTTCTTCCAGTGATGCAAATCAGTTACCCAGCTTGTAAACTATTTTTGTTTCTAATGAGACGCTTTTGAATTTGATATACGTGTAAATAATGAAATTTAATTGCCTTTTCCTTGATAAGAATTCCCAAGTATGTCCTTGAGGTCTAAGCTGGATATCACAAAACAGTTTTTCACCCAGAGGGTGGCTGAGCACCCAACCAAGCTTCTCATGGCAGTGGTCACAGCACCAAGTGTGTCTGAGTGCAGGGAGGGGTCAGACAAGGCTCTCAGGCACATGGTGGGATTTTGGGGTGTCTGTGCAGGGCCAGGAGTTGGACTTGATGATCCCTGTGGGTCCCTCCCAGCTCAGCATGTTCTATGATTCCATGAATCTCTCAAGCAGTAGGTTATTCACAAGGTGATTGTGTGGTGAAAGGGCACTGAGACAAACAACCATGGAATGAGACGTGGCAGGGAGGGCTGGGGGTGCTGAGAGATGGTGTTTTGGAGCAGTGCTTCCCATTTCCACCCCAGGGTGAGACTGTGGGAATGTGTTACAGAAATGAGCATCCCCCCATGCATCCACGTGCCTTCTGGGACACTGCTGAGGGTGCTGAGGCTGCCACCCATAGCTGGGTGGGTCCTGCTGCTTTGGGAAATCTATCGATGAACTTCGGTGATTGTGCCCAATTTGTATTTTTTTAGGACTTGCAGTGGTCAGTTTGGCCCTCTGGCCATCTGTCAGTTCATCCCTGACTGGACTGGTCCTTGTCTGCTTTGTCTGCAGTAACTACAGCTGTCTGATCTTGGAAATACAACCAACTAAACTGAAGCAACACACATGGAGCAAAGGAGTGCCCTGATCTTCACAGATATCGGGAAACGACTTGCAAGTCTGAAGGTGTTTGGAGGTTTTGCATTAATAATTGGGTTCAAAATTAGGTTCCAATACTCTTCTGACTGGAAGCTGTCCTCTTCCCTACAAAGATTCCTTCTAGATCAGGCCCCAGATTGACAAACACCGGATTTAGATGATGCTTTATATGTTTTTGTGAGATGATGGAGAGTCTGAGAGTGTGAACAGGGGAAAACTGACCCATCTGTGAGCTGACCATTTATTTTTAAGGCCTCTCCAGTCTGTAGCTTCTTAACACACCCAGGGACACCTTCTTTTCCCTGAACCCTTTGGGTTTTGGGGTGCAGGTCAGGACATGGAGGTGTGCATTTGGGTGTCAGTGAGGATGAACCAGTGGGCCCCAAGTATGGAGCTGGATGTGATGGGTGCCCAGCAGCCATGGCTGCCCGGGATGCAGTGGTACCCAAGATGTGGCGGTACCCAGGATGTGGTGGTACCTGGGATGCAGTGGTACCCAGGATGCAGTGGTACCCGGGATGCAGTGGTACCCAGGATGTGGTGGTACCTGGTATGCGGCAGTACCCGGGATGCGGCGGTACCCGGGATGTAGTGATACCTGGGATGCAGTGGTACCTGGGATGTGGCGGTACCCGGGATGCAGTGGTACCAAGGATGCAGTGGTACCAAGGATGCGGTGGTACCCAGGATGTGATGGTACCTGGGATGTGATGGTACCCGGGATGCAGTGGTACCCGGGATGCGGTGCTACCTGGGATGTGGTGGTACCCGGGATGCAGTGGTACCCGAGATGTAGCGGTACCTGGGATGTGGTGCTACCTGGGATGTGGCGGTACCTGGGATGCAGTGATACCTGGGATGTGGTGGTACCCAGGATGTGGTGCTCCCTGGGATGTGGTGGTACCCGGGATGCAGTGATACCCGGGATGTGGTGGTACCCAGGATGTGGTGCTCCCTGGGATGCGGTGGTACCCGGGATGCAGCGGTACCCAGGATGTGGTGGAACCTGGGATGTGGTGGTACCAGGACATAGTGGTACCCGGGATGCGGCGGTACCAGGGATGTGGCGGGTGCCTGGCGAGGACGCCTGCCCGGGATGTGGCGGTCTCTGGGCACGCTCCGGCTCCCTCCCATGCCCGGTGTCCCCGCATGTGACGCCGCATTTCGGGGCCTTCCCTGCACCCACCACACTTTGTGTTGCTCGGGGTCCAGCCTGGCCCCGCTGCTCCTTGTCCCATGCTGCGAGCAGTGCTGTGGTGTGGGGTACCGGGGGTGTCACCGGTGTGGGGGCTGAGGGTACTGCCGGTGTGGGAGCTGTGGGTACCTCCGGTACTGGGCACCACAGGTGCTGCCAGTGCAGGTACCGTGGGTATCTCTGCTCCAGTACCAGGGGTATCACCGGTGAGGGTACCATGGGTATCTCCGCTCCAGTACTGCGGGTATCTCGGGTACTGCGGGTATCTCCCGTGTGGGTACTGTGGGTATCACTGGTACCGGGTACCGTGGGTATCTCCGGTACCAGGTACCATGGGTATCTCCGGTGTGGGTACTGCAGGTATCTCTGGTGTGGGTACCGTGGGTATCTCTGCTCCAGTGCCAGGTACTGTGGGTATCACCAGTGTGGGTACTGTGGGTATCTCTGGTACCGGGTACCGCAGGTACCTCTGCTCTGGTACAGCGCGTATCTCCGGTACCGGGTACCGTGGGTATCTCCGGTACCGCGGGTATCTCCAGTGCAGGTACCGCGGGTATTTCCGGTACCACGGGCATCTTCGGTACCGGGTACCGCGGGTACCACCGCTCCGGTACCGCGGGTATCTCTGGTACCCGGTACTGCGGGTATCTCCGGTACCGCGGGTACCACCGCTCCGGTACCGTGGATATCTCCGCTCCGGTACCGTGGGTATCTCCTCTCCGGTACCGTGGGTACCTCCGGTTCCGCGGGCATCTGTGTGCCGGGTACGGCGGGTCCCACGGCCGCGCTCCGCCCCGGTGTGTCCCGCGGTGCGTGACGCGGCGGGCGGGGCGAGGCGGGGCAGAGCCCGACGGCGGCGGGCGCGGAGCGGGGCCGAGCGGGGCTGAGCGGAGCGGAGCCGAGCCGAGCCGAGCCGAGCGCGGCCCGGGGCTGTCGGCCGCCAGGATGCTGGAGATCCAGCTGGACGATGGCGGCGTCGGGGGGTACCCGGGCGACGATTACTGCTCGGGGTCGGTGATGTCGGAGCGCGTCTCGGGCCTCGCCAACAGCATCTACCGCGAGTTCGAGCGGCTGATCCACTGCTACGACGAGGAGGTGGTCAAGGAGCTGATGCCGCTGGTGGTGACGGTGCTGGAGAACCTGGACTCGGTGCTCACCGACAACCAGGAGCACGAGGTGGAGCTGGAGCTGCTGCGGGAGGACAACGAGCAGCTGCTCACGCAGTACGAGCGGGAGAAGGCGCTGCGCAAACAGGCCGAGGAGGTGAGCGCCGCCGCCCCGCAACCATCTTGGCCGCGGGAGGGCCGGGGGATGCTCCGGGGGATGCGCCGGGGGATGCGCCGGGGGGTGCGCCGGGGCATGCTCCGGGGGATGCTCCGGGGGGTGCACCGGGGGATGCACCGGGGGATGCGCCGGGGGATGCGCCGGGGGATGCGCCGGGGGATGCTCCGGGGTTTGGGCTCCGTGTCCCTCCCCACGGGGCCGTGGGGACCGAGGCAGCCCCGGGGCAGCGGCCGCCGGTACCTTCTAGAAGCGGAGAGCGGGGGCGGGCGCATCCCCCGCCCGCGGGGATCTTCCCACGCCCCCCGGGACCGGCGGGATGAGCTGCCCTTTTGGCAGAGGGAAGGGGGAAAAAAAAACAAAAAAAAGCCCCAAAACCCCGAGCCAAAACAGCTGCAGTGGCGTGGATTGGAGGAGTCAGGAATTGGCTTGGTAATGGCAGCGGCAGCCGGAGGAGTCGCCGTGATTTGGGGGGTGAAAAAGAGTTGTTAAAATGGGTGATTTGTGCTTTCTCGGTGCCGGCTCTAAGCCGTTTCCTTGGAGCTAGGCATTGCCTTTGGAGCATAACGCCTTATTTTTGGGGGCTTCTTTTATATCAAAACTACACCTCGAGCCCCAATCAAACAGTTCCGAAGCGGGCACTGCCCTGCGTGGGGCGTGGGTGCTCCCGGCAGCGCTGCCCGGCTGCGGGGGGGCACTGCAGGCGGCTCGGGAGGGATGCGAGCCTGTGATGGAGAGAGGAAACAGAACCCTCGCCTTCCAGAGACTCGGATGTAGACAAAACAGAGGGGAGGTGACGTGCGCTCTGTCATCTTCCTGCATCTGCGCCTGTCCCTGCTGGAATCCGGAGCATCCTCTGAGCCTGCAAGGCCGGAGCCGTAGGGATTGATGCTCAGCCCCTTGCAGGGACAGAGTCAGCTGGGCTGGAGCATCCGGTGGGGGGGAAAAGGTCCATCCTCAGCACATCATCCCCGTTTCGTTGCACAGCTTCTTGAAAAATGGGGATTTTTTCCTGTCTTTTAGACTAAAAGCAGAAGATTTGGGATTCAGTAGCCTTCCTGGTTCTGGTTTGCTAAGGGGTAATTGATAAAATAAAATAAGTGGTGGTTAATGAGGCAGTTGTGGAACTGAAGAACAGTGTAAAGCACACACAGGATTTTCACAAATGTGTTCTTGATGCTTAATAATCACAGGTGAGAATCTTGGTAACTCGATGGGGAGGATACTTGTGGTCCGTTACTGATACTGAAAGCAAGAGCCAGTCAGTCAAAAGTTTTAGTCCTGAGTTTTAGATATATATTAATGGACTAATAAATAATCTTTTAAAATTGTTTTAAATGCGTGTAGGGCTTGAAAAATGATTCTGAGTACATGGCACTTACTTAATGTTGTGTTTTGCAGCTTCTGAGAAATAATAATTTTTAAAGTGCACTATTTATGGGGGGGAAAAATGGGGTTTGGAACAGTCCAGTTGGAATGATCTTGCATTTTTGGACCGGGGTGGATTTCTGTTCTTGACTTACTAGCTACAGGATGTGTTTTCTGGAAGCAAAGGTAGTGACAGCAGTTGCATTCCCTGCAAGGAAACCCAGGAATTGTGGCAGGATACTGTTTAAAAAGCACCTATGATGATGATGTTGATCATCATACCATGTTATGCTTGTGCACAGCTCAGTGTGAGAGAAAAAGGTGTCTGCAAGGAGACAGTTGCCAAAAAGGAATGGAGAATGTGCTTTTTCTGGGCACAAATGAGTATTCTGCCTCTCCAGAGTCCCTGTGCCAAGGTCATACATGGAATACATGGCTGCTGTTTCCCTTGCCTTAGGATGAAGTGCTTTATTTATCTGCACCTGTTTCCCATGTGCTGCTTACTCTGCACTAAATTACACATTGTGGGGGTGAGAATCTGGGTATGACAGGGAATTCTGCTGTCCACCACGTAATTGTACACACCAAAAAGCCAGGAAAGTCTTTTCCTCCCCAGAATGTGGGTTACTGCTCTGAAACAGTGCCCACAGTGACCGGGGACTGTCCATCCCAGCTCTGCAGAATCATCAGCCTCCCAGGCTGTGCCTGAAGTCCTGGGTGGGATCTTCACTTCTGACTGGGAGGATCCTCCCCTGGGAACAACATTTGACCTCAGTCTTGACTCCTCTCTGTGTATGAGTGCCAATTATAACAATTAAAGTGACACTGAGAGGCTGGAGATGAAAAACTGATCTATTCTCCTGCAATATCCTGTCAAAGGATGCTGAGTTAGAATGATTTTATATTAGTTTATTAGTTTCAAAGTAACTGGAAGCACAGGTGGACTGTGTTCTCTGGCATTAAAATGTGTGATTACCACTGTGCAGAGCCATCACACCTGGCTGTTCCTCTTTATGTAGCAATTGTGCACAAACAGACTGTACAGCTATGGTTTGTTGAATTAGGGTTGTTTCCAACAATCACAGAATCATAAAAACATGGAATGATTTGGGTTGAAAGGGACCTGAAAGATCATCTAGTTCCAAACTCCCTGCCATGGGCAGGGAAACAACTTTCCTTTAAATACCATAAAGGAAAGTTTCCTTCTCAATAGTCCTCTCTCAAAATGATTCTTTGTATTGTCTTTTGAAACAATCTTTGCCAAAAACAAATTACAGCTTTATTTTCTAAATCCTTGGGCTGTAGAGCATTTTCCATTTGTCCTAAAATAGGGCAGCAGAAGCACCTAAGCAAGTGGATTGAGGATGGAAGTTCCTTGGCAGGAGGCAGTGCTGTCAGTCCCTGTGATTATGGGGCTGAGGACACAACACTGCAGTTTTCCATGACCCCCAAGCTATGAAGATGTGGGATTGCACCTGATTTTCAGTGTTTCTGTTTTCTTCCATCTGTTTCATAGGGTACATAGGGACATAGGATACACGTGTATGAATGTAGGGTGATTATTGCTGGTGTGGTGTGGTGTTCTGTGGAATCACAAACTCCCTTAATGTGTCTGTGACCTCCTGAGACCACAGACACCCCCACCCCAGCTCAAGGGGCAGCCACAGCAGGATGTCCAGGACCCACATCTGGTCAGAGTTTGAGCATCTCCCC
>JAWMRC010000031.1:98034-120609 GCA_035584755.1 Thripadectes ignobilis | reverse complement strand
CTCCAGCTCTCCTGGAGCCCCTTTAGGCTCTGGAAGGGGCTCTCAGGTCTCCCTGGAGCCTTCTCTTCTCCAGGTGAACATCTCAGCTCTCCCAGCCTGTCCCCAGAGCAGAGGGGCTCCAGCCCTGGAGCATCTCCCTGGTCTCCTCTGCACTCTCCAGCAGCTCCAGGTCCTTGTGCTGGGACCCCCAGCCCTGCAGGGTCTCACCTGAGCAAAGGAGGGGGGACAGAATTCCCTGCCTTGCCCTGGTGCCCATGCCAAGAGGAGGAGACGCCAGGGCAGTCCCACCCAGCCCTGCCATGGCCATGGGTCTGTCCCTTTGCTGTGTCCTCCCTGCTCACCCTGCCAGCCACCACAAATTAAGGCCACATAATGTGATTTCTGCATCTCTGTGCATCTCTGGCTCTGCCTGATTTCTCCCTGATGTGATGTGATGATTTCTGATGATCTGTTACTATTTTTAGCTGGTTTCTGCCTTTGCAAGAGGCAGGAAAGCAGAAAGCCAAGCAGTCTGCATTGTCCCACTGCTCTTCAGAGGAACAGCCATTCTTTGGCCTTAAGATGATTTCATGCTCAATGTTTTCCCTGCAAAAAGCAGAGTGAGAGCCATTGTTGTTTGCCATAATCCTGGGTTATTACAGACCAGTGATCCTGCTTGAAATCTGGGGCTAGAGCCCAGCAGAACAAAATCCACGTGACTGATTTGGATATGTGGCCCTTTCACACTCCACTTCTCTTAGATGACAGAGGTGATGAACTGTTTCCTTGTTCAGATTCAGAAATTATTCTTTGAAATTAAGTGTAGAGGCCCTAAAAAAAAGTAAAAAAGAGAAAAAATGGTAAAAATATTCATGCTGTGGTCAGCCTTGCTATTGGAAATTCCTGTGAGGGGGGGCTGGTTTTGCTTCCAGTGCACCTACTGCTTTGTCATGGTGAAAGCAGTAAAAAAAAAGTGCTTTTTCTTAACCATCAGTGGGATTCTCTGGTTCTTTTCATTTCTGTTTTCTGAGTGTCTTTAGTGCCTCTCCATCCAGCTGGAGCTGGGAGCTGTGGATCCCTGAGTGGGGTGTCTGGGTGTTTCCATGCAGTGGAACTATCAGGGCAAACCAGTTTTTTTACCCCTGCTTGACCTCACACTGCCAGAGGGCAGGATGAGATGGAACATTGGGAAGGAATTCTTGGCTGGGAGGGTGATGAGGCCCTGGCCCAGGTTGGGCAGAGAAGCTGTGGCTGCCCCTGGATCCCTGGAAGTGTCCAAGGCCAGGCTGGAGCACCCTGGGCTGGTGGAAGGTGTCCCTGCCCATGGCAAGGGGTGGGACTGGATGAGCTTTAAGGTCCCTTCCAATCTGTATTTATGTTTATAATGAAGCAGGAGTGTCTGCAGTGTCTGCTTTCAGAAGCCATTGGAATTCTGCTGTTCTGAGGCCAGAAGTGTGGATTTGATTCCTGGGAATGTTCTTTGCTGCTTAGCAAGTGTGAGGAGGCACCCAGAGAGCTTCATCTTTGTGCATCAGACATCTGTGCAGCATTTAGATGGGATGGCCTAGGCACAGAGTGAGATGAAAAACATGATGAACAAGAGTCAATCAGAGGGATTCTTTTTCTGTTATGTCTGAGTTTGGTGCTTTTTGTAACTATTACAGCCAGAAGGAGACTCCCAAGTTAGTGTCCCCTCTGCCTGGTTCATTTTAGGAGGTTTAAAGGGTTGGGGTGATATCTGGGTTTCTCTTCAAGTTACTGAGAAATTCCCACAGCTTCCTCAGGGCCAGGATTGTGTCCCACCTCTGAAAGAAAGAGAAAAAATGAAATACCTGTGGATGTTTATTTACTGAGTTGCATTCCCTCACTAACATGTGCTTGGCTGCATGACTGCATGGTTTCTGGGGAGGGAATAAAGCCTGCCTGGATCCCCTGGTGCCAGGAGGGATGAGCAGCAGGGGCAGTGACAGCTCTGGCAGGAGCATCTCCCTCGGGCACAGCCCTGGCAGGAATGCTCTTTGTCTTATCCCAGTGCTGGGGGCACTCATTTCACTGGGGATTTGGGATTTTTGGTGCTCTCAGAGCTTGTGAGTGCAGGGAGAAGCTCCTGGAGAGGCTCCCTGATGTGGGAGCAGGGCAAGGTGCTGCAGAGCTCAGCACCAGCACACACCACCCTGCAGTGCTTTCATCCAAAGGGCCCTCCAGCCACTCAGGGCAATATGAATTTTTAATAGCATTGTCTCTGTGTCTCCTTCTTTTCCAAGCAGTTAATTGATTTCTAGTTTTATGTTTCTTTGATTACTTTGAAGCTGCAAAACAGGCAGGTCTGAGGAAGAAGAGTGAACACAATCTTTCAATCAGTTCCCTCTGAATTAAACCAAAACAGCACTAACAAATCCAGGAATCCTATTAAAGGTGACCTACATAATGGGAATAAAATTGGGTTTGTATTTTCCTTTGCTTTCTAATTCACCATTGAGAAACCTGTCAATGTTTTCCTTAATATCCATTCATTTTTAGTGCTGGTAAACCCCCAATTCTGGCTGGCTGGGGTGTGTGATTCCTGCCTGGAGGAATGGGAGCAGGAGGCTGGGGAAAGCTGAGCTGCTGCCACGGGCTGGGGATTTACCCTGGGCTGTAATTAAAAGGACTCATCAGTAGAGCTTTAGCACAGAGTGGGTCCTGCAGAGCCCTGTGAGGAGATGATGATTATCCCAGGAAAAGGCTCTTTGTTGGGACAGAGCAAGTGAAACTGCTGCTGCTCAGCCCTCTTGATCGGTGTCACTGTGCCCATTGGGGTTTCTTTCCCTCTTTCACTCATTATGAAATAATCTAGCTGTTCTGGAAAAGGTTTCAATGATAAATCTGCACATTTCCAAACAGGTTGCTTTATAAAGCTCTCCAGATCCATAAAACGGGTTGCTGGGTGAGTGACTAAGGGATTTTAATGTTTATTGACATCTCAGGAAAAAAATACTTACTTAAAAATCTAACAGTCTTAACATTTAATTAAAAAGTAAATGTTTAGGCTCTGAGATGACTCCTTTGTAGCAGAAGAAGGGTATTGATATTGCTGGTATTTCTAGAAAACACTGTGTAAAACAACCATAAGTGGAAAAAAAAACCAAATCCTTATTACAATAAATTTGGGCAGGAAAGAGAATAAAGCTGAAAGCTTTAAAAGTTTGATATTAAAGGCACTGCAGAGCACCCAGTGCAGGGAAATGAGACGTGGCTAAAGTGTGTTTGATTGTTTCTATAAATATAGGTATGTAGGAATGCACACTGAGTCACTGCTCCCAGGAATTTACTGAGCAGCTTTGAAAGTCTGCAGGAATAATAAATGATGTGGCTTTTGGTCATCAGCAGAGAGCATCCAGTTCATGGTGATGGCTCCAGTGTCCCTGCTAATAATTCCTGTAAAAGCAAGAGGGACTGGGCATGGAGTTCAGCCCAGGAGTGCAGCCAGATTCTGTGCAGATTGGTTCCTGTGCAGAATTCAGCAAAATAATCTTGCTGTGCATTTGAATGGGTTGGTTTCCCTGGGAATCTTTACCCAAAAGGATTCTCACCACAGTCTGTCTCTTCTGGAGTACAGCAAGGCTTTGGTTGTTAAATGGAAGTTGCCATGCCCTCCTGAGCTTGTGGAGGGGACACTTCCCCCATGCAGAGGGCAGAGGAGGACAGAGAGGGGTTTTCCTCCCCTCTCCCCAGGATTTTGGCCTGAGGAGGATTCACCAGCCAACCTGCATGTGCTGTTGGATCTCTTGGGGCTGCACCCAAGGAGGATTTGGTGAACAGATGGGGAGGGAGAGAGGCAGGACCAGGAGAAGAGCTTTGTGACCTCCTTGCAGCTCCCAGTTACTTCCTGAGGGCCCCTCTTGGTCCATAAAGATCTTAAAGATGGATTAAAACCTTCTCAGCTTTCCTTCCTGCCCCCTCTCACCCTGAGCAGCTCCAGGTTCAGGGCTGCTCCCACTCTGGGGTTCTCCTTGCTGGGCTGGTTGGTGCAGATGATGCTGCACCCCTGGCTGGGTTTGGGTGGAACTGTTCAGGAGTAATTTAAAAAGACTCTAATTTCTGTGTTTGTAAGGCCAAGGGAGGACTTGTTCTGCAGCTGGGGGCACAGCTTTGGTGCCCTGGGTCCTTGTGAGCCTGGTGGTGCCATGGTGGAGGATTTGGGTGCTTCATAGAGCACGTGTTCTCTGAGCTTTAGGGGCTTCCCACCACCTTTGGTGTGGGATGGTACTGGAAGAGCATCATTTCTGGGTCTAGAAGTGTGGCTTGTGGGTCGGGGTTGTAGTAGTTTGTGCAAAAAACCTCTGGTGAGCACATCAGGCTGGTCTATGCACACACAGAGATGTGGAGCTGCATTCACTTCCCAGGGACTTCTTAATTTCAATATTCCATGAAAGCCCCTGTGGCTGTGGCTCCCAGCAGGAGTTGTGGGGTACCCTTTGGCCTGTGGACTCTGAAACCTTGAAATGAGTGTAAAACCTTCCCTTCAGCCTGGCATTCTGTGCAGGGGTGACCCTGCCATGTGCTGACAGTGGCAGTGAGCAGCACTGGAGCTGGGGATTTAATCTTCCAAAAGGTTTGCTCATTTTTGCCAGATTTACCCACCCTGTGAATTAGGGGTGAAGCTTTCTAAACTGCACCACTAAAGGGTTGGTCTGAAGGTTTCTGACATGTATTTTTAGATATGTGGTTGTAGAAATAGAATTTTATTTCTGTGACATCAAATTGACAGGAATCAACGTTCAGCCTGGCATGAGGAAAACCAGTGAAGGTGAGAGTTTACAGAACTCATGGTGGACCATAGTTTATGTATTAATTATACAGTAAAGAGAACAATACTTTCTCATCTCAAATAGACTCTTCAGCTTGATAAAATGCTGTTGTGCTAATTACAGTGCTTGAAAATCCTTATTTCCTATTTTGTAATTTGCATTATCTCAATTTATGTTCTCTCTGCTTTCATTTTTTTGTGAAGAGAGGAAAAGTCATGCAGGGCAAACCCATTTTCCTTGTAATCCTCATCTGTGCCTCCTTCTCCACTTCTCCCCACGCAGAAGTTCATAGAGTTTGAAGATGCACTGGAACAGGAGAAGAAAGAACTACAAATCCAAGTGGAACACCTTGAATTTCAGACTCGACAGCTGGAGCTGAAGACCAAAAACTATGCAGACCAGAGTAAGCAAAGCTGTACACCAGACACCATCATTTATGCACATCACCTTCCACACACATGCAGTGCTGCTTTAAAAGTATTTCTCATGCTTTTGGCTTGCTGTAATGCCATTTACACCAAGCCTCAAGTGTCTGGTTTTCCTTTATTGCTGAGCCTTGTAAAGCATGGGATGTATCCACAGAAATTCAGCATTGGGGCAGGCTCAGTCTCCCCAGGTGCAAGATTTGGCCCTTTGGAACCTGCTTTCCAGTTTCTCCTTGTCCCTGAACAGAATCTTCCACTTTTTTTTCTCTTATAAAACCCATCCCAGTTATTTGTTCATATATTTGTTTATTTTTACAAATGCTTCCTTAACTTTTGTCAATGTTCAGCCATGGTTTGTTGACTGGAGTTCCCCTCCAAATTCCTCAGTGTTTTATCCAGTACTTCTGCTCCTCTCATAATCAGAAGTGCCAGGCCCAGAGGACAATTTAAATTGTTGTCAAGCTAAGATGCTTATGGGGCACCATAAAACTGCTGCTGAAAACCTTCTGTGGTTTTCTTGCACTTCCTGCACAAAACTGCTGGGCTTGGGACATGCAGGTACCATGAACTGGGTTTGTGATGAACACCAGATCCCACAGTGTGCATTATTCTCTTCCTTGGTTTGTTTTATTCAGGAGGTATAAACTCCTTTCTACCCAAATGGGCTTTGTTCCTCCAGGGGTTTATTTTGGGAGCCTGGGCTGTGTGTGAGCTGATGGTGGGGATTTTCTCTTGGCAGTCTCTCGGCTGGAGGAACGTGAGTCGGAAATGAAGAAGGAGTACAATGCTCTGCACCAGCGTCACACAGAGGTGGGATGGCTTCTTCTTATTTCTGAAGAGATTAACTCTGTCTGTGCCAAAGAATTCAGCTTTGCAGCCCTAGGGATGACTAGAGCTTCTGAACTTTGGGAGCATCAGAAATGCCTCACTGGGGGTTGCAATGTGGATGGAGCCAGGCTCTGCTCAGTGGTGCCCAGTGACAAGACTGGAGACAAGTGGCACAAACTGAGACACAGAAAGCTCCCTCTGAGCATGAGTAAAAACTGTCCCACTGTGAGGGCAATGAGCACTGCCACAGGTTGTCCAGAGCCGTGTTGGAGTCTCCATCCAGAGCTGTGTTGGAGTCTCCATCCAGAGCTGTGTTGGAGTCTCCATCCAGAGCCGTGTTGGAGTCTCCATCCTTGGAGATATTCACTTGGATGTGGTCCTGGCAGCTTGCTCTGGGTGGTCCTTTTTGAGGAGGGGGCTGGACCTGATGGACCCCAGGAGGTTCCTTCCAGCTCCAGCTGTTCTGTGATGCTGTGCACGGTGCCCCACTACCTCACCTCCCACTGCAGAGCCTCCAGGAGATGCTGGATGGTGGGTTTGGATATGCTCTTTCACAGCTCTTCTGTTATGAGATTCAGCTGAAGTCAGTTCTGACACTATTTGCTGTCAGATTTCCTGTCAGATTATTCTTATATCATCACTTGGATCATCAGCTTAGAAGAAAACCAGCAAAGACAAAGAATTATGCAAAAAAACCCCAGGAAACTGGAAACGAACGCTGTAGAAAATGAAACAAAAGCAGAAAATGAGTCTTTCCTTCCCCTCTGTTTGCCTCATGGATTTCTCTCTCCCCACAGATGATCCAGACCTACGTGGAACACATCGAGAGATCCAAGATGCAGCAAGTTGGGGGGAATAACCAAACTGAGGGCAGTGTCCCTGGGAGAAGGTAGGGCCACCACCTCTCCGTGTCCCCTGGGTCAGTGTGCGTGTTTGAGAGAGGACCCAGGGCAGGAGCTTCCCCTGGGCATGTGGACTGTGGCAGGAGCTCTTGGTTATGGGTTCTGGGTGAGTTCTGGGGGCTTTCTTCAAGGCTGGGTGCCCAGGAGCTCGGTGGGTGGTGTCACAAAGCTTTGTCCTGCTGCTCTGCAAAACATGGTTGTGTTCTCAGGTAGCTGTCAAGGTTTATCCACCCAGGGGATGGAGGGGTCAATTGAAGTGTTTGTGTGTCTGTGTGTGGGACAGCAGCAAAACTGAGGCAATGAAATGCATTAGTCACTAGAGGATTTTTCTCCCTTGTTCCTTCAAGCAAAGCTTTCTATCAGTCACTCACCCCATAAACCTACTTATGTCCAAGGCATTGATTTTTGGCCCTCCCTGCAGTGTTTGGGTGTTCACTAGAATTGGATTGTGTAAAATATAGGGATCAATTGAGAGAAAAAGGCTGGCTGGATGGCAGCCTTCCTAGGCAGAGGAGACAGGCCTGAGGGGTGTAGAAAGCTGTAAAAAGAATCAGGAGATTGTAGGTGCTCATCTATTCATAAAATTTATCTCATCAGACTATTTGTCTTCCTTCTCCCCTCCCTCTCACAGTCTGGAAGTCCACAGTGAGCTCCCAGAACATGATCTGATCCCAGTGTTACAGCTGGGATGGGATAAGTGTGTCAGGCTTGTTTCCCTCCCCACTTCTCCTTCTGGAAATTAATCTGGGGAAGTGTTTGCACAGTAAAATCTGAAAATACCACAGGCAAAAGCAAACTGAGGGCCTCTCTCTTTTAAAGGGGGGGTCCTATATGCACCCACCAACTTTGAATCACAGAATCACAGAATATCCTGAGTTAGAGGGGACCCACAAGGATCATCAAACCATTTTTAATGAGCTTTTTCTTCCCTGACTTTCAAATAAGCTGGTACTCGTTGTGGCTTTATGTTATCATTCCATGAGAGAGCTGCACAGTGAAAAGTAGCTGGTTTTATCTACAAGACTGCCATTCTCTGGGGCAAAGGGGGCAAAATTTCCATCAGGAATTGCCTCCTCATACCAGAGAAGTCAGCCTTTTACCCTTTTAGGTGTGGCATGTTGCTAGAATCCTTGGAGAGAAACCCTGTGTGTCAGTGGAGAGCCCCTGATGGGGCTGTGGTCTGAATCTGTAGGAACTACCAGTGGGAAATGGGAGTTTTTCCTTGATTTCCATCATTTTGCATCATTTGTGTGTGTGTGTGTGTGTCTCTGTGTGTGAGTGTGTGTGTGTAGCCCTGTAGTTGTTGTGCTTGTGCACCTGGGATTGGTGTATTCTGGTGTCACTGCACAGCTGGAGGGGGGCACACCAGTGTTTGTGGATCTTGGGGCACTGGGGGGGGAGCAGGATAATTTCTCATGGCCCTTGATACAAATCTGAGTGCATCTATTTAACATGAGTGGGACTGGGGAGAAGTCTGTGCAATACATGGAGGGGTGTGCATTGATGGCCACCCGAGGGGAGTGCTGAGTGTGGTGCCCACTTCCACGTGGTGTGGGCTGCAGGGCATGTGTGCCCTGTGCCTGTGGTGGGGGGCATGTCTGCATGACATCTGCTCTCTAATGGTTGTTCTTTTTGTCTGGCTTTTTGTGGCATTGCTGCTCTCTGACTGTCCTGTTTGCCCCTGCAGTCACCGCCAGTCCTGGAGGAAAAGGTAAACCCTCTTGCTGTGTCAGAATTTCACTGATCCAAGGGTTGGAGGGGGCTGTGGAGTGTGCCAGAGTGGGGCTGGGAGGGCACTGTGCTGGAAGGTTAATGTTTGCTCCCTCTGTGTACTGGCACCTGTGCTGGGCTTGCTGGTTCAGGGCAGGGGGAGGGAGCCACAGAGCTGTGTGTGCAGATGCACAACATACACAAGTTCAGTCCCATAAGAGGATCAGATGTCTGGGTTGGGATATTTGCACCTCACATCCCAGAATATTTTAAATTCATAGACCTGCAGAATTGTAGAATATCCTGAGTTGGAAGGGACTCACAAGGATCATCAAATCCAATTCTTGGCCCTGCACAAACACCCCAACAATCCCACCATGTGCCTGAGAGTGTTGTCTAAACTCTCCTTGAACTCTGGCAGGCTTGGGGCTGTGACCACTGTCCTGGGGAGCCTGTTCAGTGCCCAACCCCCCTAAACCTCCCCTGGCACAGCTTCATGCCATTCCCTTGGGTCCCAAGCAATTTTTTCTCCCTTAATCTACTCTAGAGAACAAGACACTGCTGTTTTCTGAGCAGGGCAGAACAAGTGTGTCAGTAGCAGTGCCTGTGCTGTGCCCAAAGCCTCCAAAGAGAGCAATTCTCCTCTTTAAAAGCTGGCAAACAAACTGTGGGTTTGTTATGTTTTGTAAACTTTAGGGTGACACTTGTAGAACATCCTGCCCTCAGGTTTTGGCCACTGCAAGCCTGTATTGAGGAGTGTGCTGCTCACCTTGTAATTCAAGATGGAAAGAAGTATGTGTGCTGGAAAGAATTGGGTGTATGAAAGCTACTACAGCACTCAAAGCTTAGACCAGCCTTGAGGATACTTTAAATTTCTTTGAAGACAACCCCAGGAAGGCAAAACTGGAGCAAGCTCTGCTGTGGTGTCTGCTCTTTCCCCTTTCCTGAGAGGCTTAGAAGAGGCTGGAAGGTGTTTCCAAAGAAACTCAGCAAGGAAATTTTTTTTAACAGTCTGTGTTAAAATCTCTTCAGAAGATCCTCCAGCTTCTCGTGGTATGGAATCCCTCCATAATCCCTTACATATAAGTGACTCTACTTTCTGTGGTGCTTGGATCAGTCCCAGGGGTGAAGATTTTCTGTCAGGGGAAACATTTGCCTGGTATGTTATTTAGAAACAGGAAATCCAACTGTTAGAAACTTTCAGGGTCTTGGAATGATAGCAGTGGGACAGAAGAAGAGAGGCAGAAGTAAATGTGCTTTGGCATCATGACCTAGTAGGAGCAGATATATTTGCCAGGTTACAGCCATAAACTGGGATTTAGACAAACAGCAGTGGAGTGTTTTCACTAAACCTTCAGCAGCTGCTAATATTTGAAAGTCACAAGCACCAGGATGCCTTTTGAGTGGACAGGAGAGGCTGCAAGGGAACTGTCAATCCCCATCACCCAGGAATCTGGGTTTGAATCCGTGGGAAGATCATAGAATCATTAAGGTTGGAAAAGACCTCCAAGATCATCAAGTCCAACCTTCAACTGAATACCCTCATGCCCACCAAAGCATATTGCCAAGTGCCACATCCAAGGGCCTTTTGAGAGCTCCCAGGGATGGTGACTCCACCCCTGCCCTGGGCAGCCTTTTCAATGCTTAACTATTCTGTCAGTGAAGAAATTGTTGGCAATATCCAACCCAAACCTCTCCTTGTGGAACTTAAGTCCTTTTCCTCCTATTGCTTGTTACCTGGGAGAAGGCTAATGTTGTTATACCATAACAATATTATATAATGTTGTTATGTATATATAAGTTGTGATACCACTGATCTGTGTTCCTCAAAAATCCAGTTACATGCTGCCCTTCTAAGAGGGTCTGGGTATGAAGCTTTCATGTCTCAGTCTAATATCTTCAGGAGAGGATTTTAATGAGGGTTCTTAAGATAAGTGCATCCAAATCTGCTTGCTGGGCCACACTGGAAACACCTTCCTGCCCCTTTTTGTCTCTCCAGGATAGGCCAGAGGTGGCATTTTTGCCTATCCAAGACAGTGACATGGGATGGGAAGGTTGGGCAAGCACTGTCTCCTCTGCTGGGCTCTCCCTCCTCCCTAAAGGAGCTGCCTTGGTGTGTTTGCTCTGTCCCAGGAGCCCTGGGCCCTGTGGCATTCTTTGCCATGGTCACAGGAGGGGTGGCTGTGCTGGTTTCCCAGCCTGGGCATCACACCCGTGCTGCTGGTCCTTCCTGGCAGGTCTGTGGAGCTCTGCTGCTCCTGGCACAGGGGACACAGGGGCAGGTGGCACCACACCCCACCACAAATAAGTGGAAGCCCCATGCAGGAGTAGGTGAAGTGCCATCCCTGAGCCCTGCTGTGGGTGCACATCACACAGGGAGTCAGCTCAGTTCAGCCCTGCAGGGACTCTGGAGTCAGCTGGAGGCACTCTCAGAGCCCCTGCAGACCTGCTGCCCTGGCACCAAACCAGCTGCCAGGTCCAGCAAGCTGCTGCTGCAGCCCTTCTGCTTCCAGTGCTTGCTCTAGATTTTCTCCCCCTGAAGCCTGGTCTCCAAACCCGTGCCAGCTTTTATTTCAGACTCACTCCTGCAGCTGGTGAGTCACCCACAATTGCCAGAAAAGAGAGCATGAACAGAGCACATTTAGAGGCACCTGGCAGTGTGCATGATGCCTTCATTTGTACCTGTGTTTAGTTTCTGAATTGTGAGTGTGTTGTGAGATGGGTGTGGAGGGAGGATCAAAGAGCACACACGTTCTCTTGCTTAAAATTGGGAGTGACCCAACCCATCTGGTTCCTGTTGTTGGAGCTCACCAGATTTGGAGGGGAATGTACAGAAGTGCCATGTAGATGACTCTTCAAAGCCTCATTCCTCAGCACCTCTAGGAGCTATGGGAGCTTTTATTTTTTTTGCTGTGAGTGTGGTTTGCTGTGGCTCGTTTTCCCACAGTACCTTTGTTTCTCCCAAGAGGCACCGACTTAAATTTGCTGCTGGTTCCCTGCACTTCTGTGTTTCTCCAAATTTCTGGTATTGCTGGAGCAGTCAGCCATGCCTGTTGTGCTCCCTGACCCCCTCCCTCCCAGAGCATCCCACAGCAGGTATGGCTCCAGCAGAACCCCCGTGGCAGTGGGCAGCCAGCCTGAAGGCAGCGTGGGAATGGGCAGCTCAGGCAGCTGCCACACGAGGGGAAGGGATGCAGCCCAGTTTCTGGTGACTGATATTTCACACCCCCCAGAGTGCTGTTTGCTGTCTGTCACAACCCTGTGTGTGGCTAACAGATGTTTCCCCCCTCTCTGTTCTTCTCTTTAGCAGGAAGGAACGTCCCAACTCCCTGAACGTGTTCCCCCTCGCTGATGGCATGGTACGTGGGCACACTGGGGCCAAGACCATCCCCACACTGGACCACTGGCACCTCAGTGACCTCGGCCAGCTGCAGTCCAACTCCAGCTACAAGGTTTTCTAGATCCTCCCAGAGCAAGGGTTTCCCACTCTCCTGCTGTCAATAATGTCCCACATTTCCATTAAGCTGGAGACCAAGCTGTGTCCATAACCCTTTGCAGCCTCTCCCGGTGTGTTTGCTCCCTCGGTGGCTGTGCTCGAGGTGGGAGGAGGTTCTGCAGATCTGCCATATGCTGCAGGAAGGATTTGACACAGCTCCTCATGCTGCCTGTCTCAGGGATTATCTCCTTTACTTGGCTGGCCCTAACTTGAGAGTTATATGTGGGGAGGCAGATAGGGATTGAGGGAAGAGAAATTCTTCACTTCTTAATAGTTTATTATGGAGAGTTTATTTGGGAACCTGTCCCTTCTCTCCCCCTTGATAAAAGCAATGCTTCTGCAACTCAGGTGCAGCCAGGAATTGGGTTGCACTTGCCCTCCAGTGTTTGTCCTTTTTGACTGATTGCTGTCCTGGCCTTCCTGTCTTCACTAAAAAGTGCTTCTCATCCTCTCTGGGTGCCCAAGTCTTGCACTGCACTTAAAGGTCTTACGTTCCTCCTATACCTGGTCACTGCTCTGGACTTGCACTGTCTGACTCGGTCCATCTGTCCCCATCACTTCCAAAACCCTCCAAAACCCTCCTGGCCTTGCAGCTGCACTGGGGCAGCTCCTGGTGCTCCTCATGCCCTGCTGTGCCCTTTGGGGAGCAGCCTGGGGGTGTGCTGTGAGCTGGCAGCTCACTGCAGCCCTTCACGGGGTAGGCTGTACATGGGGACCCACATTTCCTCTGAGCTCTACCTGGAGACTTGGCAAGGTCTCTGTGCCCAGGATGCCACCAGATTTCTGTCTCTGAGTGATGTTGCACAAGTGCCTGGTGCCAGGTCTGGGAGCCAGTGGTGCCTCAGCAGAGCACGGCTCACAGGGTGTCCACTGGTGTCTCACAGAGCTTCTGCTCTGCCTCAAGAGTGTCTGGTCAAATTGACCTTCACTCTGCCTGGAATTTGTAGAAAATCACACGTTTTATTGTGTCACATGTAAGGACTGGTCTCCTTGTGAAAAGTTGTGAATCACTGATCCTGTAAAATACGTTGGGACTGTAAAGGCAAAGAGGAGATTAAAAAAAAAGAAAGAACACCCCTAGTTTATTGTACCCATTCTGCATGTCTCCAGCTTCCATGGATGGGCTTTGGCCTGAGGGACTCTGCAGCAGTGGCCTTCTTGATGCATAGCACAAGAAATTTAGACAGAAATCACAGATTGCTCAGAAAACAAAGCAGCAACTTAACTTTTCCAACACTGCCTCTGTAAAGTGGCCAGGCCTAGCACAGCACAAACCTCAGCACTCTGTCAGCTCTCTGCCATGATGGAATTTGGAAATCTACAATATCTCTGGCTAGGATGGAGCCTTGGAACCCAGTCCTCACTGTAGTGTTAGAGACACAGAGGTTTGGGAAATGGGGCAACTTGCAGAATGCCATTCAAGTCCTACAGTCATTTCTGGGGAGCTCTGCCTGGAATTAGGGAATAGCAGTGCCACAGTGCAATGACATAATTAAGGGTGGTGGTAATGAGGGCACAGCATGGACCTGTTTCTTCATAGTCATACTGTGCCAGCACAACTAAAATGCAGAGAGCCCAGCCTGCCTCTGGAATCAGTTATTCCATGGTCTCTCCAGGCAGTGCTGCACTCCATGAAGTGAACAGACCCTCGAGGTCTCCAGTGATCAGGGATTAGTTTTTAGAGAAGAGCTGGGAGGATGTTGGGGTTGAGATCCATCTTCCACAGCCTTGCTATGGTGTAAGTTCCTCTTGAGAACTTGAGAAAGAAGTTGGGTGGATCCCAGTGGTCACCCAGCATCTGCATTGCAGGGGAATGCAGCTACATGGAAAGCTTTGGTGTCCAAGGTCAGGTGTCCTGCCATGGGCAGGGGAGAAGTCCTGCACAGGGGTTGGACCTGGGTGATCCTTAAGATCCCTTCCAACCGGAACCGTTCTGTGATTTGGTGATTGCTGACTGGATCTCTTGGTGATTTTGTGGTGGTATCAGGCACCAGAATCCATGTCTGGTCCCAAGAAGGCTTTGTGCAGAAGCAGCAGTGTGCTGCTCCAGATGTACCCTGTGTGCATTGCTGGGGTTTGGGTTGGTGCTCCGTAGGGAGATGGGGGTGCAGTGCTGGGATAAAGCAGGGGCTGTGTGCTATGGTGGAGCCAGGCAGCTTGTGCTGGGGAGCACTGGGGTGGGGTAGTGTCTTAGGGAGGGTTTCCTCATTGTGGAGCAAAGCCATGAATAGGTAGGGGGTGTGATGTGACTGACCTGCTAGATTAGCAGTTTGGGAGGGAGGTTCTCCTCCTGCAAGCCTCTTGCATGCTCTGTGACTGCAACGCTCAGCACTGTGGCTCCTGTCCCCTCACCTCTTCTTCAGAGCTCTGACCTCACTGCACACACAGCTCACCTTCCCAGGATCTACCTGACTCTTCTGCCTCATTTTTCTTCTTCATGGGGCCATACTATGGTTACATTTTAAGTGTCCTCGTTTCCTTATTATTGCTATTTTATTTTTCGGTTTAGTTGCTGTCATGATTTTATTTTTGCATTCGTTTATTTTATACAGTGTTTTTTGGAGATGAAAGTCCTTAACATTTTTGTTTTTATGTACTATGCTTTCAGTGTTATAACCATACAATTGTGGCTTCTCATGGTGACATATGACTGCTATGAATGTTGGGCCTTTGCAATGCATTTTGGAGGTCACTGCTACACAGTTGATGTTTAGGAGGTTGACAGGTATGGCTGTAGGTAAGTGGTGGCTATGGAGAGTATTCTTGGGGTGAGCCATGGGTTTGGAAGAGTGCCTCCTGTGCTGTAGAGGAGGCCTCTACTCTTAGTGCAATGTTTAGCATTAACAGTGCACTCAGACAACAGAATGAAGATTCCAGCTTCTGGGCTGTGGAGAGGAGCACCTTGGTAGTATTTACATGTGGGAGGAATTTCTCCAATGCAGGCTGGTAGGTTGGTAAAGTATGTTTTCTAGGTAAATATAAAACTCAGATCTATAGCCAAAGAGTAAGTGAAAGACCAGGTTAATTACTCATTGGTGTGTTCTGGGTGAGGGACAGGTTATGTCAATAAACAAGAAGTTACAGGGTATCTCTGATATAAATATCACTCTATGGACACTGATGATCCAGAGGTTTTGAGTGACATCTGGTTCATAAGAACAAGGACTGACAAGTGGACCCACCTGGGTGTCTCTTACAGTGCCAAGATGCTCCTGGACTTTGGTTGTTCTCATAGACTTACAGTCTATTCAGGACATCCCTGAGTTCTTCCATCCAGCAGCAGTTTTGTTTGGGGAAAGAGATTTTATGGTTGCACTTCACACTTGATGCTCTTTTTCCCTTTGTACATCAGAAAGCACAGCAGGCAAACAGCAGTTGAGGCATTCTAAGGCTTACTGTACCCTATTTGTTCTCAAAAACCCCATTTGATTTTTTTTCCTTTACATATTAGGAAAGTAGCTCCTGAACCAGGAATATGAAGTGGGAAGTGTCATTTTCACATGCAGCAGCCTAAGTGCAAAGTCCTCATCTCAGTCTTGATGCTAAAACCAGCAAATGTGCAGGGAGACACTTTGGATATTCATGTGGGGGTGTGGGTGCTGTTTGGACTGACAATGCAGAAACCACACAAAATGGGGATTGTATTTAATGGGAATGCCATTTAAAAAAACCCCAGAATTTCCAACAGAAATGCTCAGATGCAACGTAAAACCTTTGCCTTCCACAGTGCAGTGTGCAGCAGGGCATCCTAAGATAAGCACCCAGAGGCCAGTCTAATTAAAGGAAGATCTTAATAAGATTCCAGATTTCAAAAAAAAAAATATGGCTGCAAAGGGTTAAGCCACCATTTTTTTCAGTCTTCTTGCTCATCCCATTTTGGGTTTTTTTATGTTGCAAAGGTATTATTAGAACAAGAGAAGGAGACTTCCAAATGAGTGAAACGAAACAGCATCACAGGCTCGGGGGCTCAGAGCAGCCTTGGAGCAGAGCCAGGGTCTCTGTAGCACTTGCAGAGGAGGTGGGAGGCCAGTGGTGGAGAGGAAGGCTGGGTCTGGATGTGCAGATGCTGCATGTCACTGCACCCAGTATCAGCTCACTGGCACGTGTAACTCTCAGCACTAATTTTGTCACCTCCCTGCGGGCAGTAATTAAGAATGGGCTGCCACGAAGATACTTTGAGCCTGGGAACGATCACAGCACTGCCCAGGACTGAGTGAAGCAGTGCTGCTTTGGTTGGCAAACACAGGTCACAGTGTAGGACCCTGCCAGAGCCTTGGAGCCTCCTTGCTTCTCAAGAGGTGGTGGTGGTGCAAGAAACGGGGCTGTAATGTCTGTAAACCCAAGAGCCATTTTGCATATTCCATACCGGGGATCCATCTCAGCTTCTTGAATTCCTGGGTCTTGTCATCCTGCCATTTGGAAGTGGGAAACCACCCCTGTCTGTGCTGTGCTCTCAAGCTGGACCCATGCCTGGCTAGCTCTGCATAAGGTGGTTTGTGGACAGGGCTCTCCTGTGCCAGCCAAGCCACACCATCCCAGCTCGGTGTCCGCTTTGCTTCTGCAGTTCAGTGGCCAAACCACTCTGCTGTTCTCCCACCCAGGCCTGTGGGTGGCTTACAGTAGTGACACCAGCCAAGACTTCCAGGAGGCCACTTCACATCCTTCCCAAGCTTTGTCCACGCTGCCTTCCAGCCTTGGGAAACGCTGGCCTGGCTTGCCACGAGTGCCAAAGCCTTTCAGCTTTCGCCGTGGTCGGTGTGAGCTGCAGGTGCTTTTCACCTGTGACACCTTTCCTGAGGTCACAGAGTGGCGTGGCTTGTGCAGAGCAGTGTTGTGTAGGGCAGGGGGAAGGCTCTCAGCCCTCTCACAGAGGTGGCAGTGCCCGCTGTCACCAGCAGCCACTGGGACAGCGAGCAAGAGCCGTGCTCCATTCTGCTTCGAGGCAGCCATGCTCCCATAGACGACACATGAACCGAAATGTATAGCTGTGCTTTTCCCTCTTTGTTCTTCCCCCTCCCTGGACCTGCCACAGTGCCCCCAGGATGAGATGTCCGAGTCCGGGCAGTCGTCGGCGGCCGCCACGCCGAGCACCACGGGCACCAAATCCAACACCCCCACCTCGTCCGTGCCCTCGGCCGCCGTCACCCCCCTGAACGAGAGCATGCAGCCCGTGGGGGACTACCCCAACAGCACCCCCAAGGGCAACAAGAGGGCCCGGGAGAAGAGGAACAGCCGGAACATGGAAGTGCAGGTCACCCAGGAGATGAGGAATGTCAGCATAGGTATGGCAGGGCAGGGGCTCGGGCACTGCCAGGGCTTGTGCCTGCCTCCTGCAGGGAGGGCACTGGGAGGATGGGGCTGGAGGGGGCCTGACGTGGAAGGGGCACCAGCTCCTTTTTGAGACATCAGTAATGGGAATAATATCACAAATCCATGGGGTGGGGACAGGTGGGTGAGTTCAGTGCCCTGCAGCGACATCCATCCATGTCACGGAGAAAAATATCACAAATCCATGGGGTGGGGACAGGTGGGTGAGTTCAGTGCCCTGCAGCGACATCCATCCATGTCACGGAGCCTGTTCAAAAGCAGTCAAGTCCCACCTTGGGCTGGACTTTTGGGAAGCTGGTTCTGGACCTCATCAGTGGGACAGTTAAAAGCACATATGTAGTTTTCTCTCTGGATTTATTCACAACTGTTTTATATCCGGTTGCTCAAATGCCAAATTTATTAGATTAAATAATTATTTTCCTTTCTGTGTGTTTATCCCACACCCTGATGTATTTAGAAATAGCAATTGTATGCAGCTGATTTTCTCAGATAAATGAGCTGATTTCTTTTGGTCTCTTTCTCAGATAAGAACACCCCCAAATCTTTGGAAGTTTCAGCTCTTTTCTCTCCACTTCCCAGAGCCCTTTAGTAATTTGAATTAATGATTTCTTGTCAGGAAAGCCATCACCTAAGCTTTAGCATCAGGATGTTAAATAAATAAATGATGTAATGACATGCTAGAAGGCCCTTTCTGTGCTGTTCAGTGCAGCTGTGCCCATGCAGTGTCTGAGCAGATCTCACCCCTGACTGTGCCAGACTCAGTGGCCATCAGAAATGAGAAGTGATCTGTTTTACAGGTCATGAGCTTAACCTACAATAGGACTGTAAGACTTGCTGAAGGTCACTAAAAAGGTCTGCAGAAGCACAGGGAGAAGAGGTCTTCAAAGTTGGCATCTGAACCAGCTGATCATCTTTTTTTCCCAAGTTATTATTTGGAAAGCAGGAGTTACAACTGAGTTATTACTGAAACAGAAATTCCTCTGCTAACACTCACAAGCTGGTTCCTAACAGATTAAGACTATAAACCAAATAGAACATCTTTTGCCCTGCCTGAGTGCCAACCTGTGTTTTCCTGAGGGCTCCCAGGGTCACAAATGTCCATCCTCCAGAAGGCAGGGGAGTTGTCTGTAGAAGCACACGGGTTCTGCACAGCCAGCTGTGATCCAGCTGTGAGCCTGGCCAAGGCAAGGCCATGGAATACCTGTGTCAGAGAGCCTGAGCAGGGATGCCAGTGATCTGAATGCCCTCTAAACACTCTCATTTTTATAGTTGCTGCCTTACAAGCTCATTCAGTATCAACAGCCTTCTCGGGTCCAAGTCATCTCTCTTCTGTATGTGTGCAATTGTGAGGTGACTGTGCCTGTGGAAGCTTTTCCTTGAGGGAAGTATGATATTGTGGAACCTGCTCAAGGCAGACAGTTGTGTCTTCCTACGTGCCCTGAATATTCAACCTTTCAGCTCTTTCTCACTCCTAATGCAAAATCAGCTCTCCATGCTGAGAAGAAACTCACATACTTGAATTTTAATTATGTGTTTTATGCATCTGTAATTAAAATGTCTGTCAGTGATGCACGTGCCTCAGAGCTGAGCTACCACAGAGGCTACTCAGAGGTATTTACAGGAAAGCTTCCCAGCTTGATAAAATAAAGCTGAGAAAGGCAGTGGGAGACCCACACTGGGTGTGGATGCCTTGCTTTGGCAACAGATCCACATCATGCTTTTGTCTTCCAGTGTGGATTTGTTGCCAGCTGGTGCACAATGCCAGCCTGAAAGCACCAAATCAGCACTCCAGTTGCCATGGGCTTTGTATATTTGGCTGCTGGGACTGTTTGGAAAGGTCAAAAATTTCACATCTCGTGTCATTGAGGGACTGATGTAATTCACAAATTAGGCCCTTAATCCTTCAGGAATTCCTTGTGTGAGCAGACACTGTGTTTGTGCTTCTTGGTTAGAATAGGTGCAAGCCTGAGCTTTGGAAGAGTTTGGCATCCAATAAATGGGACCTGACAAGAGGAAGAATTCCCTTTTTCTTTAAATACTGGCTTTGGGCTGTAGATTACACAGAATCCAGAGCAGAATTCATGTATCGATTTTGAAGTGAAATTTCACTGTAATGGGTATCTAAACCACTGTAGATTTGAGAATTTGTGTTGAAAAATGGTTTGTAGTAAAACTAAATAGTACCAGCTCCTAACAAGAGTCATCTCTGTGAAGCTGTACAGAAAATCACTGTGTTGCCTTTGATCTCTGCAAACGCTGCATGGGCATGGAAGAGTTTTTACTGGCAGGTAAAAAGGGGTTTTTGGAATTTATTTCCATGGATGAAGTATTTCTGCTCATTTTAATGAGTATTCAGGGCAATGAACTCGGTTATCCTCTGTTGTGGTGGGGGTAGGGGGATGCTTCTGGTGTGCCATAATGGCATTGTGAAGGCACCTTCATCCACTCTCTGTTCTGATTTCAAGGCTTTTTGAGCCATGAAATTTCCAAACCTCGATATTCCAAGGTGTGAAAGTCCCTTCCAGAAGCAGCATGCAGTGAAAGTGCTGATGCCACAGCTGATGTGTGCTGTCTCCCCAGGGATGGGCAGCAGTGATGAGTGGTCAGATGTCCAGGACATCATCGACTCGACTCCGGAGCTGGACATGTGTCAGGACCCCCGCCTGGAGCGCACGGGGAGCAGGTACTGGGTCCTCTGGGGGGTCACTTGGCCTCACAAGGAGTGAGGAACAGCTTCTCTGGCTCACTCTGAGCTCATGGGTCAGCTGTTTGACATGGTCCATGCATTCTGCCCAGTGTCAGAGGTGCTCTGGGTTCTGCAGAAAGGCTGGTGACCTGCAGCAGGGTCTGCCCAGCCCACCCAGGACTGGGCTGGTTTGCCTGGCTGGGTTGGGGGGATGGAGAGGTGATGGAGCAACAGGAGGTTTAAGGCAAGCAAAGAGGACCTGGGCTTCTGCTCTCAGGAAGGGGGAATAAGAGTTCAGTTCTGAATGCCATTTTAAAACCTCAAGGTTTTTCCAGTTTTAATTTTTTCGAGTGAGGAGAGAGGCAGGGCTGCCCCACGAGGGAGGGCAAGGAAAGGATCCCATTCCTGCAGGCTGTGGACAGGGAGGGCAGAGCACTGGTCCTGGGCTCTGTCAGCAGGGCATGAATTGGGTTCCAGTGCCACCCATGAGCAGCAGAAGGGGAGGGTGAAGGCACAGACCTGACATCAAAGGGACCAGTGGGTGGGTGTGAGTTCCAGGGGACCCCTCAGTGCACTGAGGACCCCACAGAGTTTTCAGAAGAATCCTCAGCCTTTTATTGAACTACTGTGCTGCTCTGGTCCCCATCCATCACCTATTTTCTGCTAAATAGGAGCCTCCCTAAAGGCTCTGAATTTTGGCACCACGTTTCTGTATTAGTGTAGACTTAGTAGGCTGGGTACCTTGATTTGTTTTCACTAAGTTTTACCTTTTACCCTTGTCCAGTGGGTAATTTGTCATTACACCAGCAAAAATAACCCCCAAATTCTTATGGGTATGCAGAAGATAAATGGCAGCCTGGCAGGGTGATGGCAGGAGTCTTACATGGACCCAGTCTGGACTGGGTTTGCCTGCCCTGCTGAGCAGTCACATTGGGAAGGGTGTGAGCAGCAAGAACACCTACATTTCTCAGCTGGGAAGGCACACACTGTTAAGCTCCCCTGGGGATATGTAGGATGCACAGATCATTTTTAGGGTCAGGAGAAATCTAGGTGGCTGAAACAGCTCTGTGTGGGGAAGACAAAAGTGACTGAGGAGATCAGGTTGAAAATTGGTGAGACCCAAGGGAAAGAAGAAGGCAGAGAGGTTTGGTGCACTGGAGCTCTGGAAGTTCCTCTCTTGAGGAGTCTCAGCTCCAGCTGGGGACACTGAAAGGTGCAGGAGGCTGGAGCTGCTGGCAGTGTGTGTGCTGCTCTGCAGGCAGAGTGCCCTTGTGGTGCACAGAGCTGTGAAAGCACAGTGCTCAAGAGGAGGATTCAAGCTGAATTACATCTCCAGGTCAGACTCTGAGTGCTGGTTGCTCTTGTCACTTGGACTGGCCATCACACTGTGTCAGCTGATTAATTGCAGTGCCATCGTGGCACCATTTGTACCTCCTCACAGCTCTCAGATATCTGGGTAGCTGGAATCTTTCTGTAATTGAAAAATGCCCCTTTTTTCCCAGTCTTTTTGCACTGTTCTGTAATTGCAATATCAGAGGGAGCTGCCACAGTGCATTTGTAAGGCCTGAGATGACTGATGTAATGATGAAGCCATACAACTTGAGATCATCTCCACTGGTGCTGACCTTTCTGATGGACTGCTGGAAAAATTGCACTGCCTCTCCTCTTGCTGGCTGGTGCCCCTCACACAAGGCAGGCCAAGTGTCCACACCCACATTAAGGCCACGTTTTAGAGCAGCCACAAGCCCAGAGGTTGCCTCACCCTCCCCTCCTGCAACAGCTGGCTGCTGTTTGAGCCATGAGGCTGCCAAGAAGTGCAGCAACATTCCTGGGGGTACCAAAGACACTGAGAGGTGGAAATGTGCTCTCATCTGACAAGATTAGGAAATATTAACTTGATTTACCTTTAATGGAATATGTCTGGTGACATGGGAAGAAGCATTTCAGCACATAGTGTCATCCAAAGGGAAAACTGACCCTTCAGGCTGATTGCACTTCCTGGATGGCCAAGGAGAAAGGCCATTGCTGTTTTCAGCATTGAGTTCTTTATCTGCTCTCACTGCTGGCTGAGATTTCTGTCTGGATTGATGAGAGCATGGAAATCCTTGCAGAGTCTGACAGATAGAGCTGAAAGCTGCAAATTGAAATATTCCTAATATCAACTAGTCCTTAAGTAGGGTGATTTCAAAGGAAATGATCAGGGTGAGCTTTGAGGCTGAGCATGATATAGGTGATTGTCCTCAGCACAAGGACATGGAGCTGCTGGAGAGTCCAGAGGAGACCAGGGAGATGCTCCAAGGGCTGGAGCCCCTCTGCTCTGGAGCCAGGCTGAGAGAGCTGGGGGGGCTCACCTAGGGAAGAGAAGGCTCCAGGGAGAGCTGAGAGCCCCTTCCAGTGCCTAAAGGGGCTCCAGGAGAGCTGGAGAGGGACT
>JAWMRC010000031.1:72796-94075 GCA_035584755.1 Thripadectes ignobilis | reverse complement strand
GAAGTGTCCAAGGCCAGGTTGGATGGGGCTTGGAGCAACCTGGGAGAGTGGAAGGTGTCCCTGCCCATGGCAGGGGGGTTGGAAGGAAGGGATCATTCAGACCCAAACCATTCCATGATCCTGTGAGTCAGGTTTAGGATAACCAGCTCTGTTTGCTTTGGAAATGAAAGAAGGGGGGTCTGTGGTGAAGACAGAAATGCAGCCGTGTCAGCGGTAAGTTCATGGACAGTGTGGTGTGCAGAAGTTGAAATGGGGTTATCAACCCAAGACCCAGCACTGCAAAAAGGTTTTAATTGCAATTAATTGTCTTCTGCAAGCTGAAGTGTCACTGCAGAGCCCAGTTATTATTAGAGGCTCTAGTTGTTAAAATCACACGGGGAGGGGAAAGTGAGAGGTGGTGGGAACGAGCTGTTCTGTATTTAGCAGTACATGACTAAGGAAAGAGAAAATGAGCAAATAGAGGCTTACCCAGTCCAGGAAGGTGTGATTGCCTGGGACCCACATCTGGAAAGCTGGGGGCAGCTGAGCTGTGTGGTTGCAGTTGTACCACAGTTTACCTTCCCTTGGGTTTTTTTTTTCTGTCCTCTATGTAGAGTCATGCCATCGACAGCCATGGCAGGTCCTGTCCTTACTATTTCATGCCTTTTGACATTGAAATGGCTGAATCATTGTTAATTTTTTTTGAACAAAATTTTGATTTTGTTGGTTTCAGTCACTGATTGACCCTTTTTCACTTCCTTTTTCCCTTGTCTCTCTGTGCTTCGCTGGACATGGCGCGTAGGGGAGTTCTCAGGTGTGTATCTCCTGCTCAGTTCCCTTTCTGGTTTCTGTTCTCCTGGTTGAGGTTGGATGGTGTGGTATACACGTGTGATACTCCCCTGCTCTTGTCCAAACACAGTTGGCTTTGCAGAGCTCTCCCACCTCGCCTGGCTTGGTTGTCTCACCCCGGTGGGTCCCCGCAGAGGGAAGGGAGGTCCCCTCTCTGTCAGGCTCCTGCTGCCTCCCCACCCGCTCCCCTTGCGTGGCTGCAGGCAGGTTTGCTCCACACTGTCACAAAGGGCTGCCACTCCAGGGCTGGGGGCTCACAGGGCTTTTTTTCCCTCCCAGGAGGGGTGCTGGTAGCAGAAGTTGGGTGGGTACAGGCTGAGCGAGGGTGCTGTTTCCCTCTGAGTCCCTCCACGTGCCTCGGGTGTAGTGGTAGTGACATTGAAGACACTTTTGTGATGGGTTAGAGTGGCAAAGCTTGGGTGGTGGCTCATCCCTCACTGGTGGCTCTGTGCCTTGGTTGGGGAAGGTGCCTGCTGCCCTAGGGCCATGCTCTGCACCTTGCTGTAAAACACCCTGGTGAGGTTTCAGTCAAAGAGGAGCTCTCCTGGTTGCAGCCCTAGCTGGGGGAGGTTCCCCTGCAGCAGGGCTGGCAGCTGTGCTGGGGTGAGGTGGTGTGTGATGGGCTCTGCCACATCCCTGTGCCCTGCACTGCTCACTGGGGGCTTTGTGGTGGTGCAAAGAAAGGGCATCATCCTTTCTTCTCATTCAAGCTGCTTTGACTGTAAGCCACTTCTTTTCCTCTCACTGAGGTTGAGTTGGGGTTTGTCACAGCGTGGAGGTGGATTTGGGCTTTTTGAGGCCAGATGAAAGCTTTGACACTCACCCCCCTTTCTTTTTCCCTCCTGCCCCTGTCCTTCCCTCACCCTGTTCATGATGTCTGTTGACCTGCCTTTGTTGTGGTGGTGGGAAACTCCAGGGTGTGTCGTGCAGGGGGAATGGTGAGGATGGAAGGAGCAGTTGAGGTCATCTCGAGCTTGTCCTGACATCTTTTGCAATACAACATGGGGTCAGACTAGGAGTGAGGAGATTTAGAGTAGATAGAAGGAAGAATTTTATTACAGTGAGGGTGGGCAGGCCCTGGCACAGGGTGCCCAGAGAAGCTGTGGCTGCCCCAGCCCTGGAAGTGTCCAAGATCAGGTTAGACAGGGCTTGGAGCACCCTGGGCTGGTGGAAGGTGTCCCTGCCATGGCAGGGGGTGGGATGGGATGGTTTTTAAGGTTCCTTCCACCCCAAACCATCGTGTGATGTTCTCGGGTGGAAGGCCCCGTTAGTCAGGCTGCAGCAGAACGAGGTGACTTTCACATGTGCTGGCACCACACATTGTACACATGCTGATGAGCTGCTCTGTTTGCTGTTTACAGACTGGTACTTAATGGCTGCTTTTTTTCTCTTCCTTTCTTCCCCTTTGTCCCCATCTCTTTCTGTTCCCCTTCTCGTATGGGATGGCTCTCATAGTACGGGATGATTTCTTTGGTAAGGCGAAGGCCTTTTTTCTTTTTTCTTTTTTCCTTTTTTCTTTTTTTTTGGGTTTTTTTTTGAGTGCATTTTTTCCTAAATTCCTTCCATTCACTCACCATCCCTCCATGTGTCTTGCATTACCTTGGTTTGTTTTTTCGTGGTGGTGGCATCACCTCCCCAAGAAGCATGATGCAGCTGCTCTGTGGAGGTGCTTTGGGCTTCTCCTCTCTTCCATGGAGCTGATTACCCGCTTTGATGCTTCACTCTTGGCCTGGCCATGGCAGGAGGGCAGTGGAGGGTGAGCTCTGTAAGACAGGGCTCTGCCCAGACCTCTCTTCCCTGTGCTCCACACCACAAAGGGATGAAGAGATCTCCTTACCCCACGCTGGGTTTTCTTCCCCTGGGCAGGGCTGTCCCACTACAGCTGTCACAGAGTGCCCTTTCCACAGCTCTGGGGGGCTCCAGCCACTTCTTCATTGCCAGACCAGCCTTTCAGACCCCTGGCTGGTTAAAGCATTGCTGTCCCTGTGTCACACACCAGTAAGGTGCAGGCTGTGGTGAGGATACTGATGGAACACTGTGTGGCTTTTAGTTCTGGCATGATAGCTCACCCTCTGCCCCAGAATTCCTTTCTCTCCCAAAAACAGCTGCAGAGAGGGCTGTATGACTCCAGAATGGGAAAGAAGAAGATTTAATGCAAAAGAGATGGGAATGAACCATTTCCCTTGATGTCCCTCAGCACCTGTAATGTCCTTGTGCCAATTTAATGCCTTACAGGTTAAATATTGATTATTTGTAGAATCACTTAAAATTAGCAAGAAAATAATGTAATAAACAGATGATTTCTGAGTCTTCTGACCAACAAGCAGCGTGCCACAAAACAAAAGGGCTATAGATCCTTCACCTTACCAAAATACACTTCAGTTTGCACTGCATTTGGTGTTTCCCATTTTGTGCTGTTGGAATATTCTTTGCCACAGCATCCAAAGAACACATTGCCTGAAACATCAAAGTGATTAATTATCTGTCTACTAATTTTGCAAAAGTTCTTTGAAAATGCTGCTTCTTCCTCGTTCTCGCTGGGAATTTGCTTTTGCCATCATAAATTCATCCCATTGAGCTGTGGGAAGAGGATCTGTGTGTTGAAGTGTCGTGGTGTGTTCTCACTTCTCATGTGCTGCCATCTTCCTCTAACTTCCATTTACTTCAAGGTTGTGTTGGTTTTCTTTTCTTGCAAATACTAATTAATTGGCAAGTGACCTATCCTGAAAACTGCTGATGTGTTTGCTGTGAAGGAAGAGGTAGCTCACAGGGCAGGACACGGAGCACTGCAGCACCAACACTGCTGGGGGGGGAGACTTCTTCATGCCCTGGGACTGTGGTGAGACACGAGCTGCACCCTCAGCACTGTCCCCCAGCAGGGAGAGGCCCCTTTGCCTTCAGCTCTCAGGTGGCCTCTGTTCCCCACTGTCAGGCAGAAGCTGACCCTGGGACTCAGCACCTCCCTGGCAGCAGGGAACAGCCCAGATGTGCCTTTGGTGGTCCCCAAATTCCTTTGGCTTTACGAACTGCAGAATTCGACCTTCACTCTTAGCCCCAGATGTGTCAAGGTCCTTGTGACCCAGTCTGCAGGTTGCAGCAGTGCATGGGTGCCCAAGTGCCAGGGCAGAGTGTCTGGTGTAGGGTTGAGTGTGGGTCTGAAGTGATGGGACATTTTAAACATGGGTGAGAAAGCTGCTCAAGGTAGGTAGGGCAAGGGACAAGGTGCAGTCCTGTTACAATTGCTCTAGCACAGGGCTGGTAATGGGAGCCCTTGATTTCATGAAACTGGTCACAACCACAACCCCAAATCTGTACTGGGAAACAGAAAATTTGGCTTATACTGAGAAAGGAAGAATCAGGACAGCAACCTGGGCAGTGCTCTGCTGTCCCTTGTGGCAAACCCATAAGCTCTACCTTCTTTCTCTGTGAGCAATGATAAAAAGTGTTTGCAGTAGCTGATGGCTGAATCCAGAATTACCACCTTGACCTCCCTGATTGGTGTCAGGGAAGCTCTCCCCTCTGGCCCTCTCAAAGAGGTCTGTGAAGGGTGGGTGAGAAGCTAGGTCTGAATCTGGGCTCTCTACAGGACACATGGCTGTCTTTGCTGGTGTTGTTTGGTCATTCAGTGAGACACTCCACTCTCCACACAGGACACAGGAGCCTAGGCAAGCCTAACAAAAGTCACTTCTCTTCCTCGAGCATGAGTCAGGCAGTGCTACAAAAGCTCCACGTTTCCAGGAGAGCAGCTGAAAACTGCCTGGCCTTTCTTTTCAGGAATGGGCAAAGAAGTGGGGAATCTGCTGTTGGAGAACTCCCAGCTGCTGGAGACCAAGTAAGGAACTGTTGCATGCTCTGATCCACCTGCCTGGCTATAAATGAGGTGTCACCTTGAAGTAGGTCTTGGCCACAGCTCCTGCCTCACAGGGGCTCACTTGCTTCTCTGACAGCTTCTCCTGAATCCTTGGTCCTTCAGTTGTAGAAGAGGAATTGCTCTCCTGAGCTATTTCCTAACCATTTCCTTTGTGTAGGCACTTGGGAGAAGCCTCTGGGCGTGTTCTGGTAGGATTTGATGCCATCTGAGATCAATGGCAAGCTTTAAATTAACTTCTGTGGGAGTCTGGTGTGGGCCTGAGCCTCAGTGAGGGTGTTGTTAAGTTTTTGTTTGCAAGGTTTGTTATTTGAAAAGAAAAGGTTGTGAGAGAAGATTTCTCAAAGATTTCATGGTTGATAGAGGAGAAGCAGACAATGTAATGGATTCAGTGTTTGAGAAAGGCTGGCAAAACAGCTCCTGAGGCTGACCAGGCAGGAAGGGGAAGGCAGAGTGTTCCCAGGGGAGAGCTGGAGAACTTACTGTGGTAGGAATTGCTGGTTCTGTAAGTGGGAGGTATTTTGGAGCTGACTGGAAAGGCGTGTTTCTGTTGCCATGGACCACAATTACCCACAACTGCAGGTGTGATGGGTGTGTTTGAGACCTGCCTTCTGTCCAAAATACAGCTGACCCTTACACAGGTGATAGGTCACCCTACCCCTGCCTTCTGCGTTGTACTGCCATCTTCTGAAGGAGAGTCAGGACACAGGAATGGACAAAGCTCATCCTGACCAACTGCACTGATTTCTGTGTTCTCCTGCAGCTCCACCTTCCCAAAATTTAATTTCCCATGAGTTATAGCTGGACTGAATTGTTAAGTAGGGTCACTTCCACTCTCTTTGTAGTGTCTGTGACTTTAGTTTAAGGTCTTTTTTATGGACAGCCGCTGGTTTGGGACATTTTTGCTCATTGTCCCTTTCACACCCTTAAGAAATGCTTTGAACGTTGTGAAGAATGATTTGATTGCCAAGGTGGACCAGCTGTCTGGGGAGCAGGAAGTGCTGAAGGGGGAGCTGGAAGCCACAAAGCAGGCCAAAGCCAAAATAGAAACCAGAGTCAAGGAGCTGGAGGAGGAGCTGAAGAGGTGAGTGATTGTCCCCCTGCCCCGGGGAGTGAGAGGGAGGAGTGGGAAACCCACCTGACTTGGGTTCACTCCTGGGATTAGCCTTGGCATTCCAGGGGTCCTTACAGAGCAGGATGAGGCTGATGGTACGTGGCTGAGATATTTTTAGCATTCCATTGTTTTTATTGGATTGAAATGGGTTATTGAACCTTAGAAAACCAGAATTTTCCCCCCAGAACTGGGATTCTGCTGCAGCAACTCCCAAGTCCAGGCTTCCTGGAGCGAAGCACTAAGGGGTTTCAAAATGCAATTAAAACCCAAAAATTTAAAACAAAAAAAAGGGAATTTCAAAACCAGTAGTTCTGGAGGAAACTGCCAAGAGCTTGATCTTTGTAGCAGCCAGGATAGTTCTGAGAGAAGTGAATGCCCATTCATTTACTGAAAGAGCTCCTACAGAGTTGCACAAGCAATATTTAAATGCCTGTATTGACAATTGTTTCATTGCTCATGTTAAGAATGAGAAGAGGCAGTAGAGGTTCTAAAGTTCAATACAGGAAGATCCCACTTCTTGTTTTCCTCTCACACTAGAGAAACCAAAGCCTGAATGGCCAGCAAAGCCTGGGATGGTGTCAAATCCCTCTCCTAAAGCTGCCTGCCAGGGCTCAGCACAGCACAGGGCCATTGTGGCTGGCTGGGCATGGCTCTGCAGGATCTTTGTGCTGCTGCTGGAGTCTGGAAGGTTCTGTGGTTTGAGCTCAGAATCACCAAGAATTCACAGACCAGTCTCTTCATTGCTCAGAATGTCTGCAATGAAAGCAGTCTTGCAAGCAGGGAGATTTTTTAAATGCCTTTCAAGTTTCCTAATGTAGGAGTTTAAAGAAATTAAAAGCACTCACTTAAATACTCTTAAGTATTTTTTTATCAGGGATTTGGTGTCCTCTTCTTTACTCTTTTGGCAAACTGTCCTTTACATTAGGGGCTTTTTTTCACTGCTGTGAATGACACAGAATCCCTTGAAGCCAGAAGTAGCCCAGAAGAAGTGCTTAATCCAGCATTTTCCCTGCTGATAATGGCCCAGTTTTCCCACGTTCTCCTCAAACATTTTGAACATAGATTACAGTTCAAAAATAGTAACTGGCTGGACTGTTCCAGTGGTCAGTATTTTGGTGCTCACAGCAAATGTTAGAAAGAAGGGGGGTGATGTTGGTGAGGTTGTTCAGAGTAACACACTGCAAGAGGGAGGGAAAATACCAGAGAAGCATCTCATAATTTGGACCCTTGCTACACGTGGGTTGAGATCACTCCCGTGTGATGGAGGTAGCTGATTCTCTTCCCAGACCTTCCCAGGGCCAGCCATGGTGTCACTTGCTGGTTTGATCCCTTTTTCCCTGTTTCCTAGAGTGAAATCTGAAGCCATCGTTGCCCGACGAGACCCCAAAGAGGAGGTGGAGGATGTAAGCAGCTATCTCTGTACAGAATTGGTATATGACATTACTAAAATGCCTGCGGGGAAAGGGGGTTGATATACTTACCTGTATTGCTTCATATGTGTGAATCCTGAGATGCAGATGGATGTGCATTTTAGTGATGAGGGCAAGGCTGGTGAATGGGTTGTGGCTGATGCCCATGAAAAACACCTTCATGCAGCTTTCAGTAGAATTTGGGCAGCCCAGTGGCAGCACCACTGACTGTGCAGCCCAGTGCTAGAGCAGTGCCCTGCTCAGCACCATCCCGTTATCTCTGCTCCTGCTAATTTGGAATTACAGCCTGGTGTGCAGTGGGGTTCCTCTCGGGGTGCTGTGAGTGTCAGGCCCCTCCAGAAGAGCCTGTCCCTGTGCTGGCAGTGATGCTGTAGCCACGAGGACATCGTGCAGTGAAATTGGGGTTCCCCAAACCAGCCTTGCAGCACTGGCTGCCACCTTGTCCTAGTGCTGTGACACCCTTTTTCTTGTTCACTCCTTTCCACAAGCCTGGTACAGAATACAGGCAGAGAAGACTCATGGGCTGTTCTAGCACAGCTCTGCAAACTGGTTTTGGCTGGGGTAGGGGCATTTCAACAAAGACAAACTAGCCAAAAAAAAAGGCAAACCGAGCAGTAACAGATTTTCCTTGTAAATGTCCATGCTAGGACAGAGAATCTGATTCACTGCTTGTCAGTGTTACTATCTTCTTACTTGTATCAGAGGAGGTTGACTTCTAACCTAAATCTCTTGCCTTAATTGGGGTGAACTTGGTCTGTTGAGAATTTGGGTAGATGGAAACATTTTCAAGTTGTGCTTGTGAGCTGCTGAGGAGAGCTGGATTTGTTTTCAGCTGAACTAACAGGAGGTCTGTTTTAAATTTTAAAAATAATCAGTAAATTTCTTTTCAGTTATACAGTTCTTGGTCATATGGGTTTGATTCAAAGTCTTGGAAGGCTGGAGATGGAATTGGTTAATTTAATTAGTTAATAATGAATTGGTAAGAAGAGCTGTTCCAGCTCTCAGTCTCACTCCTCAGCCAGGCTCAGCCTGGGGATTGCCACAGTCTAGCACAACCCAGTGCCACTTCCTAGTAATGAGTTCCCAAAATCCTTGCAGTCTTTTTTTGGGCAGACATTTCCCCCAACTTAGCCACATTGTTCTCATTCTCCATTCTTCAAAAGAGACAAACACAATGTCATTGCTGTTGTTCCCAACCCAAAGCCGCCTGTGCCCTCATTGGAAGGTCGAGCTGTGTCCCCAAAGAGGAAAAGGCCTTTCCTTGGTTTCCTGTGTCCTCCCTTTATCCCTCTGTACTAACAGAATACCTCCTCTTCCAGTCCTCCTGAGGGGACAGATGGCATTATGTGCTGCTCCCTGCTGCTTGTGACTGGCTTTGCTCATGGATCCAAACTTTAGTTTCCAAACTTCTGGGCCGACGGACCCCTGTCAGTTCTCATCCCTCCTTGGGGGCTATGAAGGCACCTTGCTGGCAATAGTCCCTGGCTGGGGGGTGGTGAGGGTTGTGTGCTCAGGGGGGTGGTGATTCCCCTTCCCATTCCCATGCTTTTCCAGAGCACCCCCAGGTCCGTGGGCCGTGGTTTGGAGCTCACTGTCCAGACCTAGCACCTTCCCTGGGGAGATTGGCGGGTGATTAAGCAGGGCAGGAGGAGAACTAACAAATGTCTGTCTCCTGGCTCACCCTGTACTAACCTGGATCCCATTCCATCTTTTGTTGGCTGAAGCAGTGCTCCTCCCCTCTGCAGGACAGCATCCCCATCGCCCAGCGCCGCCGCTTCACCCGCGTGGAGATGGCCAGGGTCCTCATGGAGCGCAACCAGTACAAGGAGAGGCTCATGGAGCTCCAGGAAGCTGTCAGGTGGACAGAGATGATCAGGTGAGGCTTTGTGTAGGGCAAGTCCCTTGTTTAGGACAGAACCTGGCCAGGTTTCACCTTGTGCCAACCCCTACCAACACAGGAGTTGAGAAGTGCTGGAAGTTTTCCGAACTGTAGATGCTTCTCTCCTAATACCCAATTCTTTCTCTCTTGTTCCTGAACCTGGGCTGCAAACCTCACCTTGCTGCTGTTACTTGGAGACCCTGGGGGATTGTTTGTCTTGCTTATTTCTTGTGTGCTAATTGAGCTGGCAGAAGCTCCAGAGAGGAGTGTTGCTCCTGACTGATGGATTCTAAGGGCTGTGCCTTGAAGTGACTGCAGTGCTGGGCTCTGTAGTTCCCAGACTGTCTGCAGCACTGACAGTGATACAGGGAACTGATAAACATCACACTGAACAGCCTGCACTTCATGTCAGCATTGAAACTTCAGGTGTTTGGGGGTGCTTGCACTGACTACCAGGGCATGTCCCTTTCTCTGGTGTGTTTTGAAATGCATCAGAATGAATTCTGACTTTTGACACGGTGGAAATGCCCTGCTGCTTGGCAGAAGCTTGGGTAAAGGTGCTGCAATTCACTTGCTTCTGTTGTGTTTGTCCTTAGAGCTTCCCGTGAGCACCCATCCGTCCAGGAGAAGAAGAAATCCACCATTTGGCAGTTGTAAGTTCTTTGGTGGTTTGTGCCAGATTAAGACAAGGGGGAGTGTTGCCATTTCTACTTTAGACAGCAACTGAGTAGGCTCTGACATGAATGAAATGTCAGATACAAGTGTTGTTAACAGAATCCTTTTGCCTTCAAGGGCTTCCTTTGTCCTTAAGGAAATTAAAAATCAGATCTGAACATCCACGTCGGTTTTGTTTTACAAGCTGAAAAAATTAAAAATCAGATCTGAACATCCACGTCGGCTTTGTTTTACAAGCTGAAAAAGCTCATGAACATCCTGCAGTGGAAACGTTCATACACTCACAATCAGCTGTAGCAAAGGGCTGTTTTCAGAAAGTGCCTTTTTCTGGAAGCTAAAAACACCTATGCTGATCAAACCGAGGCTGGAGCTCTGGGTTTGAAGTAGGGAAGCCTCCCTGAAGGAGGCACCTTCTCTCTTACTGTTGGCCTTTCTGTGTGCTCAGCTTCAGCCGCCTGTTCAGCTCATCCTCCAGCCCCCCTCCAGCCAAGAGGACCTACCCCTCTGTGAACATCCACTACAAGTCCCCCACCACGGCAGGGTTCAGCCAGCGCCGCAGCCACACCATGTGCCAGATCTCCTCGGGCAGCCGCACCCTCGAGTTCTTCCCCGACGAGTGAGTCTCTGCCCAGCCAGGTGTCCCTGCAGCTCGGCTTCAAAATGAGCTGTTTCCTCCTTTACAGGCTGTGGGATGGTGGCATGTCTCTGGCCCCTGTGGTTTAGCTCCTGGAGGTCTCACTCAGCTGGGTGGGTGGGCTCAGCAAAGCTTGTTCTCCCAAATGTGTTTTGGGCACGGCGTTCCAGGCTGTGCTGGATCATCTCAGCAGGGACCACTGGAGCTCGAGTTGGCCTCAGCCTAGTTCTGCACTCATATTTGCAGACTGGGATGGAAGGGAGGAGGGGTGATGTGGTGGAGTGTGCTGGCAGCATTGGGCCAAAGGGATGGAATGGAGAAGGGTATTTGTGGTGGAGTGTGATGGCAGCATTGGGCCAAAGGGATGGAATGGAGAAGGGTATTTGTGGTGGAATGTGATGGCAGCATTGGGCTAAAGGGATGGAAGGGAGGAGGATATTTGTGGTGGAATGTGGTGGCAGCATTGGGCCAAAGGGATGGAATGGAGGAGGATATTTGTGGTGGAGTGTGATGGCAGCATTGGGCCAAAGGGATGGAAGGGAGGAGGGTTAATGTGATGGAGAGTGGTGGCAGCATTGGGCCAAAGGGATGGAATGTCTGCCCAACACTTTTGACACAGAGTTTAAGTGAAGACAGATGTTCTCTCCACAGCACATTTAAGTTACAGTATTGGATTTTAATGCCAACCATGCTAAAAATGAGCCTGTAGGTGTTGCTGCAGCAGAGCCTTGCCACAAATCTTTGTGTCTCTGACATGAAAAGAGAAAACTCTTCTGTGCTTTACATGACCTCACAACATGTTCTGCCATTGAGAGGTTGTGCAGTTTCATGTGTGGTGTGGTTTTTTTGGAGGGACTTTGGAGAATGTGGTGGTAAAGTAGGATAATTTCTGCAATAAGAAGGATTTGTTGAGAAGACACTGCCTCAGGAGAAGAGTGATTGTTTTAGAAGGATAAATTTGTACCTTATAGATAGCCACTGCCTTTATTCTATTTTTCTCTCTGATGACATCTCCCAGTCATGCTGTGGTGTCTGAGTGCCTCCCAGCAGGGCCTTACACACTGGGACTGCACCCTGGCAGAGCTGCCTGTGCTCTCCTTCTCTCCCTGGGGGAGAAAGGATGTGCAGGAGAGGGTTTTGTTTCAGCAGGATGTTGGTTTTGGTTCAAGTAAATATGTCATTATGTGTGTGTGAGTAGGGAGTTTTGGTTTGGATTTGATTTTTCTGTTGATGTTGTTTGCATCTGGGAATGGTACTCTAAAAACCTGTGGAGAGCTGAAGCTGACACACAAGCAGCCTTTGTTTATATCAAAACATGTCTAAAAGCTCACAGATCAATTTTTGGTTTGACCTTTGCTAGTACAAAGCTGGAGTTGTTCTCTTGGAACCAGCAGTAAGTGCACATTTTCCTTGTCAGCACAGAAAGCCTAAGAATGGACAGAAAAATCCATAATTGTCTCTAATGAGGAGGGGAAGAACTCAAAGTGCCTTCCTGGTTGGAAACATTAGATCGGTAAATTGCAACAGCTCAGCAAAAAGTGGTGTGACCTCCTAGATTCATGGGTTTAGGGGAGGCTGATTCCCTGTTAGTGAAGGGCTCTTGGAACATCTGAAGAGGTGGTGACGATGACTTGGGAACATCTGAAGAGGTGGTGACAATGACTTGCCCTGCCACAGGGCTCAGGTGACGCCGAGCTTGCCTGCCTGCGCCTGCCCCTCGGCAAAGCTCCCTCTCCGCTTCCCCACATCTGTCTCCACAGCTGGGTTGGGTTTGCCCCGCGGGCCCTCCCGTGTCGTGGCCACTCTCCCGTGACCCCCGGGTCCCTGCTGTCCCCGTGGGCAGGGGGTGATGCTGTGTGTCCCCTGCAGTGACTGCACGTCCTCGGCGCGCCGGGAGCAGAAGCGGGAGCAGTACCGGCAGGTCCGCGAGCACGTGCGCAACGACGATGGGAGGCTGCAGGCGTGTGGCTGGAGCCTCCCCGCCAAGTACAAGCAGGTAGGGACCACACTCTGACCCCAGCCGTTAGCTAATTAGTCATTAACTTAGCCCTAGTCATTAATTTAGGGGGTTTGATCGTGTAACAGTCATAGGCACAGGGCAAATTCATGTTCTCTGTATCTCCGAAGTCAATGGAAGGGCATCCCTCTGTGTGAAAGTACCCACCCCAAACCAAAAATCATTTACACTGCTCTGCCCAGTTATAATTGGGCTTGAACGTTGGTTATTTCATTTATACTCTGAGAACTTTAGCATTCATCTAGTATGAGAAACAAATGCTGTTAGCACTCTCTTCTCCCCACCAGTAAAACAAAATCAGACATCATCAGCCTCATTTGTTGGCCTATGACTCATTTAAGTGGTCAGAGACCCCCTGAAAGGGAGGAGGAGCCTTGCAGCTTGGCTTGAAAGTGGATGGGGTTCAGGCCAGAGGATCATAGAATCATTAAGTCTGGAAAAGACCTTCAAGATCATCAAGCCCAACAGTCATGACAGAAAGCAATGCCAGCCTCCTGTCTCTTTGCAGGGAGCACCCTTTCTCCATCAGCAGGGTGATGTGCAGCCTCTGTTGGCCACCCCTGGGGCACTGATGATAGTGAGATGGTCTCTTGGATGGGCTGCCCCCCTTCCCACATGGATTCTGTTTCACACGGGATGTGACAGGGAGCCTCAGCAGCAGCCACCTCTGATCAGTTCTGCCACACTGGTCCCATCTCCCTTGCCATATCCTGGTGTTTGCAGCTTTATACTGTCTTTTTCATCTCCTCTCCCCCCCAGCTGAGTCCCAATGGTGGTCAGGAAGACACTCGCATGAAAAACGTCCCCGTGCCTGTGTATTGTCGCCCGCTGGTAGAGAAGGACCCAACCATGAAGGTATGTTGTCTCTGCTTACCATGCAGCCCAAGGGGATGTGAAATAAGCAAAGAATTTGGGTCACTAAACCTGCAATTTCTACAGCAATCTGCATTTTTTGGACATATATATTGCAAATTCTCTTTCACTTCCTTTTGTTGAATGGTGATTTCTAGTGGATGTAGGTAAAAGCATTTTAAGGACACAGTTCTCAGCTGGTTCTGGTTGCCAGGTCCCATGCTGCTGTCTGACATATTTTGCTTTTTTGAGACAACTCATCAACATTTTGAGCAACATTTTGTGCTTCTAAGGCTTTTCCTAAGACTCCTTAGGGTGTGACACCAAACAATATAAAAATTCATAGAAAGGAGCAGATGAAAGTCAAAATGCATTTCATGACTTTTTAGATTCCACGATGACCTGGATTCACTGGTGACAGGCCAGTATTCTCTGCAGTGGGTTTTTGTGAAGCTGTGTCTGTCAGTGCCACTGAACTGCAGCTGGAAATAGGTGGCTGTCTCTGCAGGTGGCACATTTACCTGTTTTGAAATAGCCACTCTGTCAGTACCTCATTCAGAGGTGATTTTTAGAAGTCATCCTGAGGATTAAGTTGTAAGAAAATTCTTATGCTGTTGTTTTCAGAAGGTTGGGGTGATCTTTGGATAATGTTCTGTGCAGGACCTTTCCTTTGTGGCTTTGGATAAATCCAGTATTTGTTTCTGTGGTTGAATTCTCCTAAAAAACTCCCTGGAAACAACTCATAGGGGGTTAGCTGGATTTGATTTTGGAACACAGGCAAGTGAGTTGCTTCTACTCCACACTGGTTCTGTGAAAGCTAAACCAGCAGTCTTGTTTTTTCACACAGAGATGGGGCAGCCTCACCTTCTCAGGGCACCCCATGCCAGGGCCTCCCCACCCTCACAGGGAAGAATTTCTTCCCAATATCCCATCTAACCCTGCCCTGTGTCAGTTTGAATGGATTAAACATCTGCCATGTCCTGGCTGGCTTTGCTGCAGTGACTTAGGAACCCCAGAGCTGGAAGAACCGAGGACATTGCAGAAGCCTGGTTTCACTTACACACCTGATTTGTTATTTTCTTTAACTTTTTTAGTCACATTTATTAAAAAGCAGTGATTTTTGCTGGGTAGAGATCCTTTCTCTTACCTCCATCAAATTGGACTGTCTTCTATTAGAAATCAGCAAGAACTGCTGTTTCCAACTAAATGTTTTAGCTATTTGACACTTGAGAGCTCTCCCCAAAGATGCCTAAATCCAAGGAGACCCTGGAGCCTGCAGAATTCTCAGCTCAGGTTCCTGTTTCTGTTCTTAGCTGTGGTGTGCAGCTGGAGTCAATCTCTCAGGATGGAGACCTGTGGAACAGGAGGTTCCTGGCAATGGGCAGAAATTGGATCCTGGGCGTGACCCACTCACCTGTGATAGGGAAGTGGAAGGCGAGAACAACAAAAGTAACCACACATCTCCTGAGAAGAAAAAGGTCAGAAAAGGCTTTTTTTTCCTCTGTTATTTTTTTCTCATCCCATCCCTGCCATGCCCCTTCTCTCAGTACCTTCATACTATGCCATAAGATGCTCTGACTTGTACCTGTGGGGCAGGGCTGTGAGGTTTGTGGCTCTTCTGTAACTTTCTGGGTGACTTGGGAGGACAAATCTTCCAGGAGAAAGTTTTCCAACTTCTGCTTTTGAATATTTGGAGTTTTGAAAAAAACCCTAGGAAAAACGGTAATAAGTGCTTGGCGAGCTTGCTGGGAAGGTTATGGAGTCCTCTTTGTTGTAAATTAAAAAAAAAAAAAGGTTCAGGCAAATCTTTCTCAAAAGAACAGAGATGTAGAGTCTATGAGTCCATTTGGGCCAGAAGTTGAAATTCTTAGGATTTAATCCAGTTCTGGTTTTTGATAGTCTTAAGTAGTTTTTTTTATTTTTTAAAGAAGCAAGCTGTAATTTGCAGATAATAATTCAACATTTTATCCTCTCTGGGGTGTGGGATTTTTCTCCACAGCTGCCTTACACTGGTGCCCTTTACTGTTCTGAGACCAGCTTGCTCCAGATGATCAGCTGGGTGCACTCTCAACCTCACAGTGTTGTGGCTGAAGGAATATCCAGGGACATATTGGTCAGACTTCTCAACAGAGAAATTAGTGGCCAAATTCCTTTTGCCCTAAGGAGCCAGACAGGGTCTTTGTCCAGTGCTCTGGGTACTAGTGCAGCAATATGAATGAAATTAATAAAAATTAAAATATAAATTAATGTACAAACACAGAAAATAGAAAACAGATTTACTATAGAATATATAATTGATGGAAATGACACCATGTGTAGATGTTGCCAAGCACTGCCAGGCTGAGGCTGATCCAGCAGGGGAGCTGACTGTGCTCATGTGTTTGCTGTCCCCAAGGCAAAGGAGCTCCATGAGATGGATGCCACATCCAGCCGTGTCTGGATCCTCACAAGCACACTGTCCACCAGCAAAGTCGTCATCATTGATGCCAACCAGCCTGGCACCGTGGTGGACCAGTTCACTGTCTGCAACGCTCACGTGCTCTGCATTTCCAGCATTCCTGGTGAGTGGGGTCCAGGCTGGGGTCTGCACAGGGTCACTTGCCCAGCTGAGGGGCACAGATGTCCTCACCTGGGAACTAATCCTTGGGCCCTGGCGTGCCCCCCAAAAACCATATCCCAGCTCTTGCCTTCCTGTTGAGGAGATCCCGTCGTGTTGAGTGTTCTGTGAGTTGCCCCTTTGGCACACATGGGATGGTTTTTGGGGGCAGGAGTGAGCCTTGCCTGGGTTTGGAAGGGCTCTGCACCTGCCCTGGGTGCTGATGCCGGGGATGAGGGGATCAGCCCTGGTGCTGCTGGCATCTGTGGTGGTGACCCCCAAGGGTCAGCATGTCCCATCACTGGGGTGCCCTCGGGAGTACAGCTACATTAAGTTAGCAGTGACAGCTTGGTTTACATGAGAATGTGTTGTGTGCCCTTCAGCGGCCAGCGAGAGCGACTATCCCCCGGGAGAGATCTTCCTGGAGGGGGACGTGAACCCCGACGAGTCGGCGGGGGCGGACGGGGTCCTGGCAGGGATCACACTCGTGGGCTGTGCCACCCGCTGCAACGTGCCACGAAGCAACTGCTCCTCGCGGGGGGACACACCAGTGCTGGACAAGGGACAGAGTGAGTGCTGCCATGCACCCTTCAACTACAGCTGGTCCTGGATGAGCTCACGGTGTTACAGCCACAGCCTCCTGTCCCCGAGTTAAGAGGTTTCCAGGGGTTTTGTGATGTGGTGTGGGAGGACCAGAGACCCTTTTGGTACATTTGTCCTTAGAGCCCTCCTTTTCTCTCGGCTCCACATCCTGCAGCCTGGTTGCAGGGGTCACACAGCAGGGTGTTTTGGACAGGTGAGGTGTTTGCCCTGCTACAGTGGGTGCTGCTCCCGTTCCTCTCTCCCCTGAGCCTTGGGAAGCCAATTAAGCTCCTCTGCAATGCCCTTGCTGGCTCCACACTGCAGTGACAGCCTGCGGTGCCCTTCTCATGCTGTGCTAGTCACAGACTGTGCCTCACCTTAAAATAGTCTCTGTGCCCCACCCAGGCAGAAGATGCTGGATGAGCTGCTGTCTGTGGGGCAGGCTCGGGGCTTGGTGGGGTTTGGCGAGGGAGGATAAATTAAAGAACTGCCTCTAACCTGATGTCTAGTTAAGTGCCCAGCTCGTTCTCCAGCATGTTCCTTGTCCTCCAGGTGAGGTGGCTCCAGTCTGCAATGGGAAGATCAACCAGTCCCAGTCTACCGAGGAGGCGACGGAGGCTACGGAGGTGCCGGAGGGCGGTGGCAGCGAGGCAGAGCCGGCACAGACACGGCCAGGGCCCCTCACCGAGCACGTGTTCACAGACCCTGTGCCAGCCCCAGCACCCCGGCAGAGCGGGTGGGTGGGCAGGGCAGGGCCCCTGAGCAGCTCTGGCTGTAAGCTTTGTGATAAGGCAAAGTGTCAGACCTCTGTGCTGAAGCAATGTCACAGGTGGGATGATAGGAGGGAAAGAAATGAGAGGAGAATAAGCCTGGCTTAGCCTGCAGCAGAGGGGTCAGCTGTTGAAGTGTAAATATTTGGCCTCTCACCATGAATAGACACCTGTGGTTAAGGCACATCTTCTAAAGAACATGGACATTTCACGCTCTTTCTGAAGGAGCTCACTGGTCTCTGGGTAAAAATGATGATTGATTTATTCTAGTAGTACCTCTGATGTGCTGCAAAAGTAACCAAGAAAACATATTCACCACCCAAAAATCCTTAAGACCAACAAGTCTGATGTGATGGCCTGAGAAGCAGCGTGGAAGTCTTGGATACAGATTGTTCCTAAATGCCCAAGTTGCCCTAAGTTGTTTCTGTTGGAAATGAACAGAGGAAATATTGTTTGTGTAATAGTCCTTCTGAACAGTCAGGTTCTGCAGATTTGAAGTACTTGTTCCTATGCAGGGAGGAAGGAAATGTTGCAAATGGCAGATTTGCAATTAAAACCCACCAAAGGGCAGGAAGTGATTTGTGCCCGAAGGGGCTGTACCTGCCTGTGAGTGCCAGGCTGGGGGTCTGGGGGGGCATTCTGTGCCCTCCTGCTGCTGCTAAACCCCTCTGTGTTGTTTTTGCTCTTCAGGGAGAACGGGCAGCCGAAGACAGAGCCCAGCACAGCACTGCCAGACGCGGAGCCGAGCGGGGATGCTGCGGGCACCTGCACCAGTGCCGCCCCCACCATGTGGCTGGGAGCTCAGAATGGCTGGTGGGTGCCCCTGGCCTGGCAGATCCCTGCCATCTCCATGCCCTGGGCTCTCTGTTTCATGTCCACACACCTCTGGTTCACTGCTTCTTTCTGGGGAAGGTTTTCATCCCTCATTTCGTTGCTCAGCTCATCGTAGTCCCAGGGTTTGAACCTCACTTTCTTACCTCCCTTCCACCTTTCCTACCAGAAGAAAAGCCTGGGTTTGAACCTCACTTTCTTACCTCCCTTCCACCTTTCCTACCAGAAGAAAAGCCTGGCCATGCTGAAGGTGGGGGGTGTGCTGCTAACCCTCCCCAACCTGTCCTCTCTCACAGGCTTTACGTGCACTCGGCTGTGTCCAACTGGAAGAAGTGTTTGCACTCGATAAAGCTGAAGGACTCTGTGCTGAGCCTGGTGTAAGTGTGCATTCCAGGGGCCCTGGAGGAGAAGGTTCAGGGTCTGAGGGATACTTCAGAGAGGGCTAGCAGCTCCTTGTCATAGACTCACAGAATCACAGAATGGATTGGGTTGGAAGGGACCTTAAAGGTCCTCTTGTTCCAACTCCCTGCCATGGGCCAGGTTACTCCAAGCCCTGTCAATTCCAACAATTCCAGGGATGTGGCAGCCACAACTTTTTCTTTGCTCTCCCAAGTGCCTTGGTTTGTGAGGGAAGTTTCCCAAGGTTTTTGTTATGGGTAAGCCTCACACCAACCCATTTTCCTGCTCAGCTGCAGCCCTGACCCAGTTTAGTGAATACGAGATGAGCAGTATCAGGAGGAAATCAGTGGGGAAGAAAAAAGCAAAATTTCATTGAGGATTAAATTAGGGGGCATTTTTGAAATGGATGGGGTTTGTATCGTGAAGAAGAATTTCCTCAGCATAAAATACAGGGATGATCCCACTGCAGTGAAGGTGTGACCTCTTGCAGGATGTTCCTGCAAGGGCTGAACTGACTGGGAATTTTAGGGACAACAAAAATACATGGATGGCAGGAAGGGTTTGTTAGTCACTCGTTTCTACAGTATTTCTATTCTGTGATTTCAGGCATGTGAAAGGGAGGGTCCTGGTTGCTCTGGCAGATGGAACACTAGCCATATTCCACCGGGGAGAAGGTAAGAATCAGTGTCATAGAGAAAACAAAATTTGGCTCCAAGTGTTGCAGTGGATTAAATGCCCTTCCAGTGCTCCTCCAAGGCTGGCTGCCAGAGTGCAAACACAGAGTTAAAACACAAAGCTGTTATACACATCATTGCTATCCTAAACCATCTCAGGTGTACACTAACACCACTTCCTGAGCTTTTCTGAACAAAACTGGGTGGGATGGGCTGTGTAGCACTTATGGAGTAAACGTGATGCTTTTAGAAAGACACGTGCTGTGCAGTTGTTTGAGGCACATTCAGTAAATCCAGTTTCTGGTCCTTTTCACTGCTGTGGGGTTTGTCTCCCTATGGCTTGAGCAGTTTCTTAGCTGTCTTCATACCTGACAGCACATGGGAATTTGCTAACTGTGTGTGACTAATGTTGGCATATAAAGGGCTTAGTTATTCATTGAGTAGCAGTTCATTCAGGAAGCTGAAATACAGAGATTTCTGGGTTTGTGCAATTCAGATTTTGATTCAGCCTCTGTCACGAGCTCAAGCCGGACCATTGACACATCAAAATTGTTCCCATCAGAAACAAGACAAAGCTTCATGACAGAGAGACTGCCTGTCAGTGAAAGACACAGTATCTGCCTGATTAGTTAGAAATAAGAGTGAGAGAAGGGAGATCTGATTCCTTATCCTGGGTTGGACACTTTGGGGGAATGATGCTTTATGTCTGTGATGTGAGGAAGCCTCACCACAAGCACTGTATGGCCCATTTCCTTTTAAGTTACTACATAGTCTTGTTCAGCTGTCTTCTTCTCCTGCTGGTTTTGTTGTGCCGGTCAGAGGAGCCTGTTTGCTTCACTGCAATAAAGGATACTTAAATTGGCCTGATTTGGAGTGCTTTTAGACACCAAATTAACTTTAGGGTGACATGTTTCATCAGTGAAAGGCTGTGCCTGAGGCAGGAGTATGGAGTCATGGGAAGGTCACAGACATGAGCAAACTGAGCATTTGAGTACCAGCTAAGCCTGTCTACCCAAATACACATGGAAGGGGAGAGGATTCTGTTGTATGCTGACATGTCACAGGGGAGATGCATCTTCCCACGCTTGTTTCTCACCTCAGATGGCCAGTGGGATCTCAGTAACTACCACCTGATGGATCTGGGCCACACTCACCACTCGATCCGCTGCATGGCTGTGGTCTACGACAGGGTCTGGTGTGGCTACAAGAACAAAATCCACGTTATCCAGCCAAAGACGATGCAGATTGAGGTGAGAGAGCACCTGTGTGTCTGTGCATGGACAGCCTTGTGCTGTGTTTGTCCTCACAGCTGTTTTCTGCTGCAGTGTGTGAAATGCACAAATGGCTTGTCATTGCTTACTGCAGAACCCAAGCTGTCAGCCTGGGTCATGTTATGATCCAACCTGCCAGGAGTATTTATTCCTTCCTCCCTTTGCAGAGCACAGTTCTTTAGACAAGTCTAAACTGAGCATTTTCTTTGCCTTTACTACTGAGTCTGTGAGGCCACATACTGCCAAAACTTAGGTGTGTGCTTTACAGTGACCCTTCCCTTGTGGTCTGAGCCTTCATCTATCTGTAGGCATTGTGGCACAGAGGAACAGCATGCGTAGAAAGCCCCCAGGATCCCACTTGCCTAAGGAAAAAATGATGCTTAGAGCCTTTTGGCTGAAACTCAGTACAGTGGTGTTGGTACAAATCTGTGTGAGAGTGCTTGAAATAATTCTATCAAGGGGAGAAGAAGAGCTGGATCTGAAGTTCACCTCAGTGAGCCAAGGCAGTTTGATCTTTGGAATTTACCCCGGAGTTGTGTGTTTTACTTTTCTATCAAGTCCATTGAAAGCCTTTGGTTTCTAAATGCTCCTGAACTGGTGTGCAAAGACCCTCAGCTCTGCAAAACTGTTGAACAGCTCCTCAGGGGAGGGGTTTTCTGTGTGCTGTAGTAACCTGCTGGGCTCAGCTGCCATTAGCACAGCTTCTCCAAGAGCTGTGACCCCCAAAGAGTGATCTCAGGTGAGGAAGATGGAGTATATGTGCAGGTGATGGCAAACCTTTTGTGAACTCCTGTGGGTGAGGAAGATGGAGTATATGTGCAGGTGATGGCAAACCTTTGTGAACTCCTGTGGGTTCCTC
>JAWMRC010000031.1:47264-67912 GCA_035584755.1 Thripadectes ignobilis | reverse complement strand
GGAGAGGGTGCTGGCTGTGGTCATGGAGAGAGGCATCCGGAAGGGGAGAGGGTGCTGGCTGTGGTCATGGAGAGAGGTATCAGTGCTCTGGGGAGCCAGAGCAGAGAAACCCCATGCTCTGTTTCTCCTGCATCTGGCTGGGAGGGCAGAATTTTCCTTGCACAGGACAAGGCTGCCAAGCTCTGCCCTGTGCCTGCAGTGCCACAAGGCTGTGTGAATGGCTCTGGAAAGAACAAACCCATCTGTGCCACTGGCTCCAAACACTGCTGCCCCACTGGGATCACCCTGTGATCACTGCTGAGGGTGCTCTGTGTATGAAGATTGCCTTCCCCAAAAGGAAAGGTGGTTTTTGCTGCAGCTGGAGCTGGTTTGTCCCATCTGTGCAGTCCAACTTCAGAAAAGCATCATATTGCTGTAATTGTTCTTCAGGCACAGAGGAAGGTCTCAGACTGCTGGGACTGTAACAGGGGTATTGGCCTCTTTGGAGCATTCCAGAGCAGTGCACTATAGGATTTTCTTTCTTGCCATTTTTACTCTCTGTTTTCTCTCTGCAGGGGATGGGGAAGATGATGAGACAGAGGAGAATGCAGGAGATGCCACCCAGGTGAAGCCAGTACTTTCCAAGGCTGAACGGAGCCACATTATTGTGTGGCAGGTATCATACATCCCCGAGTGAGAATTCCTGCTCCCCCCCAATGTAAGTGTCCCTCCTCCTGCCTGAATGCCAAGATGTACATACAGAACGCCTGCATTGTAACTCCTGCTGGAAACTGACCCCGGACAACTGCAATGGCTCCTGCCTCAGACTGTGACCCCCTGGACCCTCTGAACTCGCAGCTTTCATCTTGGGCCCGTGCGCTCTTGGCATGGTTGGATTCTCGTTCTGCTCTGGAGCTGGCACCTACAAGGAGAGTGATGTGAAGTGAGCTTGGAGCCAGCACTGTGGGAAGCCTTCACCCAGCTGGAGGGGGGTGGCTCAGGTTCTTGGGCAGGTCACCTCACTCCCACCTGCATGAGAAAGAAGTGTGTCCCCAGGTATCCCCCACCAAAGCACTGACAGTGGATCACTTCTTCAGCACCCCAGCAGAAATCACTTCTAGTTCACCAGTGGACTCTCCACCTTATCCACCCTTAAGCACAGAATGACATCCCATGGGCTGAGAGCAGCCAGGTCCAAGGAACCCTCATAGAAAGGAGCACCGTGGTTTGGGCAGCCCTTCTGCTGCTGGGCTGGAGAATGCAGCAGCACCATTACTGGGGGGTTCACATCCTCCATCCTTGCAGTGGGAAAGTCCCTTCCTCTGGTGCTGCTGTCTCAGCAGTTGTGTGTGTGTCTTGAGAGGATTGTTTGGTGGGCTCACGTGGGAGATGGGTGTTTGATTGTGGGGGCCACATGGCTGTGGTAGCAAAGGGGTACTGGAGTGTTGCTTTCTTAAGAGCAGAAAAGGCAATACCTAACTCCCCCTTCCAAAAATGCCGGGCAGTAAAGAACTCCCAAGCTGGTTCTGAAAGGTTCAGAAGAAAGTTATCTCTGCATTGCATTTGGTGGCTTTTGAAACAGGGGTGAGGGCAGATGGTGATGATGTGGGAGTTCTGCATTAACACATTGATATTGCCTTGACCAAGGCTGTGTCCCCTTCCCAGGAACTGCTGGAAGGAGATCTCTGTTCTCACAGGAAAACAGATTGGCTGTCAGTGAGGAAAGACTGGACATGTGCAGTCAAGGCTGTGTCTCACCTGAAATCACACAGACAAAGGAACTGAGGACAGATTTCCAAGCATCTTTTGTCTTAACATATTTTATCTAACACTAACGGTGTTAGTAAATAGTTTAAAAAGCTTGACATTTCTGACTCCTGAAAAAAATTGACAGCCCCTAAGAAAAGTGGTGATGGCCCTTGCTGTGTAAGCACTGCTGGGCAGTGGCAGACATACATCCTGCTTACAAAAGCAGCAAAAAATGGGGCCAGGGAGAGTGGTTTTGAGCTGAAGATGCAGAATGTGGCAGCTCCAGATGCAGACCCACTGGTGTGTTCCCCCTTTCTGACAGTGGAAACAGTCCCACAAGGACAAGTTCCCTGTCCCTTGAGCAGTCCCTTCTGAATGTTCAGGACTAGGGCAAGTCACAGTTGTTAGTGGTGGATTTGGAAGCTCCTGGTGGTCATCTTGTTTCTTCCCTGAGCTGTGCAGCACTCCGGGGCTCACAGGGACATCCTTGTCACAGTATGGGGACAGCTGGGCAAGCCTTCATCTCCTGGAAAGCTCCCAGCTGGGTCCTGTGCTTGCTGCCATGGACCAGGCTGTTCCCAAGGCTCCTGGTGTGCTGCAGGGATGCCACATTCCCAGGGGATGCTCTAACATGTGGCATCTCCCCTGATGCAGCAGCACTGACAGGATTTTTGGATCCACAGTGCAGGAAGGGCTGGGACATACATTTTCCTTGCAAGGAGGGAGCAACATCTCTGCTGAACAGGGGCCTCAGGGAGCCCCAGTGGTGCCCACGCTGCCTGTGGGCAGTGCTGGTGACACACACCCACTCCCCCCACTCCTCCCCAAGGGGGCAATCCAGCCCCAGGGAGTCTTCCAGGCATCAGCACACCGGGTTCTGTGGCTGGCACTGGGTTAAGGGATCCCTGGAGTCACCACCTACATGGGGGGGGACCCTTCACCAGGGACATTTCACTGGGGCACTGCTGACCATGCCAGGCTTCCCATTCACTTTCCCCATATGCTTTCTGCTAGGAAGAGCTCTTTGGACCCCAACACAGGGTGCAGAATAGAACATTTAGAGCACAGATTCCACTGTCAGGTAACAGTTCATCAGTTAGGGCCAGCTAGACTTCAGAATTTGGGCTAGTTGACGGGGGGGAAAAAGAAAAGAAGCCCTGGTAGAGTCCAGTTCCTTAGCTCTGTCAGCTCTTTCGTAGGGAAGTCTGAGTTGCAACACTCATACCTCTGACTGTTTGTTCTGTATCTGGTTTGAGCAGCTGAAGGGACAGGACTCAATCTCCTGTCATCCACTGGGCCCTGGCAACACGAGAAAATCAGTCTGGGGCCTCTGCCACCAGGTTCCTTTCCAGCTCAGTGCATGTTTCCCTCCAAGAGAAGCACATGGCCCAGAGGGGCAGCTCCAAGGGGGAGACCCAGCCTCTGCTGGCAGCTCCTGCAGCCTTGGGCGGCTGCTGGGCATCGAGGTGACAACTGACTGGCTTCAGCACACTTCCCTGTCATATCTCCACTGTGATGTATGTAAAGTATCTTGTATGTTACAAAAAAGGATTTTAAAAAGTGTCTTAAGGCCTGTAAACTCCGCTGTTTGGTCTGAAGATGGCATTCTGTAAAGAGCCTGCTGTATGAATACGTTCCCATGCTTTGTCCCCTATGCTATCAACAACAAACCATATCTGTTCTGTATGTAATAAACATGTTAACATCAGCTCGGGCAGTGCATTATGTTCCTCTGAAAGCACGGGGGTTGCTGCTCAGTCTCCAAGAGCAGGACACTTAAGGGGGTGGGGATGCAGCTCAAATGTTTGTGGTTGTTGAACAGTGTAGTGGCAAGAAATGAGGTGTGGATGGCTCACAGGGTCAGAGCAGAAGGGGCTGGTCCAGCCAGCCAAATGCAATGTGTAGCTTCTGCCAGCAGCAGAAATAAAAGGTGACAATGAAACAAGCTGGGGCAGAGACTCATCCAGCTGCTGGCTTGCTGCAGCTTCCACCAGGGTGGCCCTACAGGTGAACTGCCAGGGGAACTCATCAGGTCAGCCTTCAGCACTACAGGATAGCACTTCACAGTCCCATAGGCATCTGCAACACTGGCCACGGCAGGGAGGGAGCTCCTCGGTCCCAGCACCACTCACACACCTCCCTATTTATTTTGTAGAACTGTATTAATTCGAGGGCTGTACGTGGCAGTGTCCAAGGGAGCCACCTCCTTATCACAGGAGCATCTTGTGCCCTGAGATGAGTCTCATCCATGACCAACACCTGCACTGTGGCACAGCACAGGCCAGGGTGTAGGACAGCTGGCAGCACCTCCAGGGTTAATGGAGGCACCTCAGTCAGAGGTTTAGAAACAGGAGCTGGGACCAGTCCTGCACTCCTGGGGCTGCACCCTTCAGGACAGCCAGGAGCAGTAGGAGCAGGGTGCTTATGTGAAGTGCAGGCATGTCTGGTACCCACCTGGGTGGGTGAGGAAGGTCACTGCCACCACCTACAGACAATCCCTGATGCTGGTCAATGATCTGTGGGGTAACATACAGGTTTGGGAGGCCCAGCAAGGCTCAGAGCATGTTCTGGGCATGGAATCCAACCTATGGCAAATGGCCTGTGCAGCTTCCCAGAAGAGACCTTCATCACCAGGCAAGGCTCTCGAGCTGCCCAGGGTTCTGTGAGAAGACACCTCTTCCCCCAGGTCAGTTAAGGTCCTGAGCTCACCAGCAGGGCACAACTGTCCTGATCAGCACCACCCAGGCCCCCACCTGTACAGGAGCCCTTTCCTCCTATGGCCCAGGAGACTCATTTAAGCATGAGCTGTGGCCTTAGATATGCCTATAGCTGTGTCTGTCTCCAGCTGTTCCTGGAGGGACCCCTTGGACTTGGAGGGGCTTGACTAGATCATCCCCAGAGGTCTCTCTCCACCCAACCCCTTGGATGACTATGCCTTCTGGTGTATCAGCTCTACCTGCTTTTGCTCCTGGCTGGACTCCCTGGTATAGCCTGGTCATGGCCATTTCTTGCCCTGTGTGGGGCTGCTGGGAGATGCTGTGACCAGCACTTGGCTCTGCCCACTGTGGACAGACTTTGTGCTGCCTCAGGGAGGTACTGCCTGTCCTGGGGCTGTGTTCAGATCCTGGCTGTGCAGTACAGAGGACTAGACTGTTCAACTCAACCCATCTCACACCTGCACCTCCCTCCCACCATGCTCATTCTCAAGGTGTGTGTGAGTTCAGCAGCACCTCCACCACGGTGAGGACAGAAGCCAACAGCTGAGCCCAGTGCCTGGCAGTGGGGGCTGTGGGAACCAGCCAAGCTGCCTTCCAGCCACAGCAGCTGCCTTGGGAAGGCTCACAGTCTCTAACTGTGCCTTTGGCAACACTGCATTCTCCCATTCCCTTGGAGGCCAGAGAAGTGGCCCCAGCACACACCCTGCAGTGCCCCTGCCACTACAAAGAGCTCAGCTCTTCCCAGCCTCTGCACCTTCTCACAGCACTGGCTTTAACTCACAAGAAAAGCCTTCCCTCTTATCCTATAGCACCTTAATCCTTCAGGAGCCTCTGGTGAGGAACACTGTGGAAATCCAGGCAGCTGATGGATCCGTGTGTGCTCCTGCCCCATGACAGCCATTTCCTGCTGGCTAGGGCCACCCATTCCTCAGTCCCATCCAGGCCACACACTAGGGGATGCAGATTTTGCACTCTCCCTCTCTAAATCCCCTCAGGCTACTTGTTATTTCAGAATGCTGCAGCAAATGGCACACCACCTGCCATCTGCTACAACAGACACAGCAACTAAATGGTTACCTCTGTGCAGGGAATTGCCCTGTAGACCAGAACAACTCTTGTGTCCCCTCCATCTACATACAGACCAGACCCCACAACAGCCCCTGACACAGCAGCAGCATCCACAGCCAGCAAGAGAAGATAAAATGCCAAGAACTGTGCTCAGGAGCTGCATGTTTCACCATAATATGCTGCTGTGGAACAGGGGTCATTTGTGACTGACTCCAAATGGTAAAAGCCAATCCTGCATCCTTTGCATCACCAGAACTAAAATAATTTCCCCTATATCTTGACAGCCATCTCTGGGAGATGGGACAGCTTTGGATTAGCTTAATATTGTGTTCCTCACATGTTGTTCACTGCCATTGTAAGCAAGTAATCCAGATTATTCTACAGTGTTTAGAGAACTCAGTGCTGTCCTTGTGTTTGGTAAGCTAATAGCTCTGCATTTGGCCCTTGTGATGATCTCTAGGCACTGAAAAAAAGTCCCAACTTTTCTTAGAACTGTGCTGCAGAACTAAGAAAACATTTATTTTCATTTGCAGATACATTTGTTCACAGCTCTGTGAAATACCGTGGTGTTATCAGTCATTTTTCTGTGATTCATGCAGGACTCAAAATTATCTAAAAAATTGTTCTCAAAACACTAATTTTCAGGCTGTAAAGAAAATTATGCTCCAAAGAACTGCAGCTGGCTGACAGGAGCTGTATATTCAGAGACTCCCCAGGGAACCAAGAAGGTTCCTCTGCTGAGACCAAAGTTATGGCAAAGGGGTCCGAATGTATCTGCACCTTCCCTTTCAGATGAGGTGGCTGTACAGGGCTGAGGAGAAAGCCAGGAAACCTGGCTGCACCCTCCCACAGTGGGCACAGGGTTGTCTGTAAGACCCCTATGGAGCAGGCTCCTAACAGGCAGTGAGAGCCACGTGGGACACACAACAAGTCTCTACACAGGTGTCCCTGCAGCTTTTTTCTTTCCCCGCCTTTGGGGCGAGGCCAGGAGCTTCTGCAGGTCAATAAGTGGCTCCTCTGTGATGGGCTTTCCCTCCTTCTGCCACTGGGCAAGGATCATGGCTCGGAGCAGTGGTGGGTAGGGCAGGAACCGCACGGTCTCCTGGGGCACCGGGGTGAACCTCTTGAAGGCCTCCTCCTCGTGCTTGGGCACCATGCGCCAGTCGTGGTACATGGGCTGCTCGATCTCCCTCACCTCCTCCTCGGTTTTGCCTGGGAAGAGATGAGCAACACCAGTGGGAAACCCCAGCACAACAAACTCCTTCCAGGAAACACAGCGAGTGTCAACTCGTGGGCACCCAGAGCACTCCAACAGGTAGTTTGCAAAGGGTAGGACGGAACCTTTCCTGCTGTACTGTGGGATCTCACTGATGTCCTTGGAAATCAAGACAGAAACAGGCTGAAAGGACTACAGGCAAGTTGTCCAGTCCTATGGGGGACTCCCTCTCTTAATTTAAAGTGTCACTCCATCTCTCTGTCACTCCATCTCTTTTTGGTTCTGTTTCCATGGCTAAGGAATAAGAGTAATTTCTCTCTGCACTGATGGAAGTTCCCTGGAAAACTGAGTGTTAAAAATGCCCAACAGCTTTAAAAGCTTTGAATGAGAACTATTTCGGTAACTCCAGTAAGGGAGAATTGTATACTCATTCAACTCCAAGCACTGATTTAAAATTCCAGTAACACAAGTTGCTTGCCATTGCAGCTTTTTAGTGATGGTTTTACCCAGATTACTCTCATGTGCTCATTCTGCTTCACTCTTGCTTTCAAAGTCTCAGAACAGTCACTCAGTTCATCTAACACTCCTCTGCTGTTCCCCAAGGTCATCTAGCACTGGCTCTCCCATAGCACTCCTTGGGAGCCAAATCCCACCTTTTGAAACTAAAACACAAAGGAATTCTCTTCCCATTAGATCTATTCCCCAAGGCAGGGAGGTTGCAGTTTTGTCTCTGCACTCCAGCCCTGTCCGTGTGTGTGGGGGAACAAGCCAGTTTTACCTCTGAAGGTCAGGTAGCCCCAGGCCCTTCCATGGTCCATGTTCTGCAAAGAAAAGAGGAACATGCTGAGAGTAGGGCAGGGCAGGATGGGATGAGGCAGGACAGGGGAGGACAGGGCAGGGCAGGACAGGGGAGGACAGATCGGGGCAAAGCAGGATGGGACAGAATGGGGCAGGGCAGGGCAGGGCAGGATGGGGCAGGGAAGGATGGGATGGAGCCGGGCAGGATGGAGCAGGGCAGGATGGAGCAGGGCAGGATGGAGCAGGGCAGGATGGGGCAGAATGGGACTGGGCAGGGTGAGATAGAGAAGGGCAGGATGAGGCAGAATGGGGCAGGATAGGATGGGGCAGAATGGGATGGGGCAGAATGGGATGGGGCAGAATGGGATGGGGCAGGACAGGATGGGGCAGGATGTGGCAGGATAGGATGGGGCAGAATGGGATGGGGCAGGGCAAGGCAGGATGGGATGGGGCAGGACAGGGCAAGACAGGACGGGATGGGGCAGAATGGGGCAGGACAGCATGGGGCAGGACAGGGCAAGGTGGGATGGTGCAGGACAGGGCAGGGCAGGGCAGGGCAGGGCAGGGTCCCTCGGGCAGCACCTCGGCCGTGTAGTCCGCCTTGACCCTGGTGATGACCCAGTAGCAGGGCTCGTCGTGCGCCCAGAGCCAGGACTTGCGGGTGACGGTGCGGCCCACGCCGAAGCGCGGCAGGCGGCACAGCAGCGCGAACAGCCGGCTCTCGTTCCGCACGTCCTCCCAGGCCCGCACCGGGAGCCGCTTCTGCGTCAGCGGCCGCCGCATGGTCTCGTAGTCCAGGGCGAAGCGCTGCGAGTCCCGCGGGCGGTTCTTCAGGGCGCGGTACTCGCGCACCTTCTTGGCCATGGCGGCGATGGGCCGGTGCAGCTTCTTGCGGGCCATGGCGGGACGGGAGCGGGGATAGGGACAGGGAGAGGGGCAGGGACAGGGAGAGGGGCAGGGACAAGGACAGGGGCAGGAACAGGGGCCGAGGCCGATCCGGCCCCGCCGCTCCCGGAAGGCGCTCCGGGCCTGCCGGAAACCCCGCCCGGGCCTGTGGGAGCCGCCCCGCCCCCGGCCCGGACCGGGGGCCCGGTGGGCGGGGGGGATCGGCCCTACCCCTGCCCCTGTCCCTGTCCCTATCCCTTATCCCGGCCCGGCCCGGGGGCCCGGTGTGCGGCGGAGATAGGCCCTATCCCTGTCCGTGTCCCTGTCCCTTGTCCCGGCCCGGCCTTGGGGTCTCGGTGTGCCGTGGGGATCGGCCGGGCCTTGGTCCCGGTCCCCTGGCCCGGTGGGCGGGGGGGATCGGCCCTATCCCTGTCCGTGTCCCTGTCCCTTGTCCCGGCCCGACCCGGAGGTCCCGGTGTGCCGCGGGGATCGGCCGGGCCTTGGTCCCGGTCCCCTGGCCCGGTGTGCCGCGGGGATCGGCCCTAGCCCTGTCCCTATCCCTTGGCCCGCCCCCGGTGTCCCGTGAAGCTCAGCCCTCCCCCGGTCCCGGTTCCCTGGCCGGGCCCGGGGGCCCGGTGTGCTGCGGGGATCGGCCCTACCCCGGTCCTGCTCCCCTGGCCCGGCCCCGGGGTCGCGGTGTCCCGGTCCCTTGGAGCCCGGCCGGGCTCTTGTCCCGGTCCCGGTGTCCCGTGGGCTCGCCTGAGCCCTTGTCCCGATCCCCGCTCCAAGAGTCCTGCAGGGATCGGCCCGACCCCGGTCTCAGTCCCGGTTCTCGGTGTCCCGTGAGGCTCGGCCGGGCCCTGCTCCCCTGTCCTGCTCCCCTGTTCCGGTTCCGATCCCTTGTCCCGGTCCCGATCCCCTGTCCTGGTCCCCCGTCCCGATCCCCTGTCCTGATCCCCTGTCCTGATCCCCGGTCCCTGTCCTGGTCCCCTGTCCCGATCCCGTCCCGGTCCCGATCCCCTGTCCTGGTCCCGGATCCCTTGTCCTGATCCCCGGTTCCGGTCCCGATCCCCTGTCCCGGTCCCGCTTCCCTGTCCCGGTCCCGATCCACTGTCCTGATCCCTTGTCCCAGTCCCGATCCCCTGTCCCGATCCCGATCCCGATCCCGATCCCGATCCCGTCCCGGTCCCTGTCCCGGTCTGCCCGCTCTGTCCATGTCCCGGGCATGTTCAGGTGTGACCGGACAGCGCTTGGGATGGGGAAAACCTTCTCGAGGAGGGTCAGCTCGGCAGGGCACGCTCAAAGGCCGGGGGAAAGAGGGCTTTGGGAAGATTAAAACAACATTTCAGCAGCGCCCCGGGTCGGGGCGGGGGCCACGAGCAGCCCCCGGGGCTCCGAACGCCCTTCCCGGGATAACACGAACTGTTCAGGGGCTGGGGTTTGATGAGCAGAGTTACCGAGTAAAAACTGCACGGATCTGCCCCTGGGTTTGGCTACAGACTGGAAGATTAAACCTGACAGGACAGCTTTATTTTTGTTTCTTCTTAAACCCATGTGTTATCTGAAAGGAACCGATTCCTGCACTGGTGCAGAGCCCTTTATTGAAGGATACAGAGGGGGGGTTTGTCATTAGCGTGTGCAGGCAAAGGGGTGTGTGCAACACGCAAAACTAATAAACCTCACATTTAAAAGGCAGCGAAGGCTCTTAAAACAAAACTAACATGGTGTATCTCTCTTGAAAAAGCACAGGGGGCGTAGGAACAAGCAGGATGCGCCTGATGAAGCTGAGAAACACGGACTGAGTTGACCTCAATCCACCCAAATTCGGGGGGAGAAGCAGAGCAGTTAAACCCTTTCCTACAGGGAGCACCCCTTATCCGGGGAGCTCGTACCCAGGGGGTGCAGCACAGGGATCCACCCCGAGGCACCCAGCGGCTCGGTCTCTGCGGCTCCACGGGGCACAGGGCGGGTAGGGATGCTCGGGAAACTGGGGAATCGGCTCACTCAGATGGGCAGAGAGAAAAGCAGCGCCACACACAGCAGGTCACCCGGGAAAAGCGAGGGAGCTGCAGGAGGGCCGTGAAGGGAGAGCGGGCACAGCCCAGACCGCAGACCCCGCCGGGGCGGCCCCGGGGGGAGCGGAACAGCCCGGCTGCTGCTGCTGCTGCTGCCTGGGGGATTCTCCTACCGAAGAAACCCCCGGTAGCCCCGGAGGTGCCGCAGTGCCCTTTGCTGCCTCGGCAAACACCGAGGGCTACCGGCCCAGGGCCACCGGCACCGCCATCACCAGCACTGGCCCACGGGCTACCGACACCACCACCGGCCGCCTGGCATCACCGGCACTAGCCCACGGGCTACCCACACCGGCACCACCACAGGGACGGCACTAGCCCACGGGCCGCCACCACCACCGGGACATCACTTGCCCACGGGCCGGCGGCACTGCCACCAGCACCACCGCGGCGGCACTGGCCCATGGGCTATCAGCACCAGCACCACCACCACCACCGACACTAGCCCATGGGCTACCGGCACCATCTGTACCATCACCAGTACCGCCCCAGGGCCCACCGGGCCCGGCCCTTCCAACCCGCTCGGGCCCCGGGGCGTGGCCTGGGGAGGAGCCATAGCAGGCTCCGCCCACTCCGCCCCTCCAGCCAATGGGCGGTGGCGCCGCCGGGGAGGGGCAGCCCCTGACGGCCCGCCCGCCCACGTGACCTCCCCGCCCGCTCACGTGACGGCCCCGCCCGCCCACGTGACCGCGCGCCCGCCCACGTGCCGGCCCCGCCCAATGGGCGCGGCCCGCGGCCCGGCAGCCCCCGCGGCCGGCCGGGCGGTGTCGGTAAGATGGCGGCCGTGAGTCTGTGGCTCGGAGACCTGGGGTGGTGAGTGGCGGCGCTGCCCGGCCGGCCGCGCGGGCCCCGCGGGCGCCTCGCGGGGCATCGCGCTCCCCTTGTGTCGGCCGAGACGCGGGCGGGGTGGCGGCGGGGCTGTGCCCGGCCCGGGGAGCGGCGCGGCCACAGCTGGGTCGGGCCGGGCCGGGCCGGGCCGTGCCGGGCGCTGTCAGCCCGCGGCCGCGGGGACCCCGCAGGGCGGCTGAGGGCCAGGCCGGGCTGGGCAGGGCCGTGGGGCCGCTGCCGGGACCTGGGTGTCGGCAACGCCGTCCCTCGGGTGGGGTGAGGGGGGCGAAGGGGCCGGGCGGGGTGTGAGGGGGGCTCGGCCCGGGGTGTGAGGGGGCCGGGCGGGGTGGGGGGCTCGGCCCGGGGCCACGGGTCCGGGAGGACTGGGCTGTGAGAGCTCCCCTGGCACCGTCTCCCGGCGGGGGCGCCGCACGAAGGAAGCCGTGTGAGATGGAGGGGTGAGGAGGGGAGCGGGACGGAGGGGTGAGCGCTGCAGGGCTCGGTGGCAGCAGGGGCTTCCCTCCCTCGGGAGGCGAGAAGGGGGTGTCTGGGGAGAGCCATCCCATCGTTCCTTGGCCGTGCTTTGATGAAGCAGCACAACAATCCTGGAAAAGAGCGTGTCTCTGTAGGTTGGGGTGTCCCCGTGGAAGCCCCCGGAGCCATTTTCCCTTTTCGATACCCTCAGATAGGCAGCTCTGTGATTTTTGCTTTCCTGGCCGGCAGAACTGAGGGCGTTCCAGCGCTCCTGTAAGCGCCCATTGAGAGCACGGGCTCTGCTGTTCTGGATGGGCCAGGCCGTCCTGCCAGGGCTCAAAGAAGTAGTTAATTCCCAACACGCAAGTGCATGCATTTGTATTTATATCCCAGATAAAATGAAGCGCGTGCTCCAGGCTGTGACAACTGCAGCTTCTCATCTGAAAAATTGACAGTGCTGGGAAGTTGTCTAATTTATATAGCAAAGTAAGTAAAGATTGGTTACGTTTAGGAAATTTCTCTTTTTCAGATGAGAATTTGGGGAGTACACTGCTGTCAGTGTTGGAATGCAGATTATCCTGCTTTGCTTTTGCACATGACAGTCCAGGCAGGTGCTGCCCCTCGAGCTGTCACAGGGAACTTTAACAATCAGACTGCAACAGCAGAAAGGGTTTGCTGGGTGTCTAGTTTGGTACAAGAGTGGGACCATCAGCTGTGAGACAGGGTCACAGCTCTTGGCAGTGTTCCTGCCCCCCGGGGCTGCTGAGCCCTCTGTGCAGCATTGCCATCTTGGGGGGCTGCCGTGCCCCTTGCAGAGCTGGGGGGCCCTACAGGTTCTTTGCCAGTCTCTTGCAAGACAATAACTGAAGGTTTTCTGAGGCTGCAGCCCGAGTCAGTGACAAGGGTGAGATAAGGATAAAGCTGCTGTGCTGAGGGCTGAGAATAATATCTCTTCCTTCTCTGTATTTCTGGTATTGTCTAGCTTTCATAATGGAAACATTTGCAAATGTGGGAAGGAAACTTTTCTACCTTTTTTTTTGGCTCTTCATATCTTTAGCACATGTTTCTGCGGTGGTGAGCACCTGAAGAAGGTGGTAGTGGAACACCTGTTGAGGGGATCCTGCCATTAAAGCTTTCCTGCAAGAACACAGAACCTCAGCTCTCTGAGCTGGTGGTTGGTGGCTGCTCTGGACAGGTGGATAGAAGTTCCCAACCTGAACTTTGGTCTGCTTGCCTGCATCGGTGCTTTTTTTCAGCTCCTTGGGAAGGAATCTCCACTCTTAGAGTGCTACAGTTCCTCTTGCTCTTGTATCTTTCAGGCAGCAGCTCTGCTGCTGCTGTTCTTTCAGTTCAGGCAGTCCGGGGAGGTCAGGCTGTTCAGAGCTCTGCATTAGTGCAGGTGTCAGCTTTGTGTCATGCCTTGCACAGAGGGTTTTGACTGCAGGTTCTAATTCTCTTAATATGTAAAGTATGACATAATGTAAAAAGGCAGATACTGGAATAGTTGTTTTTTGTTCTGGTTCTAGTACCTAATACTTTCTTTTTTCTCTAGGGGGAAGCTGGGCCGTTATCCTCCATGGCCAGGAAAGGTGAGGTTTGTTTGGTTTTATTGTTGTTTTCTTAGTTTTTGGTGGTTTGTGGGGTTTTTTGTTTGTTTTTACATTTTCCTTCTGTAAGGGAAAGCTTTGCCTGAAAGCATTTCAGTTGTTGATTAGTGCTGGTTTTCTTGTTTGTTTTTTTATCAGGTGCCCCAAAAATCTAAACTGTGAACCAGGCTTTATTTGATGTACAAGTTCAGCCTGTCACTAACAGCTGGTAGTTCAGATGGAATGAAGAGCAACAGGGAGCCAGCTCTGGAGCTAATTGTGTTCCCCAGATTTAGTTATTTAATCCCTATCACTTTCTGCAAGACAGGTTTTCTTTCCTTCAGAATAAGTTGGTTAACTGTACTGTGTTAAATAATAGAAATAAGGAGTCTGTCTTCTCAAGATACTGTTTTAGAGCTATGGTTTTTGAGTATTCTGGGGGTAGTGAGTAGTTAAACTTTCTCTCTTGGTTAAGTTGTTTTTTTTTTTCTGATTCAAGATTAAAAATAATTGAATTTCATGTGCCATTCCAATTATTTCTACTTCTCTGAAAGAACTTTATTTTTGGTGTAGGTGTGAGGCCTAAGCATGCTGAGGTAACAGCATGAGTCAAGGAAAAGGGTTGTCAACGTGGCTGACAATCATAAAAGTTTGGTTATTGGATCAGGTTAATGCCAGACTGCTCGCCAGGTGTCACCTGTGTAACTGAATGACAGCTTTTCCCCTTACTAATATTTTAAACTTGATAAATAATGTATTCTGGGAGTAAAGACAAAGTTTAAAATGAAATTTTACAAGTTACCTAAGTGGAACCTAAAAGGGAGAAGGAAACCTCACTCAGAATGCAGTGATGGATCAGTGCAGTTTGGGTGCTTTTTCACTCTTCTGCAGCATGCCCATATCCCAGGAAATACTTGAGTTACATATTTACTTGAAAAACTTATAGCAGATTCCAGTTCTCTTCCTAGTCAGCTTAAAAAAAAAAATCTGCAATAGCTGTGATACAGGACAGTGAAATCAGAGAGTATAAATTTATCATTATGTGCTTTTTAACTTTGACTTCTAATCACCTTCAGATTGTTAATCCACCTAAAGATCTGAAGAAGCCTCGTGGAAAAAAGTGCTTCTTTGTGAAGTTTTTTGGAACAGAAGATCAGTATGTACCTGCTTGTTTTCATCTGGGGAAAAAAACTGTACCATATAATGTGGATCTTTTGTGGAAGAAGTGTTTGTTAACACCGTGCAACATAGCTTCTTAAAGGATTATCTCTGAAGCACACAGAAAAACCCATTCAACTCTTACTGCATGCTACAGCTGCTCCTGGGGGTGTACAAAGAGTGAGAACCCTGACATGGGTTAGGATTTGAGTTGCTACTGAGAGGGAAAGGCCTTGGTAGCCTGCCATTTTTAGGGGAGTAGGTGTGATGTGGCTGCGTTAGATTTTAGCGTGTATGAGAAAGGTACAGCTCAGAGTATGCCTTTGTTTTTCTGCCAGAGGAATAAAATTAACTGTATAATTGCCATTTGTGAAAGAATCTACTGTCCTACCTGGTGACTGAAAACATTCTCGCCGTGCTTTGAGAAGTGTTTACATTACAGGAAAGCCAAAACTTGTAGACTTCCTTTTTGCAAGGCAGAGTTTATTGACTTCAAATGTGTACAAAATCAGAGCTGTCTTATATAACTGCAAACCAGGGAGAAAAGAACAACAAAAAAAGCCTGACCACTTGGGTATTTTGTGAAACAAAATTATTTTACTAATTTTTCAGTTTTCCTCTTTATTTTCTGCTATATCGCATTAAGTCATGCAATAAGGAAGGAAATTGCAAATGTCTGTGGAAGAGTAGAGAACCCTCTACCTTTTGGAAAAAAAGGTAACAAAAAGTGAGAGCATTTAATGAGTTTTTCTTCAGGAAATTAGTTTTGACTGCTAAATTATTTTTGTTTAACATTTAAAAATATTTTTGGTGGTGTTATTAAACATGGTTATTTGAACTAATAAGTTCTGAAAGTTGAGGAGATAGACTATTTCTGTCCTGATTGTTCTTGATTCTTGTATTTCACATTATTGAATCAAATACAGTTTTTTTGTTTTTGGTTTTTTTTTTTGTATTAAGACAAGTTTGGGAAAAGTGGTCAAATGTCTGGGGTACTGTAGCTGAGATTAAAAACGTGATTGTAAATGAAGAGTTCAGAGCTGCAAAATAATCGGGATTTATTACAGGATTCTAGAGCTGTGGCTGGGGCAAATCCAGTCATCTGGCACAGCAAGGTAGTGTGGTTGTTGTAGTGTTGACCTCTCCCCTCATCTCCAGCTTGTGGAATTTAATCATTTCCCGCTAAATAATCATGATTTAGAAATTTGCTTGCTTTGTCTGGCATACCCTGCCTGAAAATTAAATAAACACCATCCCCTTTCTTTTAAAATAATATTGATAGGCAGAAGAGAGAAAAGCTTCTGTGCCTTTTCTGTCCTGACTTGGAACTTCAGAAGGCTGTGCTGGTTAGAACTGCACTGTTCTAACCCATGTGCTGCTTGAGCAAACCCTTATGTTTGAACATAATCAATAAAACAAATCAGGAAAAATTTAAATGATTTCACTTAAAACCTAAGCACAAAGAGAAAATCCTTTTACTTGGTTCATACAAGTAAACTAACAGGTTTTGCAAACACTTTTTTTAGGTGCGTATAAGCAGTAATTGTAAATATGTAACTGGGAGAGTGTGGGTGCAAACTGTTCCCTCCCAGCTCCTGTGGCTCTGGATTGCCATACTAGGGAGGAAGCTTTTAGAATTAAAATGGGGGTGCATGTCTGAGCAGAGCAGAGGGGTGAATAAAAACATACTGATGGGTTTGGCAGTGGTGTTGGTGTAGTGCATAGGTCTGGGTTATTTGTGAGATTCTGGCTAGCTTAGGATACAGCAGGGGAAATGCATTTTCCTTTTCCTGCAAATAGAATACTAAGATGTACTGGCCCAGTGCAGTAAATCAGTGACTTGAGGGAATAGAAAAACTGGAAAGCTGTGAGTAGTTTTGGCCCAAGACACAGAAGTGAGAGCATGAGTGCATTCAGACTGTGCTCTAAGTACTGGCTATTGATGAATTTTCTGCTGAGCTCTGCGCTCCATATGTTTGTTGTGGTGGTGCTGCTGGTTGCTTCTGTCGCTTTCAAAGTAACAGACTTTCTGGAAGATAAGAATTCCCTACCCATGGAAGCACATTTTCCTTGTGATTAAGCTGAAGTGAGTATACAGCTCTTTTACCACAGTGAAAGCCATATCAAAATTCATAGTGATGTAATATCCATGTCCTTTTCTAAGTGATTGTCTTAATTGTGCTGCACACACTCTTTATTACGTTGTTCTCCAAACTGTAAGGAGATTTTTCTAGTCTGCCTAGGAGCTGTTTTTCTGAGTATCTCTTCTTAGAGTAAGTCACATTAAAAGGAGTCTCCATCTAAAATCAAGAAGAGCTGATGTTTCCTGCCCGTAGACCTGACAAGCATGTAACAACAACAATTTAAATTTAGTTTAGAAGTAGAACTTTGACTTCTTATCTGTGTTTCTAACTGTGCTTTTCAGATAGTTCCCTTTTATTTCCCAAGATACAGTCTTCTTGTAGAAAATCTTTGTAGATATTTCAGTGGTCAGCTTATACATTGCTCTATGTGTGCATTTACTGCATTTAGCAGTTAGACTTGTGGGCCTGCCAGTCTATTAGTTCTTTCTTTATATGCTTCATCCAGTTCAAAATATTTTACATTTCATGGCCTGCTTGGGAATTCATTATGACATTGTCAAAACTGTAAATATAATTCCTTTTAAGGTGTCATTCTACTGTGATTCTGTAGGGAGAGTCCTGCAGCCATCAGAGATGTATGTACAAACAGAGCCATTCACCTCCCTTCCCACCCTCCTCCCTGTTTATATATTCCTTAACAGCCAAATGGACTTGCAAGTCATGTATATCAAAGTCAGCAGGAAGTGAAGACTCACAACCATTTTGAAGCAGCAGTGCAAAACTAAATGTGGTGGGGTCAAGGGGCACTTCCTGACTTAATATATTAAGGAAAAAATGGAGGAAGTTTGCAATCCAGGATAATGTAATAATCTGCAGCCTGTTTCCATCAGGCACAGTGGGTTTTAGCACAGCAATCCTTGCCTTCCCATCCTCCATATTTTGTTGGGGTGCAAACACCTACCCTTTTCTTCTGCCACTCTTCTCCCTGGTTTTCAAGGAGATGGAAATTTCAGGATGTAGTCGTTCTAAAAAGTTCCTTTAGGTCCTGACATCAGAAGACACTTACTCAAAGGTGGACATGTGCCTTGGCAGCCTGAGGAGCCCGAGGACAGTCTGAGCTGATGGAGGGGGTGAGCTCGTGTTCCTGGTGTTTCTCAGTGAGGCAAACGATCCCATGTGGAGCTCTGTGTTGCTCTAGCAGAGCCAGCTGGAATGTTGTTAGACATCTCTGCAGGCACAGTTCCATAGCTGAAAATCACTGCAGTCAAAACTCTTCCACCTCTTACTGAGGAGCTCTTTTATTGCACAGATTTGAAAAATAAAATAATTTCTTTCAGTATTGCCCTGATTTTTGTTCTGCTAAGTATCCCCTCTTTAATTTAGTGGAGTTTGTGGGTTTTTTCCCCTAGAAGTTTACATATAAAATTCCAGAGTTCAGTTATTTATTTTGCTGATGAAGATCAGGACATTCCCTTTTAACAGAAGGAAACCCATCTTTGTTTCTCTTGCATCGTCACACACTGGCCTTGTAAATAACCAAGCAATTTTCTTTTGACTTTCGGAACCAGTTGTGTTAGCATTTAGTGTGGGCATTTAAAGTGCTACAGTCTAAAGTGATGGGATTTTTCCCAGACTGTGGTAAGTAATAGAAATTTGGAGATACAGAGCCACTGTTTTCTATCCCTAACTATAATGTTTGCAGAAAGTGAATATTGGTGGGTATTGCTCCATCTCATTTCTCCAGTTTATCTTTAGGAGTTGGTATCTTTCGACAGGAAGAGAGTGGCTGGAATGATGAGGTTTTTAATGTCTCCTTGCCTGGGCCTGTGTCAGGGATTTGAATCCAGTATCTCTGTTTGTATCACTGTGTGCATGCAGCTCCAGACCACATTCATCCTTGCCTCTGCTTACTCTAAGTTTTGATTTTGTCAATGGTTATAGTGTGGATTTTACATGTGTTGAGGTTTTGTAAGAGTGGTATTTTGGAGAGGATGAGGAACAGTGTGGAGAAATGAACAGAGAAACCCATTGCTAGCAGGTATCTGTATGAGATCTTTTCACTTTCCATGTAGCCAATTCTGTACAGATACCAGGTGACTGTGCATGAAGCAATTTCATCTTAACTACAACATCTTCAGGAATGTCACTAATGTTTTTCTCAGCATTGATTCATTGCTGAGTCAGGAGAGAAACAGTAGTTCCTTTTATATGTAGTATCTTGAGGCCTCTTATCTAAATACTGGCCTTTGTTGGCCTTGAGGGTGCTGAGATCTTGTGTATAAACACGAATGATTTTGTTTGGTGGAAAGTTCTTTTGCTTTCAAGTGTTTGAAACACTGCATGTCATTGCTTTATGGACATCTGGTGTGTAAAGGCATGTTCATCTCTTACAGGAGGTTATTCAGGTAGGTGATGGACAAAGAACAGTCTGAAAAGGAAAAGACTGATTTATTGATTTATTTTTAGTTGAGGCAGCATTTAAGATTGTTTTTCACTTACTAGTTTGTCTCTGAGATTTCTAGTTCTTTGTCCTGGTGGATCACAAGTGCCAAAATGCACCTTTGAAGACAGGAACCAGAAAGCTTTGTGCTTCAGGCTTTCTCCATATCAAAGGAAAAGGAAGGAGAAAGGAAGCCAGTGAACATGTGCAGTGAGGAGGGATAGGATGAGCAGAAACGTAAGAGAATGCCTTGAGAGAAAGGAGATATTTTTATTTAGAAATTCCATCCTGCAACAACATTTAACATGCTTTTTTTGTAATGTGCTCCAAAATTTTGTTTCCTTTATGTATATAATGAAAGGCTTCTCATGAGCTGATGCTCTGTGGGGCCCAGGGGTGTTTGTCCCTGTGTGTCCCACAGGCAGGCTGTGCAGTGTGAGAGAATTTTAAGGTGTGTTTCACAGTCAGGTCTGGGCAGCTGGGAGGGACTCCCTGAGTAGCTGCTGGATGCAGGCTCTGGTCTGAATGGAGTGATTTGACTTGTTGTATCACATTATGTGCTTTCTTAGGAAGATGATGTAAACTAAGTGAAAGGATTCAGCTTTGCATGCAGGGGCACTGGGTTCTGTGGAAGGAGTGCTGGCAGTCTCCAGTCACTTCTAGCAGGAGGTCTCATCTCTGCAAATGAGACCCAAAAAGTCTACTTTGAGCAAGTTGATTCCTGACTACAAACAATGACTAATACCACTGAGGAGCAAGGTCTTTATGAAGTTTTAAAGAGTTTGCTGGACTTCACTACTTCATGAACAGAGGACAAGTGAGATCCTGCAAAGCATTATTGTTAATATTTATCATTTTCACTTTCATGTTTGCTTTAACTGTATGACATGTGCTTACAGTGTCTGAAAAAGCAGCTATTAAATCACTTCACCTGCTTGCAGGAGCTTGACTGCACTGGAGAATATTTAAAACCTGTAATTATGGCTAGTCAATGTGACATATTGATGTCTGGGCTGCTGTGGGCTAAGACGTTGCTGTGGCCATCCAAGCTCAGTAAAAGGTTTATCAAACTTATACAGTTCTGTTTTCAGTAGGATGGAAATAGCTTTGTAACAGTGTGCCCAATAAGCCTGGGCTTGAATTTGGGGAGGGAGAAAGGTGGTTTAATCTCTGAAAGCCACAAGGAATTCAGGCATCAAGGGAAGCAAAGACATTCCCCTAAGCCAAAGTGAAGGAGCAGTAGAAGAGCTTGTTTGCCTGAAGGAAAGTGGAATTGTCACCTTGTACTTGACAACCATTTAGTAATTGTCGAGAATTTGTACTTAGCATGAGTGGAAAGAGGTAAATCATTTGATTTTCTTCACAGGACTCTAGTCAGGGTAATACTCTACTACTGTACCAGTCAGTTTATCTTAAAATACCAACAGTGAAGAAAACAGTCCTTTTTCCTTAAAAACAAGCACATTATTTTCATGCAGAATATCAGGGTACATCAGAAATACGCTCAGCAGTGAGCTGTGGCTTTTGCACCCGCTTTATTTGTGGTCAGCCCTATTGTGAAATGCAGAATTTTGGGGGTTTTGTCCTGCAGTTT
>JAWMRC010000031.1:0-47164 GCA_035584755.1 Thripadectes ignobilis | reverse complement strand
TCACATCCAAAAGCTGTCTTGCCAGTAGGGAATATGAGTAATGTTTAGAGTGGGGCACAGCTAGAATGAGAGGAGGTAAAACTTAAGAAGAAACAAAATGCCAGAAGAAAGTTGTCAGTGAATGCAGAAATGGCAACCCTTCAGGTTGTAGATAGCAAGTGAGCTTGGGCTGCTGTTATCAGAGGATCTGGGGAAAGAAAGTGTATCTGTGTGTTTCTAAAAGTGGGATGATTGTGAAAGCTGCTGTTTGGAGAATATAACTGACTTCTTCTTTTGTTTCAAGTGCTTGGATCAAAGTGGAGCAGCTGAAGCCTTATCACCCTCACAAAGAGGAAATGATCAAGATTAACAAGGGTAAGCGCTTCCAGCAAGCTGTGGATGCTGTAGAGGAGTTTCTTAGAAAAACCAAAGGCAAGGACCAGGTGAGTGGGTTCTTTTTCCCTGTACACATCAAAATAGGTGTTGGCATGAACAATGGTTAGGTGCATTTTTATGTGAAAGGAGTTTGTTGCCTCTGGCAGGTTGAAGGGGAGTTTCATTTTTCTTCCTTTGTTTTTCGGGGTTTGTTTCTTATCCTCTCTTCTTCCCCAATTAATCTTGTTTGGTGGGGAAAAATGTGTTGTCAAACTGATGGAGAAACTGAAGAGGCTAATTGATTTGCTTGTGAGGATTTGATAAATCAGTCTTAAGTCTTGGAATAAAATTTGGTATCTACTAATCTTGTTCTTTCTGTGTTGGGAGTGCACACACTCCCAGCAAGTCTTCAGGTGGCCTGTTCTGTTACGTGCTTGCTTAAACTGGTGTGTTTTTGCAGGAGAACTAACCAGGAACGTCACTCACCGATTCCACAGGGCTAAGAGATACCTAGTTTCCAAGTTACTGTGCTGTTGTTTTGCTTGATAGTAATCATCACAGGGTCCTTCGCATCCTTGGTTTTGCATGAAAATCATTCCATCTCTTCTCTTCTTTCCTTACCATCTTCTATTCTGTAATCTCTCAGGCGTCTTCCCATAACTCCACTGAAGAGAAGAATCGGCGTAATTCCAGTGAAGAAAGAGGCAAGCCATCCACTGGGGAGGAGAAGCGCAAAGCCAGTTTGTCTGAAGGAAAGGTGAAGAAGGGCACAGGGGAAGGAAAAAAGAGGGTCTCTTCTGTCTCATCAGAGAGAGGATCAAAGTCACCCTTGAAAAGAGCCCAGGATCAGAGCCCCCGAAAGCGGGGGCGTCCGCCCAAGGATGAGAAGGTTTGTGTTGTGCATGTCCGCCAGTGCCCGTGGACTTGGCAGCTGGACTCGAGGGCTGACTGGCAGCTTGACTAACAGGCCAGCAGGAAGAGTCAGTTCAGTATCCCTTTTTTTTTAAAGTTGTTCCATGTTGCTCCTTCTAGACCATTTGGCTGCCTGATACCTTTGGCAAGCATGTTGTTGATTCTTCCTGTGATTTTTACCCATTAGTTACTGTGAGTGGCTCTGTTCGTATCTTTGAGAGGGCTCTGAAAGCTGTATCATGAGACTGCACCTTTCATCTTGCCATCCCTCAAGTTCAGTTTGTGTGGGAAGGGTTATTGAAGACATATGGGTCTTCATCTGATTCCTGACTTCTCCCATCTCATCTGCTTCCAAGGATCAGGTGATTAGTCACTCAGTTTCACCCTCAGTATTTACAGAGGGTGAGGTATCCTTAAGGGCTAGGGCTTAAAGAAGAAACTTGTAGCCTGGGGATTCCACCAGGAGAATTAATTGTATTCATTTCAGCCTCTGTGCTGTAGGATATATTCTCATCCTCCATTATAAAGGTCTGACCTTGGAGCATTATTATTTATCCCCATTACTTCCCTGATATTTCTGGACGTTGTAGCAGCAGTGATAGCAACCAATACTTTGTCTACCCTCATCTGGAGTTCCAGCATTTTTTTTGTGGAACTCACTGTGTGGTCTAGATCTTCCTTTTCCAAATGGGTATTTATTTTCGTGGATCATTAGAAGGCACGTGCTCCATTGGAGACAACACCTGAAGACAACTGGGAGACTTCAACTGATACACCATTGCAGCAGCCTGCTTGCTCACCTGTGCTTTCCAAGGGATCACACTGTGCTTCACAGTCCTTGCTTTCAGTGCACATCAGGATGCAAGTCCAGATGGTGGTCTTGGCTCTTCAGAATTGTCAATGAATTGGCCCTTGCTGGTTGAACAGCAAACTCTTTCTTGATGTGACAAAATGAAGCTGATCATCTCAGATATTAGCTGGGAAGAAATCATAGAATAGAGTCATAGGATATCCTGATTTGGAAGGGGCACACAAGGATCTTCGAGTCCAACTCCTAAGGAGTTGAAGAAAATACTGGCTCTTTTTTGGAGCCAGCATCGGTGAAATGAGGCTGCACAACAGAGCTCATCAGTTTCTCCTTTTGAGGGAGTTGGAGGAAGGGAGGAATGGATGCATATCTGTGAATTCTAACTAATAATTACCGAACTTGTGACCTGACTGATGCAGGAAAACACTTCACTGGCAACTTAACTTTTACTTTTCTAAGTGTCTTGCTGTAAGCATGTTGTGTCTCCACATACTTCTGTTACAATAAGCCACAGGGCTTTTTTTTCACTTGCAAAATGCTTCTGTGTCTTTGAGCTATATTCCATTCCAAAACTGATCAGAACTACTGGCTGGGAGAATTCTGATTGTGCTGACACATTGCATGCTTAGGTTTTACTGTGCTAGCTACCTCATGGCATTGGAGTGCTTTGAGTGAGTTGTGGCAGTAGACATTGTTTTACTGGCACGTGAAAAGTGGGGTGGTTTTAAACTTACCACAGAGAGGTGGCCAGCTGTGTGATAAGTGCCTGGCCACAGACTGGGAAAATAAGCAGGGTAAAGTAGGAGAGTGAGCCTTATAGCTTCTGGGAAGTGACAGTTAAAGAAATTGCTATGAAAATACAACAGTGCTGCATTAATAATTATTTTCAGCCCATGAAATAATTTAAAAATCTTGTTGTCTTGCCTGGTTCTCATAAATTCCCCAAGTTCTTAGCCCTAGGGTAGAAAACCTTTGTTGTTGTCCTGAATTCAGTGCTGGGATTTGGAGTATTTTTGCCCCGTCACAGTCCACATTGTGGCTTTGCAAGCAATGAGGATGTATAAAATTCAAGAATCCAGTTGTTGCCAAGGTGTGCTCAACCTAGAAAGGCTCTGTAGCCATACATGATCATTCACATACTCTTATTTTTAATCTTATGTGAATATTTTGAAGGACCAACAGAACTTCATAGGCATCAGAGATGGTTTCATCCATGTTTTACCAATTGAAACAGCATTGTGCTGTCTCAGGGCAGAATTTTAGTACACAGGACTCTTCCTAGACACTGTAAGTTTGTAGACTGATGTCTACATTGTCCCTTCTAACACTTGGACAGTTGCATCGATCTAGATCACCTTCAGGAGTCTTGCTCTGATCTTTTATTACAGACAGTGCTCTTTTCTTGTGCTTCTGTATGGACACTGAGGTATGTTGTGCATTTTCAGGAGGGAAAATAATGTGGTTCTGAAACCTCAGTTCAGGAAGACAGCACATACTGTGCAGAAGTCCTGCACATTCTCTTCATGTAGCATAAAGACCTATTTTAACCTGTATGTCCTGGGGAAATAAAAGATAAAATTTAATCTACTCAACAGTAAAGGCCTCAGTGTAAGTGCTATCATGGCACTCCAAACCAGGGCCTGTTGAGTGGATGGGGCAGCAGTTTGTCTCTCAGATTCTGCAGACTTGAGCAGATGTGGCTGTTGGCCTCCTACTTTGAAGGTTCTCCTGGTAACAGGTAGGCTATTCTTTTGTGACAGGGGAGGATTAGAAGAGTTCACACTTCTGCTTGTAATGATGTTCTTCACCCATTTGTTCAGCTTTTTGCATCCACCAGAGGAAAATACTGGATCAAGTGTGTTTGTTTGCTTCTGTGCTCATTGCATGAGTGCACCAGTGCAATGATTCCTCTTAGGTATGAAGAATGGACCCTCCAGAAGCCATAACTGGTTGAATTCCTTCGTTGGCAGTTCATGTTTTCCTCACCTCACCTGTGTTGACAATACACTCTGTGTTTAGATATGGACACGTGGAAAGGCCTGGGAAATGGAAGGCGTTGGTAGTGCTTCAGAACTCTGTATGTGTGCTCGTACAGTCAACGTGCTGTGGCCAGCCCCTGAGCCAGGCTGTAATCTCTTTCTGATCCTCCTTCTGTCTCCTCAGGACCTCACAATTCCAGAATCAAGTACAGTGAAGAGAGTGATGACTGGAACAGTAGCTGGATTTAAGTGGCCACCAAGCGTCAGCGAGGTGAGAAGCTTTACAACACAGGCAGTCTGGGAACTGAGCTTGTGGCAGCAAACCTAGAGCCTTTTGTGTGGCTGGAGAACACCAAGATCTTATCTTCCTCATGTCAGAACGTTCTGCAGCCTAACAAAGCTGGACAATGTCCCAGGCAGTTCAGAAGTATCCTGGGTTTCACACTTTCCTTGCTGTACTCATTTTAGCACTTCATGTTTCAAAACTATTTCTGGGACTGAATTCCCAAAACTGGGAGTGATGTGGATAGACTGCCCCTGACTTGGTACTGTCATGTGGGGTGGGTTCATGTGATTTCCTTCATAAGCAGCTTTTGGAAAGCTTTCAATTTTGTGCATAAGAAAGTGATCAACAAAGCACAGTAAGAGCAGCGTGACCCCGGGCTGGTGTGTACAATGCTCACTGGAGAGGTGAAGTACCTGGGCCTGCAGTCCCTGTTGCTGTTGTGGGGTTTGCCTGGCATGTGGCAGTGCTCTCTGTAGTCTCCAGGAAGTTCCCAGAATGCTCTTCTAAGGAGTTCCTTGAAAGCTGGAAAGTAAATGTTTACATTCCCCTGGGAGGGGAAGAATAGGGATATGAATTTTCTTCCTTCCTTGTTAATCTTGCCTATATACTTCTCTGGTTTTCCTACAGATGGCCAAAAATGAGGAATTTTATTTGAATGGCTTGGGTTTTGAGAACGAAACACAATGTAAACCGCTTAATTGAAACAGGCTGCTTGAGACAGCTGATACATTTTATATTTTCCACCTTAAGCTATTGTTCTCATGCAGCTTGAGAGAGCCAGAGGATTGTGCTGTGGTTGCTCAGTGACTTTCTGGGAATGTTTCTGAGGCTGTCCTTGCTCTCTTTGTAGCCTGCGAAGGACAGCGATCCACATTTTCATCACTTCCTACTGAGCCAGACGGAGAAGGTGAGGCTTTGGCAGACAGGATCATGCTCCTGGTCTGTCTAGCTTGGCATCCTGCCCTCTGCTGAGACTGAGTACAAGGAGTATGCATAAAGAGCTCCAGAAGTCTGCTTTTTAGGGGCTAGTGGTGATTAGATTGCAATCTTGTAGTTCAGTTACCTTCCAGCCTTGAGGTTTAGAGAGATTTAGCATTGAGTACAGTGAATAGTTATAAGTAAGTAAAGATTATCTAGCACCAGGTTTTGACAGCTCTGTTGTAATAAACTCTGTAGAAGAAGATTGAAGGGCAGGAAAAGCTGTTTTTCTGTTTAAAAATCCTTTTGTTTAATTGTTTTTGATGGTTGTCCTATGCGTTTCTTCATCTGGATGGGCTTGACAATTCACGGAATGTTGGAGGAGAATTTCTAGAAGTGGAAAAGCTCCTTGTAAAATACAGCCAATTTATCTCCCAAGAGACAGAAGCCTTGCAGGGTTTTATATTCAGCAGTGAACATCAGGAGGAAAAGGAAAGATCAAATTACATGTAAAAGGATTTATATTTCACTGAGAATCTGGGCAGAGCTAGAAGGATTAAGGGCTGCTAACAGTTTGAATCTAGACAAGCTCACAGCAAGCAGCATGAGGAGGAGCAGCCTTTGCCTTAGTATGTGTAGAAAGCCACGTGCCTTCTCACGGTAACCAGAAGGTTTTGCTTGCAGAGCTGCAGAGACAGTGAGCGTAGATGTGAGGTCGGGTGCTCCATGGCAGGCTTCAGAGAGCTAAATGTGAGACTAAGAGTGCCCTGGGTTCTGAGGCCTGCACAACAGGCTGTTTTAGGAACTACAGAAGGGAGTTTGCAGTACCTCTGTTAGAAGAGAGGCTGAACTGCTGGGGCAGAGTGGGAAAGCACGACCTTAATATGTTGCAATAGGTTGTTGGTTTTTGTTTTTCCCCTTGAGGGAAGCCCCAGAGCTGTCTTGCTTTGCAGATGGTGGTGGGTGGGTGAGCTGCCTGTTTCTATGGAACAAGGATATGGTCTTTTTGCTCAGCAGAGCAAATCAGCACTGTCCTTCCTCTGAATGCTTTGTCTTCTCTATACAGCCAGCTGTCTGCTACCAAGCCATCACAAAGAAGCTGAAGGTTTGTGAAGAGGTAAGGCAAATCTTGGTTTTGCTGGATTTTCCCTGTTGTCATGAGGCCTTGCAGTTCCTCCAGAGCTGTGCATTCTATTTTTTTATTATTTTTTTTCCCCCCTCTTTCCACCCCCACCCCACTCCCCCAGGAGACAGGATCCACCTCCATCCAGGCAGCAGACAGCACAGCAGTCAATGGCAGCATCACGCCTACAGACAAAAAGTAAGATCTCCAACACACTTCAGCCATTTCCCTTCCTTTCTCTCCTTCACAGCTCACACATGCAGCCACTGCCCAGCTGGTCACTGTGAATGAATAAACCTAACATTCCCCTCCAACTACACATCTCCTCTGTCCTCGTGTGAAACTCTGAGCTGGGGGGTAATGGGGGTGGGGAAGCAGCTAAAAACAAATGTGGCTGTACAGTACAAAATTCAGAGTAAGTTCTGTCCTGGATACATCTGCAATTTGGGGCGTTTCTGCAGTTTTCCTCCTCACTGGGTCCCACTGCAGGACGTTAGCAGTGGTATTCCCCGATGTTACATGAAGCAGGAAGATAAAAGTAGTGCCTGGCAGTTGAGTGAGGTAGTTTAATCACTCTCTTGAGCATGCAGAAGATGAGAGGAAGAGGGAGGTGTGTTCTCCTATCACGAGACGTTTGCTGTGCAGCACTTGAACTTTCTGGTTTCTTTTAAACACCCCCTTTCTCCTTCACAGAGTGAGAGAAGCCCAACTTGAGCTTCCTGTTTCACTCTGTAACTTCCGCTCTGTTCAAATAGAGTTCAGGCCACTCTTACTGTTTGCCGTTGGGGCCGGTCTCATGGGATGTCAGTTCTCACCTCTGCTCCAGGGGAACCAAAATAACAATGAAGCTGTTCAGGTAAAACAGTTTCTCAGCAAAGTGTGGCTTAGACGTGGGTTGGGAAAGGAGGAGTATCTCTGCTGGTCTAGAGACGTGAAAATAGGTGGACCTTGTTTGGGCTGTGTAAGGAGCCTCTAGTGACTTGCTCTGCCCTGTGTGAATTGGTTTGCTTGAAGAAAAGGCAGCACAGCTAGCTGGGAAAGGACAAGGTGGCTTGGGAAAGCCACAGTGCAGCTGCTGATTCTGCAGAGGTAACTGGGGGACTGCCAGGTAGATTTCACTGCGAAGCTCCATCAGACATGTAGCTCCTAGAGCGGTGGGTTTTGTGGGAAGCTGCATGCAGCAATATCTGCAAAGGAGTTCCTGCTGCAGGTGACTGTAGGGACGGAACTTGTTGGCACGTTGTCTGTTTCTTGAGTGGAGGGAGCAAAACTTTGCAGCTTGGGGTGGAGGAAGAGGGGAAAGCAGCTGCTGTCTGGGACTCATTGTGGCGTGTGCTGGCCTAACACTTCCTTTCTTCCTGTGTCTGAAATCACAGCTGTAGGGCAGAGACTAGATCTTTGGTCTGTGCATGATGCTTAGCCCAGTAGTCCTTGCTGGGCTTTATTACAGTAAATATTGTAATGTATCATTCAATTATATAAGCAAGTCTGTGTGACTTAGTTTTAAAAACAGAAGATTAATTAAAGAAGCATTTGCTGATCTCTAAATGTTCCCTTTATTAAAATTGCTGTTTGTATGCTTTCTGTTGCCAGCCATTGCCTTACTGAAGTTAAAGCAAAAACAAAACACCACAAACAAATCCCCCTAAACAAACAGAAAGAACCCAGATCACCCAAACTCTTAATATTTATGTGATCTCCTGAAGTAGGGTGAAGGCTTTCTCCAGGAAATTGTTAGGGATGCTTGGTAAGCAAAATAAATCCCAGCTTAATTTAAAGCTCAGGTCTGGCCATTCTAGCTGTGGCTACAGTGGAACATGTTTGTTTGGGGATTTTTTTTTTTGCTGGTGATGCTCCAGAGTTTGCTCTTCACCATATTCAGCACCATGAGAGGTGGGCACTGTTTCTCATGCATTCATATTTATCTCTACCCCTCAGGATAGGATTTCTGGGCCTTGGCCTGATGGGAAGTGGCATTGTCTCCAACTTGCTGAAGATGGGTCACACTGTCACTGTCTGGAACCGGACTGCTGAGAAGGTAGGCTTGTGCCTAAACCTTTCTTACACATGCAGTTACCCCCTGTAGCTCAGAGAGGCCTGGGCTCATCTGTCAGTGCTTCATGGAGAGGATGTCAGAGAAACACAAGGATGGACTTGCCACCTTGTTCTGTTCCTGTTTCCTAGGTGCTTGTTGGTGGGCACTTGTGACTAAGTGCACCTGTGGTCTGTTATAGTGTGGTCACTTTCCTGTGACCAGTCCCACCCCATTGCCATTTTGGATGAGAGCAGAAAGTTGTTGGAAAAATTAAACCCTTGTGTATGAGTTGAGAATTGGGATGTAAGGCCCCTCTGGAAGTGTTTCTGATGTGAATATCCAATGTCATGCAGCTGGCCAAAAAGGCCAGGTATGGGGAGTTATCCCAAGAGAGGTGTGCTAAGATATGCAGCTTTGTCTACAGCCATTGTGCTGGTGGTGGTGTGGTAACAAGGGTTGGAAAACCTGCTGTGTCAGGAGAGCACGATGAGGAGGGTTTTATGGAGACATTCAAAGTGAAAATGGAGCTTAAATTGCACTTATGTTCTAGACAGTGTTATTCTTTGTAGTGGAGGAGGAAAAGTAGGTAACTGGGGGAGATGTGGTACTCGGATGATGCTGTGCAGTATCAAAGCAGGAGGGGCTCTGTAGTTACTTTGTTAAAAGGGTTTAAAAGATTTGTCTTTTTTTAGTAGCAAAACATGACTGGTATGAGGGGATAAGGTAAGAAGGAACTCAGATTTTGGAGCAGCAGGCCACTGAAACACATCAGTCTCAGCTGTGCATATTCCTGTTTAGTGTCTAAAAACACCTTTTTCTGTGTCCTTTTAACAAATTTTTTCCCCTAATCTCTCTTCCCAAACCCACAACATTCTTACCGTTTCACCTAAGTGTTTTGTTTATTTGTCTGTCTTTCAAAGTTTTCAGAAAAGCTCTGTGTGTGTGGACAAAGCAACAGGAGATGACCAAGCTACCGTGTAATTAACATGCCAGCCTCTTTCAGCAAAATGCAAAGAACCCATATGCTCTGGACTTAATTTTTCTTACCTTTGGATTTGTGCCTTTTGCAGTGTGATTTGTTCATCCAGGAGGGTGCACGGCTGGGAAGAACCCCTGCTGAAGTTGTCTCCACCTGTGACATCACCTTTGCCTGTGTTTCAGATCCAAAAGCAGCAAAGGATGTAAGGATTAGCTCTTATTTTACCTCCGCTGGTTAGACTATGAGATACAGCCCCTGAATGCCTGTTCTGATTCTGGGTCATTGTAGCTGCTGAGTCGTGCAGCTGTGTAAAAATAAATGTCCAAACAAAAATCATACTTTCGAAAAACTGACCCTTGGAGGGCAGGTTCTGATCCCACTCTGGCTCACGTGGGCTGGTGTGCTGCAGGGTTAGGGTTTCTCTGCAGACACCCTATTGCTTTACCCCTCTTCTCTTCTCCACAGCTGGTGCTTGGTCCGAGCGGAGTGTTGCAGGGGATTCGCCCGGGCAAGTGTTACGTGGATATGTCCACTGTGGATGCAGACACAGTCACAGAGCTGGCCCAGGTAACCACTGAACTGAGCCCTCAGAGCAGCTCTGAGTCAGCAGCAGTTCTGCAGTTGGTGTTGCTTCAGCTGGTTTATTATCTGTTGTCAGGAGATCTTTCGGCTTCTTTTGGGAGGCTCTCAAGTTCCAGGCAAATCAGACAAAATCATGTGTCAAGTCTCGACCAGCAAACAGAGTCAGATGAGATGTTCCCTGGTGATACCAGCAAAACCTGTAGATTTGGCAGGGCTGTTAGCTGGCACCAGTGCAAACAGACAAATTTTGATCCCTTAAGTATTTATAGCCAGATTGGTATTCCATAGCAAACTGGATGGGAAAACCATGTCTGGATTAAAAACTGTACTTAAATTGATAAAATGCATAATCTGCTTAGTTTAAATGTTATGGGAAAAAGAATGCCCTCATGTTTCATTCTGTAGAAATATTATTATTATAGAGAGGATTTCTGTAGAAATGTTTTGATTGCTTCTGCTGATGTGTTGCTGATGCAGTGGTGTATAACATCAATTTGGAGAATAAAATTCATATATATTAGTAAACCTCTGGCTGAAAAGATACACCCAAGGCCTTTCCTCTCTGAGGAAAAGGAGGAAAATACCCTAACAGTCAATCTTCTGATATTCCCACACCACTTGTGTACCTTCAGCACTGGTCCCTTGGCCAGTACAGGGTGCCATGGCTAAAGCATGTCATTTCAGCTGCTTAAACCATGCACAGTAGTGATGGGTGCAGGGAGGTTTTGCTGGAGCATGAGGGCAACTTTTGGTCTTCAGTACCCTCTATAGGGTACAGTGCACCACATGTTAGTGCTTTCCTCTCCTGCTTATATGTTGGAGCTATTTGTTCTGCTTTAAAATTCTCTCCTCAGGAGCAGGAGTGCCCTAAATGATGTTCCTGCTGCAGTCCATGCAGAGCTAACCAGAGCTGCTCTTTTTCCAGGTGATAGTGTCCCGGGGCGGTCGCTTTCTGGAAGCACCAGTCTCAGGAAACCAGCAGCTCTCGAATGATGGGATGCTCGTGATCCTGGCAGCTGGTGACAGGGGTTTATATGAGGACTGCAGCAGCTGTTTCCAAGCCATGGGAAAGACCTCTTTTTTCCTAGGTAATTGAAACACAAAGGGCCTGACAGTGGTTTCTTAGTGCAAGGACTGGGAATTCCAGCAAGGAGTCCGAGGCATATATGTAATCTGTTTCTTGTCTCCTTGGGCAGCGTGGGAGATTGGCCTGTCCCTTTGGACCTTGGCCAGTTTCAGAGCCTGCAGGCTAAGGTTTCTTATTTGAATACTGTCTCATTTTAGAGATCTGTGATTCTTTTGGTTTAAAACACTTTGTTATGACTTCTCCGTTCTTTCGAGTGCTTGAAAAACGAGAACATTTTCTGAAGTCTTTCAGGGGAAGGGAGAACTGCTGATGCAGAGTCTGGTGGTGTTACTGCTATGTGGGCTGGGGGAGCAGGGCTGCTCTTTCTCTTCTGGAGGAATCCCAATGGTGTGTCTCACTCCCAGGTGAAGTAGGCAATGCTGCCAAGATGATGCTGATTGTGAACATGGTCCAAGGCAGCTTCATGGCAACAATAGCAGAAGGACTGACTTTGGCTCAAGTGACTGGCCAGTCCCAGCAGACCCTTCTGGATATCCTCAATCAGGGACAACTTGCCAGCATCTTCCTGGACCAGAAGTGCCAAAGTAAAGTTCTCTTACATTGTTTTATTACAGGGCATTTGTGACAACCTAGCAGCATTTCAGATAGTGGCAGAAGGGAGTAAATAAGTGTCTTGTCTTCATCATTTTGGGATTATGCTAATTTTAAGCATTCTGGAGATGAGATCCATTCCTTCCCCTTTGTAGCCAGGGCTTCTGAGAATATGAATTAGGACTGCTTGGGGCTTGAGTTAGGATTTCATTGGGGCAGGCTAACAAGTGAAATGGAGGGCAAGCTGCTTTGAAATCTGAAGTCACTGTCAGTGGGCAGTAGTGACATATCTGCCGTGGCCAGATGAAGTCAGAGAGTAGAGAAACAGCTAAAAGTAGTGATCAGCAAGGGAAAGGCAGATGGGTGTTGAATTGCAGCCCCTTGCAGTGTGGGCTTGGCTTACTTTTGTCCTGCTTACTATTCACATGCATTCCTCTCAACAGATATCCTGCAAGGAAACTTTAAACCTGATTTCTACCTGAAATACATACAGAAGGATCTTAGATTAGCTATTGCACTGGGCGATTCCGTCAACCACCCAACTCCCATGGCAGCTGCTGCCAACGAGGTAAGAGTTGTCCAGTGTTCAGACTTGTGTTCTTCATTTATTCGCCAGAGCAATTTGTCAACAAGGGACACAGATCTGAGAATTGCATCATCTGTAAGATGAGGAAATAGTGATTGAAATATATTTTGACTGGGATGACATTGGATTTGTTTTGATTGTAGAAGCCCTTAGAATGTCACATCAGGAAACACAGATAGCCTCAATGAGACCTGGCATATTCTGATCCACACTGCTCTGAATATTTGACATACTGTGCAGTTCTCTGATTGCAGTGGTCAGCAAAGGAATTTTGCTGCTGCGGAGAGGCTTCACACAAGTGCAGGCTCTGATCCTTCTCTGATTTCTCTTCTCCAGGTCTATAAACGAGCAAAAGCATTGGACCAATCCGACAACGACATGTCTGCAGTGTACAGGGCCTACATCCATTAGGCTGCACCCTTCTTACTGTTCATACGATGATTATTGATTAATATTATTATGATACTGGGTTTTAACTCTGGACCAGTCCATCTCTGTCTTTCCATTTCCTTTTATACACAGACTTTGAGACCTGCCACCGAGGCAGCTGCTGCAGTGAGCCTTCCCCTGTGGCAGGAGGGGGGGAGGAGGGGGCTCGGATTGTTGCAGTCTAATTAGAAAAGTCCATGCCGTGCACTGACAGTCATGGGACGGAACAGCGGCGATTGTTCAGAAGCTCTGAGGCAACTCTGCCAGAAACCTGCTGCTTGGCTGCTTTTATTTTCCTCTTTGTTTGCTTGTCCAAGATGCTGTTTCTAACAACCCCTTTTCTCCTTTGCTGTGAAATAATGTGTGTGTTGGACTCTCTGCATCGAGGGGACAGATGACAAACATCCCATCTACCTGTGAATATCACTCAAGTCCTTGGTCCCAAGTAAGGTGAGGAGCGTTCCTGTTAATTGGCACTGTTAGAGAACAAAGCACCTCCCATGGAGGAGAAGGGCAGTTCCAGAGGGCAATGGAGGTTGCATGCAACACTGTCTTGATTCTGTTCTTTTTAAACTTCCACCTCCCCAGCACCTTGATGGAGGAATTCCTGTACTGTTAAAGACAACACGTTGAATCCATGTCTTCCCCTGTACAGACAGCTATAGCTTAGGGAACACAAACTGTACTGAGAATGGGAGAATGCCAGTGTCAGTGAGCCTCCTAAAAGGCTAATCACAGCCCATCCAAAACAGATTGGTGAGCAAGTGTTTGCATAAAAAACTGCAAGAGAAGCACAGAGCCTAAAACTGGCCTAGAGATGTTACTTGCTCCTGGCCTTAGCTGATGTTCTGCTACTTCTTGCATTTTTTTTAACCCTTGTAGTTGATCATTACAAAGGTGTCTTGAATTATAGCAGTGTTATAAGCAGAGTGATGGCTCTGAAAGGGGCAAGAAGAATGATCCAAGAGATTGAGAATCCTGAGCTCCTTTCCACGGTCTCTGGCCTTTGCATGGTTGTTACATCTCTCAGCCTGTTTGCCCATCTGTAAAGGTGGGTGATGATTACCTACCTCATAGGGATACTTTTGTGTACTGACTAGTGATCTTTATACATGTCAGATTTTCCATACATGCTCTTAGTGTTACTGCTCTGAGTACAAACTAGCACAGCATGAGCCTTTTCCCTGAACCTGTGACTCTGCTTGTGGACAGGTACCAACTTCTAGAAAGACCAGTTACTAAAATGGGGGAGGCAAAGATCGCTGCTGAGCTTTAGTTTAGAAATGGGTGACATGAACTGCACAGATGCCAAGGCTAGAGATCAGAGATGCTCTCAGTGTTGATAGCAGAGCAACCCAGAGTCCAAAGGATGCCTGTCTCTCAAAATGCACAGAGTGTGAGGGGTTTTTTGTTTGTGTGTTTGTTTGTTTTTTAAATTCTCAGCCTTTTAGGAGTGTTCCTGGATTTTAGAATTAGAAAAATGCCAGTGAGAAACTTTGGCCAAAATCACTTCTCAGTGGCAGAGTCTTCTTTCTTCCTTGGGCTGGGATTCTGAAAGGAAAGAAAACAGATTCAAATTAGGCCCAGTTCCTTTAAACCCCTGAGGTCTGCCCCTCCCACCTTCTTTTTTTTTTTTATTTTCTAGGAACTTAATGGTTATGTAAGGAAGTTTTCCCTGGGTTAGAATTTCTTACCAATCCTGCTTTGTGCAACGTTAGGCGAATGGTTCAGGGGCACCTTGTTAAGAAACAGAGTGTCAGATACTCATTTTGAGTCACAACATCCAATGCCTCACACTGTAAATGTTCCTTTGAGTATTTCACCCCCTGTGATCTCTGTTCTTTGTGGGCTAACGCTGTGTTCTGCATTACTTGTCCTGTGGCGAACACCTGGCAACAGAGCTGTCAGACCTCACTGCCCCTTGGTCAGTGTGTGTGAGCAATGCTAGTTCCACATCCGTGTTCCTTTGGCAGTGCCCATGCCATCCTGCATGTAGGTATCCGTGGGAAGGGCACCCAGAGGGGCCCAGGATAACCAGCCATTGACCTGCTTTGCCACACTGCGCTTCCCCATCCAGACTCCGCTGGGAGCATCTGAACTCCTTGGTTAAACATGCCACAGTAAAGCAATCACTCAAACGCATTATGCATTGAGGGCATCTGGGGGAAATCGTGGGTTTGGGGGTAGGAGATGAGACTACAGGGCTTAAAATGGAAAATTCCCCGGGGGGAAGAGGGAGGTACTGTCTCAGGTGCAATTGAGAGTGAACTGTGCCCAGCCAGTTCAGCACTGTCCCCTGCCTGTTCCCTGCCCTTTTGGGCCTGAGTGAAGGTGAATGGGTCTGTGAAAAAGTAATGGAGGCTCTCCTTCTCTGTTCCTTTGTGGTGCCTCTGGATACAGTGAGAATGCTGAAGGAGCGCTCAAGTCCCATGACAAGTGTTTCATAGTGAATTTCAGAGAACCAGTCCCTAGGCAGCTCACTCTAGTGCAGGGTTTGTTTTCCAGAAATACTGTAGTTCCCAGAACAGAGATGGTTATTTTGGTGGGAGTGGTAGGTACGGACTGATTCAACACTGTAATTTAACCTGGGAAAGTCCGAGTGCAGCTTTGGGCCAGTGTGCTGTGGGGGTGGCTGCAGAGTGGCTGCCTGGGCAGCTGTGCAGCCCCAGGGGTGCCAGGCAGGAGCAGGAGGAGACCCAGAGCTCTGATTGTGGCTGTGCAGTGAGCAGGAGGGATGGAAATGGGCAAAACCGGACTGTTCCAGATGCTGGTGAGATTGCTGTCAGTCTCAGTGGGATTCTTGTATTTATGTCTGTAGCCTCTGAACATGGGTCTCAATCTGTTTCCTAGGCCTGAGATTTGGGGGAGGGATGTGGGGGAAGCAGTGGATTGAGAGATGCTCTAATAAAACTGGCTAGTCAATGTTGTCTTAATATTGTTGACAATTCTGTAAAGTTTCTTTTTATGAGGATTTGTTTTAGCAATTTGCTTTCTTTTGACTCCCTCCTTTTTAAAGAGAAAATGTGACACTTGTGAAAAGCTTGTAAGAAAAGCAGTTTCCTTTTTCCTCGATGATAGATCCTATAGTTCATTAAGGTTGTGAATTTTTATTTTCTTGCCTTGTTTTTAATTAACGTTTGTCATTCAGAATAGGATGTGTGGAAAATGTTTAAATGGCAAAACAAAGATTTTTTTTGTGCAATTAACAAAGCTACTGGCAAAAAGAATAAAACCTTTCTTGGTAACACAATGTTCTTGTGACACTTTTTAAAGCCTGTCAGAGCTGTCTTGGGGCATTAGAAACTCAGTGCTGCTGAAAACCAGCAGTGTTCCTGAGAGCATTTTGGTCAGTGTTGAAGCCTGGAACTGTCAGCGACTTTGGATTAATTCCAGCCTCTGTGTGTGTGAATCCGAGGTGAGAGGACAATGCTTAGTTTTAACAAAATTGTGATAAAAATCTTATTTATTAGATTTAGGGAAGATACAAATATATGTGAGATGAAGAAGTTTAGCAGAAAAGGAGTTTCTATTTCAGCATGTGCTGGGTCCTCCAGCCACAAAGGTCTGAAAAGCACACTCCCTACCCCAAAAATCATGCTTTTTGTGTGTCCCCCGAGTCCTGCCTTGTTAGCACAATGAGAGGAGTGGGCCTCTTCTCCTGGTTGGGTTTGGTGTGCCCCCTGTGCAGGGTCTCCTGGTCAGAATGACCACTTTCCTCTGCACACCAAGGATTTGCCACGTGACAAGGGGGCTTGTTTTGGCCATACCTTTATCTACTTCCATAATTCCCTATTCCCAAATGCAAATTGTCCCTGGCACCAGCTCCACACACGACCTGGTAGTTAATGAACTCTTTGCTTGTAATAAACCCGTTTTTTACGTCTCACATTCTGGTGTTGGTGACCACCTCTGTAAGTGTTAGGCTGAGGTATCCATCCTTCTGGTATTTGGGGTTTTTAAAGCACTGGCCTGTGATCAGCCCGGTCCTGTGGAGGATTCTCTGTCCAGGGCAGGGACGTGGAATGAGATCAGCATTAAGGCCCCATTCCACGCGGCAGTGAGTTGGGTATTCCAAGGCACGATCCCTTCAGCGAAGCGTTTGCAGGCTCTGGAAGGCTGCTCCTGGGGAATCCGTGAGGGGCAATTGCCGGGTCCATAAGGGGTCATTGCCAGGTCCGTGAGGGGCCATGGCCGGGCCACTCCGCGATGGCGAGGGGAGGCGGCGCTGCCCAAACAGACTCCGCGGTGCTGGGGCTGTGCTTTCAGCCAATGGGGGCGGGCCTTGTGGTGTCCTCAGCCAATGAGGACGGGCCGGGCCGTGCCCTCAGCCGCGGGGGCGGTACCGTCAGCCAATTGGGGGGTGCCGGCGGTGCCTTCAGCCAATGGGAGCAGGCCATGCGCTGCCTGAAGTCTCGGAGGGGGTGCCATCAGCCAATGGGGGCGGGCTGTGCCATTCCCTGAGCCAATGGGAGTGGACCGTGCGCTGCCATCAGCCAATGGGGGCGGGCCGTCCTCTGCCCTCAGCCGCGGGGGCGGTGCCATCAGTCAATGGGGCGGGCCGTGTCATCCCCTCAGCCAATGGCAGCGGACCGTGCGCTGCCCTCAGCCAATAGGAGCGAGCCGTGCGGAGCCCTCAGCGGCGGGGGCGGTGCCATGGCGGCGGCGATGGCGAGCGCGGCGGAGCGGGCTGTGCTGGTGAGTCGGTGCCCCGGCCCTGCCCTGGTCCTGCCCCGGCCCTGCTCTGGGGGACCCGCGGGGCGGTGGCAGGGCCTGCCCTGGGCCCAGCGCGGCGCAGCTGCCCCGGCTGCAGGCGCTGCCCGGGGCCAGGCCGCGGCCCCTGCCGGGCTCCCCGCGCCGTGCCGGGCGTCCCCGGGCGGGCACACCGGGAAGGTGCCCGCGGTGTCCCGCGGTGTCCCACGGGCCGGCCCCGCTGCGGGGAGAGCCGCCCTGGGGAGCCGGAGCAGCTCCGGTGTGGGGCGGGGGTCAGAGATCCACGCGGGAAACCACGGGGGGAAAGGGGTTTTCCGGGCCTTAATGTGGTTTGGAAGGTTGTGACCAGCGGTCCCCAAAAACACAGCTGTGCGGTGCACAGATGTGCGTGAGCTTAATCCGAATGTGGAGGGGAGAGCTTCTGCTGTGACTAGAAAAGGGAAAGACAGCAGTGGGGGTTCGGAGCAGAAACACCTGCGCAGTGCAGGTGGGTGTTGGAGGAGCTGCTGCTCCCGTGGGATCAGTGTTCCTTGGGAAGCCGGAGGAGAACAGGGGTTCCAGAGAGAGCAGCGGGATCCATCTTCTGCTGAGTGGGGACAGGACCCGGGGGAACAGCATGGAGCTCTGTCAGGGCAGCGTGGGGGTGGGTGTTTGGAAAAGGGTCTTCACCCAAAGAGTGGGCACCTGGATTTGGGTCGTTTTCAGCTCAGGACGTGTGATTCTAGGATCAGTGTGATTACCAGAAACCCAGGCCCGGATTAAGTGGTGGAAGTCAGTGGTTCTTGCACCCAGACTGCTCTGAAGCATAACAGGGAATCCTGCCTGGCTTTGTTGGGTGTGCTGGCTTTGGGTGAATGTTTGCTGAGACAAACCTGGCCTTGTCCTGCTAGTTGTTGGTATAACTCTTGTGTGAGGTGAGAACACATCAGGGAGTGGTTATTTTGTGTTCCTCATGGTGAACAGGAACTGTCTAGCAGAGAAACCCCAAGCTTAAAGTTCTGAGTTGGCCACACCTTGCCCTTCACACAAATCACATTTTCTGTGGGCAATATGTTCAATTCCTTCCTTTTCAGAACTTTCCACGTGGAAAATTTCTCCTTTCTTGCAAGGTAACAGGTATCAGCCTCTTCTTTGTCCATTGCTTTTGTCCCCACTTCTCTGATGATCTTTATGGGGTCTCCTGGTTTAACGGGAACATTAGCTGTGCTTTGAGAGTCTGTTTTATAACAGGTTTCTCTGCACAGGAACCGATGGAGGCCCAAGGCAATGAGGCATCACATCCAAACTTTGTTACGGAATTTGCCCCAGTGATTGGGAGTGCCTGTCTCTCCCTCGCCCCCTTTTCAGTGTAGCTTTGCTTTGAGGCTGCTGTTGCTTGAGGAAATGCTGTGGGGCAGGGGAGGGCGTTTTAGTTTTTGTTTCTTACTGTCTGATTGGCAGCAGATTTGTCTGCAAGTTGGCCCAGTTTTGCCTGTGCCAGGAATTGGTAGTGGATCTTCCTGGCTTTACTTGGACCCACAATCTTATTGCCTCCCCCAGCCTGTTGAGGAGGGGCAGTGGGGGAGGCTGGGTAGGTGTCTGGCAGCCAGCTCAGCCCATCCCAGCAGCTTAAAATGATGCCCCAGATTTTGAAGCAGCAGGATTTGTACTTTGCTCTGAAATTCACGTCCTGTGCTGCCTGTTCTTTCATAATTCTGGGATTATTGGTACAGTGATTTGTGTGAATGCTGCTTTGTTAAACAAAGTCAGGACAAGAATGAGGACAATTCATTGGACTGGAGTACAGAAGTAGAGATGTGGAGACAGGTGTTTCAACAAACCAGGAAGAAATGCTTTTCTTCTCCTTGATTTAAACTGCAGTACACTTAGAAATTAAATAATTTTCAGATGTGTCTGAGAGATTTACTTCCAGTGTTTGACTTCTAATAATTCCAATGATATTTTCCCATGACATAGGAAGAAGAATTTAAATGGCTTTTACAAGAAGAGGTCCATTCTGTTTTGAAACAGCTGCAGGATATTTTGAAGGTGAGGTTAATTTTGTCTGGATTTTGTGTTGTGGGTTTGTTTGCCCTCCCATATGCAGGAATGGTGGTAGGTTTCCCCTAGAGGGGAAAAACTCTTTGTAGAGAATGTACAGAAAGGTTCATCTCCCATGTCCAGTGCTGTCCCCAGTTCTTCCTTGCCTTCTGGTCTTGAGGACTCCCAGTTAAGCTGATTTCCCCAAGATTGCTCCTTTCTTGACTCTCTTTGCTGAGAGCTGCTTTGAAAAGGCACATGGAGGCAGCCAGAGCTATCTGCCAGGCATTTGCCTGAGACAGGAATATTTTCTGGAACAGAATCTGGATGTGCCTATAACTCTGTCATGTGATGGTGGAAACAAGCATGATGGCCTTCAGCTGACAGCTGCTATTTGTGCAGAATTAGTAGCACTCTCCTGGTTCAAAACCATCCTACTCTCAATATGCTCACTCCTCTGCTCATACCTGCCCCTTTCAGAGGCCTGATGTGTTCAGCTGAACCAAGTGGGCAGCACCTTTCTCCAGCCTGAGCATGGGCTGCTGGCTTGGCTTTGTCCAAACAGCCATTGGGGAACTGGCCAAAGGGGATTGTGTGCACTGGGAGTGCACCCTGTGCCTGCTGGGTCAGTGTTCAACAGGCCCAGCCCCTTAACACTGAGGTTTTGGGGGGTTAGTAAGTGATGGAAGAGCAGGGCCAAAAATGTGGAGGAGAGGGGCACGTGCTGACTCAGAACCCCAGGGCAGAAGTCAGTAGCGGGTGACAAAAGCCTGCAGTAACTTTATATATGTTACCTATTTTGAAGAATTTGTCATAGTTTTAAGGGTGATTACAGGGCAGTCACCAGTCAGTGATTCAAGGACTCTCAGCAGATGGGGGACTGATTTCCACCCCAGCCTTCCCTCAGCTATGATGAGGGGCAGCACCATGGTGCCTGAGGGCACGCAGTGCTGGGCTGTGAGGGGTGCTGCTCCTTCCGTGGGCAGCCTGGGCACCCCAGTGGCACTGCCCAGCTTTGGGGTGTGTGATCTCCAAACATCTTTTGCTGTGGGTTGCACATGCTGAGCCTTCTCCTGGGCTGTGCTGGCCCTGCAGTAGGATGAGATGCAGGGCTCTGCTGGGTGGGCTCCAGAAGGCTGGCAGAGGTGGGCGTCCCGTGTTCGGCCACTTGACAGTGCCCATGTTGTCTTTGTGGTGTGCTGGGCCCAGGCAGATGCTGCAGCACTTCCTGACTGTGTCCTCTCTCTGGCAGGAGGCCTCCCACCGCTTCGCTCTGCCCACCAGTGGCTCGGGAGGGACCATCAGGCAGGAGAACTTTGTACTGAGCACGTCAGGGTAAGTGGTGCTGGTCACTTCCCTCTGCAGCAAAAGGTGCAGGACCTGGAGCATCCGTGGTGAAGGGCTCTGTAGCACCACTGGAGAAATGGGGTTTTCTTTAACAGAAGGTTTGGCTTTAAGGAAAACAAGCAAACTCTCCTGACAGGGGAAGGTAACAGTCCATAGCTGTGTTTTGGGGCTGCCTGAGCCAGCTTTGTGCCTGCTGACACCCAATAACACTGATTCCTGACCACATGCTCATGCTTTGCCTCAGTGTGCTGCTGTGGGCAGTGTGCCAAGGGACATTTTTTTGAGTCTGGGCACAGGGAGTTGCAGTTACAAGACCCAAGTTCTGCTCTTGGCTTAGTTTCTGACTGTGTGGACAAATCTTAACCTTTGTCCTGAGCTCCTTAAAATAGCAATAGTAAATCTTCACACAGAGCAAATTGAGGCTTGTGCAGAAGGTGATACAGACATGCAGTTCTTCAGAAACTGATGTCCAGTTTTTGGTCTTCACCATAGCCCTTGGTCTCAATAGCTGCTCTGGCAGAGTTCACGAGGTTGTTACAAAGTAGTGGACCTTAGTCCTTAGGAACAACATGGTGAGCATTGCAAGGGGGAATACAATAATTCTGCACTGGGTTTGAAGGCTGTCTTCTTCAGATCTTAAAGTATTAAATTTAATTTTAGTTTTCATTTGTTGTTGTTGCAAGGTGAATCTTGCAAAGTGTTGATCTACAGAATCTCTGGCTAATGTAGTGAAATGCAGGGTGTGGCCAAACTGAGTTCCTGAAGGCCCAGGTGCTTCAGTCTTCTCCCCTCACTGTTCATTGTATATGTGAATCATCTTGCAGGATCTTTCAAGGGGTTTGGGGTTTTATTTATATTAGGGTTTTTTTCTTAGGATGGGATGTGGTTTGTACCTGTAAACTCCTGTATTAACCACCTGACACTCCAGTGTCAGTAATTCGTTTATTGTCTTGTGCTTGTGCCTGCTAGAGCTGTTTGTAACAGCAACTGAACTGTTGACAGATGATACATGGAATAAATGTGGGATCAGGAATGCAGGTAATGTTGTAGGCAGGGCAGTTAGGGTGAGGTGACCAGTAAAGAGCGTGACAGCAGCTGGCCATAGGCCAGGAGCTGGGGACTGGCAAGTACGTGTAGTGTTCAGCTGCTGGGCTGCAATAGCGTTCAGACCCCGTGCAGGCAGCTCAGGGTTGGCTGCACAGGGCTAGGAGGGGTGGGGTCAGGTTGGCAGTCGGTGGGTGCCTCCTGTGACCTGTGTTGCCAAGATCTGTCCTCTCCTTCCAGCACAGACCAGGTGAAAGGTGTGTTGACACTGCAGGGAGACGCCCTGTGTCAGGCTGTGAGTACTTGCATGCTTCTTGCTTTGTACTACAAGCGGTGGGTGTCTCCTCATTACCCTTTGATCACCCCAGGGAGGGGAGGTCACCCTGGTTATGTTTTACCAGTCATCAGTGTTCTATGTCAGTCTTCCCTAATAGGCCTTAAATACTAGATGTTTCAGCAACTGTTGCAGTTTGTCAAGATCCAGCATCTGACACCCCCTCCCACCACTCCCACCCTGTGGTGAGTGCTGGAGTCAACTTCCGTGGGGATTCCTTGCCTTTACCACCTTTGTTGTGTAGTACCAAATTTCCTTGAGCTGATGCCACGTGTCCTGCCTTTCAGCCTATTCTTTGTGTTAACATCATCCTGTGGGAGCACTGAGGTTCTGGCTGTGGCAGGACTGCAGGAGGCAGCTTGCCGGGATGGGCTGGCAGCCCCCGTGTTTTGCACACAGCCATTTCTTTCTCTCACGTGTTTATTTCTTTCTTCAAGGATGTTAATCTGAAAATGCCCAGAAACAATCAGCTCCTGCACTTTGTATTCCGGGAAGACAAGCAGTGGAAATTGCAGCAGGTACTGTTGGCTTTAGATGCACACCCCTCTGTAGTGTCTGTGCCCTCTGAGCAGTCCTTGCAGTCCTTCAAGAGACACTGTTATGTCCATTTCACATGGGATCCAGTGGTAAAAACTAAGGGAGGGACCAGGTGCAGGTAAATTCAGTTACAGTGCTGGGGGGAAAAGGTGGGTTCTGCCCATTCCTGGCACACCAGCCACCTGAAGGCTGTCTGCACAGCAGTCATGATCCTTTGAAAGAGTGCCCCCTGTGCAGGACTGTCCTCTGTCTGCCTGTGACCCAGGCTAGCAGGGCAAAGAGCAGCTTCAGAGGCTTCAAGGAGCTTGCTCTCATTCTCCTACAGATGCATTTGTTTACACTGAGGACAAATCACTGTGTTCCTGTAGCATGTCTGAGTTCCCTCAGGTAAGGAGTTAAAGGAATGCAGCTATGCAGAACCAGAATCTCTTTCCCACCATTTTGCTGGGAGATACCTCATTTCAGGACCTGAACTAGTGCCTGATTTTAAAGAGGGGCTTTCCCACAGTTACTTTGTCCTAGCTTAGTACATTGGAGGAAGATGTGTCCTGTGTGCTTGGCTATGCTGTGACTTGGATTTCTCGAAGTGCTGAGTGCATTTGGTGCTGAGTGCAGTTCCCAACAGCTGCTTGGGGCAGCAGAGTGAAAGCTCTACCTGATAACTTTGTAGAAATCTAGAGAATTGTCTATTTGAGATGTTAATGCCAAACTCAACTCAGTTTGTTTATGCCTTGCAACAAGGCAAGGAAGTTTTTCTGACAACACTCAGCAGTGCGTCCTGTTCTGTTGCTGTTTTGTACTGCTGCCTGGTTGACAGGCTTCTACTGGCCTTTATGGAAAATACTTCCTTTATTTACTTGCAAGCATTTTGTGTTCTAGTGTTGTTCAGATATGCAGTGTGAGTGTCTCAAGGACTGTAGGCAAAAGCATTTAAAGTGGTTATGTAGTGATCTTTGGCCTGTCTGAATTAAATATGACATCTCAAAGACTGTGTCTTCCCTTAGTGAGTGGTGCCAGCTGGAGTTTTGTTTCTCTGTGCAAAGTTAAGTCATTGTTAAAAAACTGTAATATAGGCACCTGGTGAACACCAGTCACTTTCTCCCAGGGCTGTTGTCTTCCTCTGGCTTGTCCTTTCTCCAGTGAAAGCACTGGGATGCACCTATCGACCCTGCTTTGATAACTGTGTTCCTCTTGTTTGAGAGGAACTTGAGCCATCTGTGTTCTGAGTCTGTTCCAGTCCCACACAATGGGACAGCTTCTTGATGCTGGAGAGAACTGTCAATCCCAACAATTCTGGTTTAGAAGGACTCTGAGATACTGCCAGAGACACTGCCTTAGAAATCAGTGCTTGCTGCTCATTGCTGCTATTGATGTAATTGGTGCTGTTGGTTTTGGCTCTGATAGTTCCTGAGGAAGAAGTCACTGCTCAGTGACTGAGCTGACTGCTGTGTGCCAGTAGGCAGAATTCCTTCCTACCTGAGCAGTCGTGGTCACAGTGCTGCCAGGATGAGAGTGCCTCATGTCACTGTTCCTTCATGGCAGCAGCAGTATTTGAGTTGACACTCCAGGTTGAAGCTGGCAGACTGTTTCGCATCTCCAGTTCTTGAGAGAAGCAGCCAATAATGCATCTGGGTAGCAGTGGTAGGTTTGTGTTAGAGTGCCTGACATTCAGACATGGCATTAACATTTGAGAAGACATGATTTTCTTAAGGCCAATGAGATAATGGAGAAAACCTTTTCTTCCCAGCATGTATCTTAGAGTGTTTCTTTCATAGGGCTGCACTTGTGCCTTTGCAGATCCAGGATGCTAGAAACCACGTGAACCAAGCCATTTACCTGCTCATGAACCGAGATGTCAACTACCATTTCAAAACAGGCTCAGAGGTGCTCAAGGTGAGGAGAGAGCCCTTGCTGCTTGGGTAGGAACATGCATTTTTCTTCTGTCCATTTGTTGTTTTAAACACAGTTAATGCACGTTGCTGTCTGGGTCTCTCAGTGAAAATGAACTTTTTAGTTGTACCTGTTTGTGTCAAGGAGTGTCCATGTGTATTTGATATGGATCTGTACCAGTTTAGCATCAGTACCAAGGCTGTACACCCTGGTGAACAGTAACCTGAGCAGCTGGTGCCCTGCTGCACACAAATGATAATCTGAGAGGATCTTCTTTGATCTTCTGTGCGTGATGTTGTTACACTTGTCTTTTGATCAGTGCTGCTGGGGAGAGAGCAGTGAGGCAGCCATCAGCAAACGGAAGATGACAGTACTTGTGGTTTGCTGACGATTCGAGTGTGACTTCTCCCTTGCCAGTAGTAGTTGCTGGGCTCTGATAGGGCAGCTGCTGCATGGCAGGGGAGCCCAACCCTCTGCTTGGAAATGCTCTCTGAAGGGAGCTTCCTCGTTAGAATCCATCACAACATGAAACTGTGAGAATATTAAACATTTTTAGTTTCCACATGGGCAAGGGCTGCTCATAGGAAGAACTGAGATAATGAAACTATTTCCTTTTCAATTTCAGGTGGAAGTAAGGGGAGAAATTAGTAATAATATAAAATGCTTCACCTTAGCAGTCATGAGCTCTATTACAGACCTATGTTGCTTCCCCCTTTTTCTCTGGAAAAGTTTTCCTGAGCCTTTGAACTGTGGTTTCTGGCAGGATTGCCCTCACAATGAGCTGGTTCTTTTTTCTAGTTCCCTCAGTCATAGCTGATTATGACCAGGGGAGCCCATTCAGCAGTTTTACCCGTGATGTGGGAATAGGGAGAAGGAGAAAGTAGCGTGTTGTTTTTCCCTAATGCCTTCTCTTCTGAAGAGCTGATGATGAGTTTGTTGATGTGTCTGTGGCATCTGTAATTGAGCTCATGTTCTCTTGGTGTTCTTGTAATGAATAGCTGTCGTCTACTCAGTCCCTCGTATTGAACACTCCTGGCTTGTCTGACGAGTGTCTGATCATGGTAACAGTTAAACTGCGTTTCCTTGGGAGCCACCCCTTCCCAGTATGACCCTGAATTCCTGGAAGGGCGAGTCGGGTGGGTGGTGGTGGTTGTTGTAACACTTGCAGGAGGCTGTAGGGTTCTGCAGCATGCTGTCCAGAGCTGTCTGGGGATCACACTCAGCAGTGTTCTGTACGTTATCTTGTAGCTTATGGATGCTGTGATGTTGCAGCTCTCCAGAGCCCGAAATCGGCTGACCACTCCAGCTACTCTGACACTACCAGAAATTGCCTCCAGTGGTCTCACAGTAAGTATGTGATCTGCACACAGGTCTGTCAGCAGGCAGCAGTTTGGATGTTGGGCAGCATCCTGGAGGAAGTGGGTTTCTGAAGTGCCTCTTGAGACAGAGCTGAAGCAAGTGCGTTGCCTGAGTGGTTTTGGCTGCTCTGTGTCTTCCTGTGGCAGTACAGATGAGTTAGGCATGAGGACTCTGGGTCTTGGACAGTAAGTTCTGTTCTCTGCCCAAGAGTCTTGTCCAGGGATGATTTGCCCTTGGGAACACTGCTCCATCCTCTCTTGCCACTGTCATGCACGTACCATTTGATCAAGGGCGGAGAGAGAAACAATCATTGCCTGCAACTGCTCAGTCTTTGTTTCTCCCCTAATGTCTCTCTTGCCATTGTGATTGTAGTGTGGTTTAGGAAAAGAAAGTGATTTCCCAGCATTAGAAATTATGATCCTTTCACTGACAAAGAAACTACTGATTTTCTCCCCAGAAAATGTTCACTCCTGCGCTGCCTCCAGACATCCTTGTGAATTTCTATATTAACCTGAACAAGCTGTGCCTCACTGTCTACCAGCTCCACGTGCTGCAGCCCAGCACAACCAAGGTGACGTCTGCTATTTCCTGAGCCTTGTTTAGTTCCCTCTGCCTGCATCCCACTGCGAGGAGGAGATCCCACTGCTACCTGGTACAATGTTATAGGTGTAAGATAATGCAGAAATCACTGTAGCTGGTGCTAAGTGTCTGTGTTTAGGTCTGCTGCACACAGAGCACTGGCTCTAAGTCTGGGTTGGGGCATGGCTACTTAGCCCAGAAGAGCATACCAGTGCTCTGGGGAAAGCCAGTAACTTATTTTTTACTGAGTACTTGCAGTATAGTTTGATAATTTTGCATAATTTTGGAGGAACATCATTATATTAACCCAGTTTACATCAAAGTAGCATCTTGGGTTTCCTGAATGGAGTTGTGATGGATGCTTTTCTGCTTCACCTGTTGCATGGGTCAGCTCGATGTAGTGGGTTGACCATGGCTGCATGCCAGAACCCACCAAAGCTGCTCTGTCACTGCCCTCTGCAACCAGATAGGGGAGAAAAAATGTAACAAAGGGTTCATGAGTTGACAAAAGGTCTGGGAGAGATCACTCATCAAATACAGTCATGGGCAAAGCAGACTTGAATCGGGGATGTTAATTGAATTTCTTACTAACAAAATCAGAGCAGGATAATGAGAAGCAAAATAAATCTTAAAAACACCTTTCCCCCACCACTCCCTCCTTCCCAGGCTCTCCCTCCTCCCTCCAGCAGCACAGGGAGACAGGATGGAGGGTCACAGTCAGCTCATCCCATGTTGTTCCTGCTGCTGCTGCTCAGGGAGAGCAGTCCTACCCCGCTCCAGCGTGGAGTCCCTCCCACAGGAGACAGTCCTCCATGGGCTTCTCCAACATGAGTCCATCACATGGGCAACAGTTTTCCATGAACTGTTCTAATGTGGGTCACTCTCCCCCAGGGAGCAGTCCTTCAGGCACAGGCTGCTCCAAGTGTGGGTCCCCCACAGGGTTACAAGTCCTACCAAGAAACCTGCTCCCACGTGGTCTCCTCTCTCCAGGGGTCTGCAGGTCCCTGCCAGGACCCTGCTCCAGCATGGGTTCACAGCCCTCTCTTGGGCATCCACCTGCTCCAGCAGGTTTCCTCCCTGGGATGCAGGGGGATTTCTGCACGCCTGTTGCCCTCCATGGGTTGGAGGGGCACAGCTGCCTCACCATGGGCTTCCCTATAGAATCTCAGGGGAATCTCTGCCCCTCCTTCTGCACTGCCCTGGGGGTCTGCAGAGCTGTTCCTCTCCCATATTCTCACTCTGCTCTTTTCTGGCCACAATCACCTCTGCACAATAACCTTTTTCTTTTCCTTCTTGAGTACCTTATCCCCAAGGCATCATTGCCATCTCTGATGGGCTCAGCCTTGGCCAGCAGTGTCTCTGTCCTGGAGCAGCTGGAATTGGCTCTGATGGACATGGGGGAAGCTTCTGGGAGCCTCTCACAGAAGTCACCCCTGCAGTCCCCACCCAAGACTGGCCACCCAAACTCAATACACCTGTAAAAACATCATTAAACTCTTAGCTTTAAGAAGTGCAGTCCTTCCATACAGATTTTCCTAAAAATCTATATTTTGTTTTTATTCTGAATCTTCTCATCTCCTTTTTGTTGTGCTAAAATTTGGAGCTAAATTGAACTCAGCCATTCTGTAGAATATTTCTAATGAAGGAGCAGGAAGGGGTCTAGAAACATGGATTGCATATGGATGGAGTATCCAGACAGAGTGTGGGCATTTCTTGATGTCAGGCTACTGAAAGTGCAAACCTTAAACGCTTTTCTTCTAAGTGGTTTGTTCACTACATCAGAATCCTGATGAACTTTTCCTTCTCTAGAACTTCAAGCCTGCTGGAGGGTCCATTTTGCACAACCCTGGGGCCATGTTGTAAGTACAGTCACTACGAGGGTAGTGTACCTGATAACATGTGTGGGTGAGATCCAAATAGCTGTGTGCAGTTTTCATTGTAGCATCTGTGAAGGAGAAACTGGACTGAGTCACTCACTGTGCCTGTGAATGCTGTTTTGTCCCTTTTAATGATTTGGCCCTAAAGGCCCAAAGATGTGAATTTCTAGGATCCAGCCCATCCATACAGTGCCATGAGTTTAGCTAGAGATGAGAGTTTTCAGCCAAAATGAGCATTCAGTTATTGGCCCTGCCACTGGCATTTTCTGCTTCTGTGGCCCTCTGGGATGCAGTGAAGTTTCTACCTTCACCCTTTAGCTTAACTCTAAATCTGAGCAGAGGTGGACTGAGTGTTTGCATTCTGTAATTTTGCCAGGTGCTGATTTAGATGTGGTAGAAATCATCACAATCTGTCCTGTGCAGGACAGTTGGGTTGTGTTCTGTGCCTCTGTGTGTGAAGCTGTGCTCTTTTCCCCCCTCCAGTGAGTTTGGCAGCCAGCGGTATGAAGTCAGCCATGTGCATAAAGTGGAATGTGTTGTCCCGTGGTTAAATGATGCCCTTGTCTTCTTCACAGTTTCACTGCAGCTTTGCCAGCAACTGAAGGACAAGGTAATGGGCTTGGAGAAGGGGCTTTGTTTTTAACACTGGATTTTGAGAGGGCCACAGGTCTGATGTGGTGTTATTCTGTACAACTTGCTGAAAACAAGGGGTGAGTCAGTGCTCTGGAGCCAGGGAGCTGGCTGGCACTGCCTAGCAGACTGCCATAAGATAAGTATAGTGGTGTGGCAGATGTCTGCTGAGCTACTGCCTAGATGGAAAGCAGCAAGGAGACACTTTTGTGTTCTCATCTGTAAGCTGGATGTCAGGAAATGCCAGGGTGCTGGAGAGGAGCATGGAGACCTCAGCAACCTTGGTTCCAGTAGAGCAGTGCTCAGTTCCAGCTCTGCAGCTGGCCTGGCTGTCACCTGGAGCAAATAACTTTGTTCTCCAAGCACCTTCAGAGATAGCAGCAGAAAACCTGCCCTTCAGCAGTGCAGTGCTGGAGTGGCTAATGCTGGACAACTCAGTCCTCATGCATTATGTCTTCATTCTTCTGTGGTCCAGGGGGTACAGGAACTTACCTGCTTTTCTTCTTGCTTTTCAGATATCTGTTTTCTCCAGCTACTGGAACTACAGGCCATATTAACTCTCTGTGGAATGGTCCAAGCCCTTACAGTACTTCCAGTCTTTCTCTTTGTTTTCTCATCCCAGCTGAGTCTAGGTCAGCCTGAGGAGTGTTGGGGTTCACTGCCAGGTGCCCTCCATAGGGCAGGGTCAGTGTACCCAGAGACACAGCTTTAGTAGCCTTGTCTGGGACTGCTGCATAAGCATGGCACAGAGCAGTGCTGGGTGGTTGGCAGGAGCTTCCACTGGTCCCTGTCCTCTTATATGTTGTGTGGCTCACACTTCCCAAGCCCCTGCTGAGTTACATGGGTCTGTTACAAGGGATGGGGGCTCTGGACCACGCTCACTAACTGGATCTGTGCATAGTACTGGAACTAACTCCTGACTGTGGGGTGGCTGGGAACAAGAGGGGACAGACTAATTTAACACACCTCAGAAAAGGTAGGGCTTGTTGCTCCATGTAGTGAACTGTGTTGCTGTGATTGCTCCAGCTGTGGTTGTGACTAACCCTGAGCGACTCCCGCTCCTGCCTCTTCTGTTCATCCCTGTGTTGTTGATTCCCCTTTGGGGATGCTTTTAGTTGCTGATATTTGAACTGGGTTTTGGGGTTTTTTTTTTTTAACTCCTCTGGCATCTGTGATTTTTTTTTTTTTCCCCCAAGCCCTAGTTGGGCCAATTGGTCTTTTCCAGGTATAGTATCTTGTTTTTGCTGCTAGCCTTTGGAGTTGCCTTGGTACCTTGAGCACAGCTGTTCAGTCTCTCATCCTGTCATTAAATCCAAAGTGAGTATCACATTGCTACTACGATTTGCTGCCTATGGATGCTACAGTGTGAAACTCATCCCTTTAGCCATTGATAACTGAAATAAAGACCCTCAAGACCTGCAGTGTGGGCTGTGAAAGAATGAGTATCTGAGATTCTGTGCTCTCTCACATGTGAGTGGCTGTTCTTGGTTATGCATACTGGGTTGCCTTTTGGCTTACTGAGAGGACAGTAGTGGTCTCTGGGGGCACAGCTGGGCAGCTCCTCGAAGGCTGGGCCTGGTTTGCATGGCCTCAGCCCAATGCTGTCTGACACTGGAGTACTACTTGAAGGAGTTCTCCAAACTTGCCTTGAAGAGGCCACAGGCACTGAGATTGGGTTGGGTTGGCTCATGGAGCTCACTGGGAAGTGATGAGGAAGCATCACCTCTCTCCTGCTTGGCTCCATCTAGCTGTGTCCAGACTGTTTCTGCTGGCTTTCCTCACTGGAACACCTTACCCATTTACACATGTGCTGAGGTGGGGACTGCAGGCTCACTGCATTTCCTAGAAAACAAGAAGCTTGGCTATCCATTGACAGCTTGGTTGTTTTCCAAGTGCTATCCAGAGCTCTGTGTTCTGAGATCACAGAATAGCTGGAGTTGGAGGGGGATCTCAGGGGTCTATCTGGTCCAGTTCTCCTCTCAAGAAGGGTTGTTTCCCAGTCCAGAGGGGTTTTGAATCACTCCAAGGATGGAGACTACAGATCTGTATGTTGCTTTGATTTTTATTTGTCCTGCACAGACCTCTGCTCTGGGCATGTGGCCTGCCTTGTCTGTGCCCTTCCTTCCTGCCTCTTTGTGAGATCCCTGGTTTCCTGTGTGGGTTAGACCCAGCCCTGTGCTGCTGCAGCCTCCTCTGGGGACTCACAGTGGTGCTGTGCTTGGCCTAATACATGCTGCTGTCACAGGTTGCAGGCCATAACAGAGCCTGCATGTGAGCATCAGGCTGTGACTGGTGAATGACTGTGGGATGTAGAGTGTCCTGGATGGGCTGATGCAATAGCAACCTCGTTACTGATTCCAGTCAATTAGTCTTATGACTAGTTGTGGTCATGAGCCTGGGTGTGCATTTACCAACCCTTGCTCGGTTCCAGACCATTCTCTGCTTAGAAAGTGATTGGGCATGTGTGTAGCTGCTCACCATTAGCAGCTTCTCAGAGGAGAATATTTTTATAGTTGATAAGCTCTTTGGTTATTACCTGCCTGTGCTTTTCTTTAGCCCTCTCTGTGTGCAGAGGAGGCTCCTTTTTTATTCACGCTGGTGTGTGCAGTTCAATCAATATTATCACATCCTCTCCAGCCCAGCTTCCTGCTGATAGGGATAGAATATGCAACCCAATGTGTGTTGTTTTCTTCTGATGAGAACAGTCTTTCTCAGTTCTGGAAGGCAGGAGTGTGCAAAATGGAATGCCAGTCCTGATTCCAGCTCTGATGCCAGGGGCAGTGCAGGGAGGACTGCTGGGTGCAGTGGGAGCTGCCACTGCAAGGCATTGCCCAGAGTGTTGTTTCAGAAGAACAGGGGAACAGTAAGGTAGCTGGGATTCAACAGGAGAGGCTCTCCTAAAACCCTGGGCTCATTCCCCATGATTGAAAGGTAAAACAAGGGCCCACCAATTAGCACTGCAGAGTCTGTCTCTCTTCTCCACTAAACATCTGAGAGCAGAAAAAAATATCCCAGGGTCTGAGGGCTCTGCTTTTGCATCTGAGCAAGGCTGGTGCTGGGACAGCTGCTGGCATCCTACCCCTCCCTTTGCAAATGCAGCTCAGACATGCTGTGGGCCACAGTCTTTGGCCAGTGCTTGGCAGCACAAGGTCTGTTGAAGCTGGGGCTGCTCTGTGATGCTGCAGAACTTAGGGTGGGGACATGCACTGATGAATGTGGGAAACTGCACCAGGCCTGTGGATTTCTTGACAGAGCAAGAAGAATTTGACCTTGGCCAGATTGTTGTGTACCCGTGAAAATAAACAACTTGCAGAGACTGAGAGAACTCAGGAGAAGCAGAAGATAAGAAACTTGGACGAGTTTGTGCAGAGACAGTAGTTTGTAACTGTGGCCAATAGGTGATTGTTTGTGTGTAATGAGCACCAGTAATGTTAGTCTATGTACACTTAGGAAATATATAAAAGTAGCTGTGTGAAAAAATGAAGAAGGAGGTTTCACTTTTTTCTATTCGGGATCTTCTGCATTTTATCGAGTCCATCCTAACAATGACAGATCAATGCTTCTGTGTCACTGGAGCAGAATGAAATAGTGACTGCTTTGTCCTGGACTGGGTTTTTATTCTGTTCTTTTTGAGCTTCCTCTGGGGAAGCTGAAGTTTGCATGAACCAGACCTTTCCTGGTGGCAGCTTTTCCTTTTGTCCAGGGAATCTCTCTTTTGTCTTTAGGGGATAGAGGTTGACTCCTTAGCTTCACTGGATCTTGATGGCAGTAGCAGTTGAAAGAAGCATGACTGGGCTTCTCATTCAGTCATCCCAGAAGGGATCCTAGTGTAAGGATGCTCCACAGCATGTTTTGATCATGTGTGAACTTGCAAAGGGATTCCAGGCTCTATCTGGAGGGACACACAAATTTCTCCTCCTTTCTCCTTGTGCTCAGTCCCTCGCAGTTCTCTTGGCCATGGCTCTGCATGGAGGAGCACCTGTTCCCCACCATGACTGCAGTAGCTGTGACATGGTGTAGCTAAAAACATTCATTGGGGTACTGGATCTTATGGGCACCTTGGAGTGGACTGACTGCAGAGGATTTATTGGCCTAGGGGGGCACTGCAGATACCACAGAAGGGGTTGCCATTGACCCTCATACAGAGCATGGGAAGGGCTGCTGCTGAGGTGGTAGAGGAGGATGGAAGTGGCTGGGCATCTCTTGGCACTAAGGGTGAAAACAGTGATTTGTAGGTGCAGCAGAGGGAGGAAGCAGGAGTCTAGCCATGAGGTGTAGGTGGGTTTAGGGCTCTCTTGCCGGGTTGTCTGTGCCCACTTTCCTTCTGAGAATCTAGTTGTTTTGGAAAAGAATGTGTCGTTGTAAAAAAGAAGGGGGGGAAGGTGTTTGCAGGTGCACAAACACACAAATTGCTATAGTTTCTGTGCTTTGTCCATGCCCAACTTCAGGTACCACTTCCCTCCTTCCCCAGAGCAGTGCAGAGGTCCTGGCATGCCTGTGCCTGCTCAGACACATCCAGCCTCTTCTCCCTTCCCCATCACCTTCCCCTGTGGTGGCTGGGCTGTGTCTCACTGAGACATGAGCATGTCTGTAGGAGAGAGATGGGTCTGTCCAGTGCTGTGCCTGCTTTCCTCCCCTACACTCCCATTTCAATTAACACCACAGATACTGCAGGGCAGGTCTCAGCCTCGGCAGCCTCTGTGTGTCCCATGTCATTCTTCGGGGAGCAGGCTGGGCTTTGTCACCCCCTGTCCCAGTCAGTGCAGCCTATAAGCACCAGGAACAGCAGCAGAAGCACAGTTCCTGAGGAGTGGTGAACAGTTCCATCAGCCACTGTTAGCACTGTTAGTGTTTCAACAGGCACCTCTTGGCTGGCTGCTCCCTCTTCCCCATTAGCACTTTGTGTGAAGTGCTGCACATCAGGCAAGGCAACCCACAGACCCACCTGAGCCCAGGCTGGTCAAACTGTGCTCATTACACAAAGTGACAATGCTCTCAGGCATGTGGTGGGATTCATGGGGCTGTCCTGTGCAGGGTCAGGAGTTGGACTTGGTGATCCTTGTGTGTCCCTTTAAGGGGGACCCCTTTGGGGACCCGCTCAGGATATTGTGTGATTCTATAATGTAAGTGGAGTGGCTGCACTGTTCTCCCTGCAGGGCTGTGCTGCTGGGGCTGCTTGGGTGTCTGGGATCAGAGCAGCTGCCTGCCCAGCCCAGCTCCAGGGGATGTTGTCTGGCACATACCTCGTGCTGAGCTCTGCACTCATGCTTGGAGATGGCAAAAGCAGCAACACTCTACTCAATCTCAAAGAATCCTTTTCTTGCCAGTCAGCTCAGGAAGTTGTAAGTCTCGCTTTCCAGGCCTGGGCTTTGGCCCAGCTCCATTTCTGCTGAGATCATCTTGGGGTGAGGACCTGGGGACCTGCTGGGCAGTGAGACAGCCCCTTTGAGCCTGGAGACTGGAGCAGATGGGGTGATACAACACTGGGTGGTATCAAATATTCAACACTAAAGCTCTACCCTTTTGCTTAGTAACCATAACAATGTGTTGGAATGTTCAGCTGCAGAACAGGCTGGAAGGGACTGGAGCCCTGCACTGACTGGTAGGCCCCTGTATCTCCATGCCCCTTCTGTTACAGAATCAATGAGCAACACCCTGCTCCAATTTATTTCCCCCTTTCTTGCCAGTGTTTTCTACCTTTATTCCTGTTCTGTGTTGTTTTGCATTGAAAGATGCAAAATTAATTTTGAAATTCAGACCACAGTGCTCTGCACTGAGGCCATAAAAAGATGTATTCCTCCTAAGAACCTCGTGCAGTAGGGTAGTTCTGAGGGAATGCTGCTCACAGGCAGGGGTGGCTCATACCAAGAGTCACTTTTCATTTTTGCACAACAACAATGAAAAAAAGGACGTAGCAAAAGCAGTTTGCTAGAAAGAGCCATCCTGAAGGAGCAAGGGCAGGCCTGGATGCACTGTGTGAGGCAGAGATGTGAGTTTTGAGCTGAACTGTCCTGAGATGTGATGAGTTTAGCAGCAGCTTTGACTCCAATTTACAAGGGCTGGGTGTTTACCTGGTGGTAACTGTCATTGCCTTAGTTAGTGGTGTGGAAAACGTTTTCAGTTTAATTTTTCTGGATGTGTGTCCTAGGCAGCCAAAGATGGGTGGGTGGGACACTCTTTGGGAAGGCAGCCTGGGCTCAGCACAGCTCTGGTGCTGTGGAGATGCAAGCAGGATGATGCTTCCCCAGCACCAAGTGCTGATTTGGAGGTGCCCAGGACAAGCTGAGAGGCTGCACAGCCTGGGCACAGCAACACCTGGGGTGGGGTCTGTGCTCCCACCCCCCAGGCTTGACAGTGCTTGTGTTATGTGAAATGTCAGCAGACAAGCTGGTTTGACAGTCAGAGGGAAGTGCAGTGTCACGCCTGCCTGGTCCCATCTTCATCCTCAGCAGGAGGGAGGAGGTGGTGCAGAGGTTGATGCAATTCCTTCTGAAGCTGGTTTGCTTGGCAGAGCCTGTGCTCAAGGTGTTTGCTGTAGCAGAGCTGCTATTCCAGCTGCATCCCCCTGTTTTCAGGTCCTGGCTCTCACTCCTGGGATGGGCCACTGGGGAAGGAAACCTTGGTTTGTTGCTTGTTTCTTGGAGTCTGGCCTGGCTTGCTTCTTGTAGAGGAGTCGAGTGGATGGAGGCATCATGGCAGGACAGCTTTGGGGTGCAGGGGAGGATGCTTGTGGGTCACTGGGGATTGGAGCTGGGAAGAGCCTGGTGTACCCTGCTCCAGGGAGCAGCAACCAGCAGCAGGCCTGTGCCTTGGCTTTGTTCCTCCAGACACTTGATTCTGGCAGAATACATGAATTCATGGGTGTTCAGCCTGAACATGACAATGCTGGCTGCATCCTCAGTCCATGGCTTAGGCAGGAGGGAGCTACCAGCATTTCAGCAAGCCAAGAAGGCAGAGTCAAAGGAGTGGAAGGGCTGGGTCAAGAGGGAATCCTAGTGCAACACCAGCCAAGAGTTCTGGGGTGCCTGGAGGTTTTTTGGGCAGCTGTGAGAGGCAATGTCTGTTTGGGTGGGGTATGCTCTGACAGAGCTTGTACTAGGGAAAGTTTTAGGCCTTGATCTCTTACTTCCATGGTTTAAAAATCCCCAGCTTTCTGTTTTTAATGAAGCACACCTGTTTCCAAACAGCTTTGACTCAAAAAAATTGAGTGTTCAAAAGGACTAAGGAATGTTAACATGACCTTACAAGCCCCCATGTGAAGAGAGTTAGAGGACTGTTATGAATGCTATTTTGGTGATACTTGTGCTGCTATTCTTTTGCTAAGGGAGAAGCTGAGGAACAGTGAAGAGTCTTGGTGCACACTTGACATGGGAGAAGCTCTGTCAGAGAGGCTCAGACCTCAGTGCTGTAAGATTCAGTTGCTATGTGGTGATCTGGAAGGACTGCTGGCTGTTCCTGCTGCTGTCCTTGCAGAGAGCCACGGGCAGTGGGTGTGGTGCTGAGTTCTGGAAAGCTTGGGCAGTCTTCTAAGTATGGCTTGTGTCTGGGTAAGTCTGAAAAAGAGACAGACACACCATTTATAAGGACCCATAGACTGATATTCCCTTCCCTCAGTGAGGAGTGATAGGGAATAGGAATGCTTCAAAACCAGGTGCTCTGCATTTGTCATAGGGAGACTCACTTGAGTCCTCATGGCCTGTCATGGGTGAGGATGTATTGCACAGACCTAAAAGCTTGTCTTCTCTGCCCAGGGTGTGAGTGGGTGCACATGAAGCCTGTCCCTTGGCTGTCCTCTCCATGACTCATTGCACACGTGCAGCAGATGTGATCCTAGAGAAAAGACTGTCTCCAAAATGCTGGGGCCAGTGTGGGAGGGGGTCCTCATGTCTCGAGTTCCAGAAGTCACTCAGCGTCTTTCTGCATCTCCCCATAATGTTCATGCTCCTTCTCTCTTGCTGTCCCTGAGTTGCTCTTTTCCCCACTGAATTTTGGGATGTGCTTTCAACTGCTGTGACTGCTGGCATGGGGGAGTGCAAGAGAGCTGTGAGAGCAGTTTCTTCTCTTGCATGAAGTCTCTGGGCTCTGTGTGCTCTGTAGGGGTGTAGGAATGCCTGTCTTTGGGGGTCAAATCCCATGCAGGGAGCTCATGAGTGAAGGAGACAAGGAGGAAATACAAGCACTAGTACCAGTGCGTGAGAGGGAGGGATGGAGCCACTCAGGGACTTTCTGCTCAGGGAAGCTGCCTGTCAGAGAACATTTCCAGTCTTATCTCACCTCAGAGAGCCCAGGTGGTCAGACAGTGTGCCCTTCCCTCTGCAAACATCTGCAAACCAGCTCCTGCCAGCCCCATCAGGGGGCTGACCTTTAGCTTTTCTTTGAGAAAGCCTTAGCCCTTAGCTTGAGCATTCCCACTGTGGAGTGGAGTACTTACTGCCAATTCAAACCCTTTTATATTGCCTGGTTAAAGAAATGCAACTTTGCTCCCAGTCTGAGGGTGTGCAGCTCCCATTTTCAGCTAGGGCTGAGATCCCAGCTTGCAAATGGGGCTTTATTTTTCACCTTGGCACAATAAGGCAGTATATAGATGGCTTTAAATGCCAAATGCTTGCCTTCTCCCAGCCTGCCAGACAGGATGGGTGATAAAGGCTCCCACATCACTAGTGGTACTCACTCAGCCATGAATCTCCCTTTCTAGCTGTAGTTACTGGGGGTTTAACCCACTTGGTGTGCATTATTCTGATTTGGTATTGTTCTGGTGTGTAAATTGGGGGCACTCTGGGAGGCAGTGCCAATCACAGTGGGGTTATAGAAATAGCTCTCATCAAAGTCACTTGATATTTTTCAGTGCAAGTGGATATTTTACGTAAGAAGGCATCAGTAAAAGCTCTGTCCTGCCATCATATGGCATTAATTAAAGCATCCCTTTTCAGCTTTTCCATTATTTCCTGATGGTATCAGGATGTGCAGTTACCTGTGTCCTCCTGGTTCCTTTTGCAAATCCCCCCGCCAGCCCTGAGACCTTCCAAAGAGTTTGAAGATTTACCAAAAATCAGTGTTGGCTGCCTGAGAGTTACTAGAAAATGTAGATGCAAGTTTTCTGGTTCTGATGATTAGAGTCTGCTTCTGGGATTTCTGCTGATTGCCAGGTTTAATTAGTGTTGGGGAGTATTTTGGCACCCTGTGATGGGAACACATTATGACCACTTGCCAAGAGGGGACAGAAATATTTATTACCTCTTCTGTCCTGTCTTTGCTAGTATTGCAGCTCCTCAAGGTGCTTGTGTTGCTTATAGCAACCTCCTTCTTTCCCTTACCAATTTTCTAGCTCTTGTTATTTGTTATACATTGACTGGGGAGCAGTTAATTCTTAACTGATTTCATTTTCTCTCCTAACCCATCCGGTTTGTGGAGTGTTTTCTTATCCCTTGGTGTTTCATGTTTCCTCAGGTAGTCCTTTCCTGACTGTGGAACTGTGTATTTTTTTAGCCAACAGTAAAGCAGCCAGGAGAAAAATCCAATTATTATATTTTTCTGTTTCAGATACTTCCCTCTGTCAATCTGGTGCCTGTAAGACTCAGTGCAGAGGGAATGAGTCATGTCTTCTACATTTCACTTTTTCTGCTGCACTATTATAGATATACTCACCTCACACTTCTACACATCACAATGATTGACATATCTTCAAAGACTGAACCCTACTCTCTCAAGCTTCAGCTGTGATATATAATATGCTCATGCAGATTATAAAGCTTCAATTTAGGAAACTATCTTTGCCTGTTCTTAGGAAGTCCAGAGACATTTGACTTCTGGCAGGCAGAGCATTCCCATTGAGAGCAGCAATTCCCTGTGATGCCGTGACTGTTCCAGGTGTTGCAAGATGGGATTCAAAACTCCATGTGTTAAATACTGCTCAAGAATCTCCTGTTCACTCTGCTGTAAATTAATTAGAGGACAAGGTATCTTGGAAAATCCAGTTCTCCCAACACTTAGAGCTCCTGAGCTTGCAGAAGGTGGAGGTAGATTTGGCCTGTAACTTTGTCCTAACTGTCCCAGGGCTGTGCTGTTTTCAGTCTTGTTTTGTTTTTCCCCTCCCCAAAGGAGTCCAAAGAGGAGCATCAGAAAGTCTGACTTCATATATCTGTCAGCATCAGCCCTCAAATCTGCCTCTGAAGTTGTCAGAGTGACCAAGCCTCTTTGAGGCAATGCCAGGTGTATGTCAGGGAGCAGGGCACCACTTCTGAACAGCTGAAATAGGGGATTGAGCATGTGGTCTGAAGTCCCAGCTTTTCTGTGACAGTCTCTTTTGCATCTCTGGTCCTTCTCCCCATCTCAGAGGCACAGCTAGTCCTGGGATCCTTGTGATGAGAACTGGTTTGCACAGTGCAGTCCTTCAGTCTGTGCAGAAGGGTGAAGGAAACCACTGAAGTGCAGTTTTCCCTGGTGGGAACAAATCTGTGCTCCTGGCTGTTCCTGCTCCTTGAGCTGGAGGGCTCAGGAGAGCCTCCAGGAGCACATACCAGCTGCTGGGTAGCCTGAGCATCACCAAGCTGCAGTGTTAAATGGGATCACTCCTCCTTTGTACTGGGTCCTGTGCACAAGGGTAGCAGCCCCTGATGGAGTCAAGGCTCAGGGGAGAAACACGTGTTGTTTTTAACTGTGTGCATTTAGCTCTTTTTGCTTTAAAATCATCTCTCTCCGAGAAAGCTTTTTCATTAAAATGTTCAGGGAAAAGACACAAGTGGCCTAATTTAAAACAGCACCAAACACGGGGAGAAATTTAAGCTAAGATCGACTTATTCTAGATTTAGCTCCAGGCTGGGGCAACAGCCAGCTGGGAGTCATTAGTAGGAGCAGGAAGGACGTGGGTAAGTGTTATGGGCAGGAAGCTGTACAGGACACAGGACCAGGGTTATGCTGTCTCGCACAAAGACAGGATCAACACATTAGCAGCAAGCTGTGTAATGTTCTAATTTTAGCAAATCTGCAAGCAGCTCCCTGTCTGCAGCCTCATGCAGGCTGTGCCAGGCTGGGTGGGCAGGGGCTGGCTCCACATGTGCTGTGGATGGGTGCAGCCCCTTTGCTCAGCCTGCCTGCAGGCAGTAGGACTGACAGGAACTCAGGGGAGTGAGGAGGGAGAGCCTTCAGCATGCTCCGTGGGGGCCTGGCACAGGAGAATGTTCTGCTGCACCAATTTGCAAGGTCTCTGCATTGTTGTTAGGTGTCTTCTGTTTCGTTTTTTTGGGCAAAAGCAGCTGATGACATGGGTTGAGCACAGGATGAAGTAATTCCGTTAATGGAGAGTATTCCCCAGTGGAAAATATTTCTCATGTGTCAAAGCTGTTGGCATGAACTGACTACAATGTATCAGTCTGTTGGATAGCACTGAACAATTTCTGTTTAAATATCCCTTGGAATACACGCCTTGCTCTGGGAGAGCCTCATCCAGAATCCAGCCTGTCCAGTGGATACCATTTGAATCCCTTTATTGATGCAATAGTGCAAGTTGATGTGAACTTTCAGGCAGTCACAGTCCATGACTGGAGGGCTGAGAAGATGCTTTTGGCTCAGTTTTGCAGGAAGAGTGGTGTTTGGAGGCCCCAGCACAAGGAATGAGTTTAACTACTGCTGGCTTTGCAAGAAGGGGCAAGGCCCTGTGTGAAGCCATGGCTGCTGAGGAGCATGGGTGGGTTGAGGTGGCATTATTCTTTGAGAACAATGGTGTCATCTGTGCTCAGTCCAGGCAGTGGCAGAAGAAATGGAAGGTGTGGGGCCAGCTCTCATCTGCTTGTCTTGACGTTATTGAAGATGAAGTTAAAATCAGTGATCAGAGGGCAAAAATCTGTGACTCCAGCTCATCGTTCCCTTCCCTACTGCTGCTCCCAGAGCTGTCAGTCCTCACCTGGCTTTCCTAGTGCCAGGACTTGGCTTGCTCTGGTGCCTTTAGACTAACTGGGGAGCTGCCTGCTGCAGTAACATCCCACAGTTAGGCATCCCTGGGTGCTTATGGCCCTCTTTAGGGGTGGAAGGAAGGGCATGTGAGGAGTTCCAGGTGCCTGGGCTGCTGATAGGGGTAGGTGGGCTGTGTGGGAAGGGAGGGTGAGGAGAGAGGGACACTGCAAGCTAACACTGCTGCAGGGTATACCTCCGCTGGCATCAGGGCAGGACATTTTTCCTTTCACCACGTGTCTGGTGCTCTCCCAATCTGGTTTATAAAACAGAGTAATTGCAGCTGTGATGTGCCCACAGTTCTGACAACAGCAAGGACTGGGTAGCAGCATCCTGTCCTGCCCATGATGTGTGGCAATGTCCAAGCCACCTCCTCTTCTGCAGAGTGACAGTGGTGCTTGTGGATGCTGCCTGTGGGTCCCCATGTGTAACACAAGGCACTGAATCTGGCAGATCTCCCTCTCTGGACCCCTCTCTGGGGGGTCAGCCCTTGGCAAGTGAAGTCAGCCCTCCTTTTTCGTCTGTTTTGAGTACTGGTTGAAGATGTTGTGGGGAGAGTGGTACTGGGGAAGGGAGAGACTGTCTCCAGAACAGTCTGGATGATGAGAATCTGCTTGCAAGTAAAATAAACAATGCTCTGATTGCCTGCAGGGAGCTCCTGGGTGTGCTTGGCTGCACAGTCATTATAGACAAACTTAATGAATCCTGGCTCTTGCAAAAGCCTTGCACTTTGTGACTTGAAGAATTATCTTTGCCACTCAAAGGAGATAATTAGCTCTTCTCTTCTTCCCCATCTCCACCCCCAGCCCTTGCTGCCCATTCTGTGCCATCCTCTGAAGTACTCTGACTCTGATGCTCTCTTGCTATATAGTAACCCCACCTTTATTCCCTCTGCAGCCCATCCCTCCATCCATCCATCCATCTATCCTTCCCTCCCTCCCAGAGGAAAGGTGGTGGCATACTGTCTCTTGAGGGGATTGTGTCTTCCCACAGCTCCTCTCCAAGCCTGGTGTTATATTCCCTGGCCTCAGTTTCCTCAAATTTCCCTGGTAATCTGGGGATGAACAGTTTCCACTGATGCATTTTGGCTACATGGGGAAAACAAAGATGTGACTAACATGGAATTCTGTATATGGCAGTCATGTGGGCCTTGAACCTAAACCACTCACCCAATTAATGCAGTTTTGTGAAAAAATTGTGCTTCCACACAGAGACCTCAAGCAGAGTAACAACCCTGGTGTCCCCAGCACAACTTCTTTTCTAGAACATTATTCATCCAAATGAAGTTCTTGCCCTCTTAAAGCTGAGTACTCTTGGTCAGCAAGGAAGGTTGGACTTGCAATAAGAGCCAATGGAGCCATTTATTTCTGTGTGGGTTGATACTCATTGCTCTGAAAGCATCTGGAAGCTTTGTGACTCCTCTACAGGAGCACAGGCTATATTATTTTGGTGCCAGGTCATGCTATATGCTCCTCAATCATTTTCATGAAGGATATATTGGGAGTATGGAGAAGCAGGCATGGGAGAATGCAGCTCCATGCTCAAGGCAGACATCTGCCTGCTCCCATCCCTCCTGACACCATGAGAAACCTCCAGGACTCCCATCTCCTCCTGGACTGTGCCACAGTTATTAAGCTGGTATGAGCCACCCAGCTGAACGATGGTGCACATCTGGGTCGATATTTGTGAATTAGTACCGGCCTCAGTCTGACATTAGGGGAGAGAGGTGTAATTAAGGTAATTTACGAGCCATTTGGTATCAGTCAGGGAAAGCAAATGGCTTTTCACCTGGAAAGAACACTGTGTGTCCAAACCATCACAACACGGCAAAACCAGAGATGTCTAGACAGCCCAGGGTGAAGCTCTCTGTGACCGTGCTGTGTTGAATTCTGTCCCCAGGACAACCAAAACTCAACCCCAGGTTCAGGTGAGCTCCCGGGGCTCCACTCAGACTGGGGTGACTGCTGGCTTTGCTGTGGCTTGTTGCTGGGGCTGGGATTGGGATGATTGCCATGCTCATCTCTCTGGGAGAATGAGCACATCCCAGGGCATTGGTGTTAACCCTGGATGACAATGAATTCATCCTGTCCAGCAAGGTAGATCCAGATGACAAAGAAGCTCGAGAAAATTGCTCACTCTCATGAACATCAGAAAGAAATGAGATCTGTCAAGTTATTCAGCCCTGTAAGACATCTGTGAATAACCTGACAAATGCAGTCTCTCCTTTCCAGCATTCCTGGGTGCCACCACTGCTCTCCCAAAAGCAGCAGCTGCAGAGCCTGCTAGCAGCCCAGTGTGCACTCTGCTGGGAGGGATGTCATGGTCTGTTTGGATCTCTCAAATTTGCAGGACAGTGTGCTCTGTGATTTAAATTTCATGAGCTCATTAAGAAATACAGCAAATTTGGAGCATGGACTGAGTGAACAGTCACAGGGGGTGAGTGACAAGGCATTGCCAGTGACTGCCTCTGCATGTTCCTAACCTGGGGCTTCCCTGGTACTCTGCTGAGAGGGACTGCTGTGGGATGGTGCCTGGGGCTGGGCATTCACCTCTGCTGCTCCTGCCATGTTTCAGGTAGCAGGGCTCTGGGGAGCTCCTGCAGATCACAACCCTTGGCTTGAGCCCCTGGGTGGGTGCCAACTCCCCATCATAGGGAGGTACCTGGGAGTTGGGGCTGTTGTGCTCCTTAGCCTGGCGTGCCTTGCAGTGATGAGATGAGCTCATGGTTCTCAAGCAGGACCTGTGAGTCCCTAACCTGGGACTTCCAGATCCACCCCCAGCTCTTTCTCTCCTAAGGGCACCCAGTACCATCCTTTCCTGGAGAACAACTCTTATGTCCCTTGGGGATCTGTAAAAATCCCTGGGGGGGACAGGAATCTCGCAGAAATTATGTGCTAAGCAGCATCAGAGCCTCTTTTTGGTGGGCTCCCTGCTTGTTCCTGTAACTAGCACCCCTCCCTTGCCTGCTGAGTGCTGCTGTGGCCCTTCTCTTCTGGCTCAGGGGGAAGAACAGCTCTGCTGAAATCACTCCTACATCTCCACGCCAAGCAAATGTGCCTTGGGACTGTAGGGGAGTTTCTCTTGACTGCTCTGTGCTGTGCTGGAGGGACCTGTGCTGATGCTGCCTCGTGCCATGTGCAGGCACCTGAGGTGCTTGGAGTGGTTTTCTCTGTTTCTGGGAGCCCACCATGAGCCTCTGGAGAGGGGATTCAGGCTTGCTGAGCTATCACTGCTGCATTCTGCATGTTCCTGTGCCTGCACACCCTCCCCACCAGAGCCCTGCCCCATATGCTGCCGTGCCTGGGGCCTTCACTGAGTCCTCTGCCATGCAGGACTGAATGGCTGTGGCTTAGATTTGCTTGCTGAACCCTAACATGTTACCTGAAGGTTTCTCCTGGAAGTATTCTGCTGTTTGTGGGGTTGTTTTCTTAGTTTTGATTGAATGTGTCTAAATGAAACGCAGTGACTTTTTCCCACAGTTGCATTTATTTCCTTTGTCTCTCCCTCCCTTTCCCACCTCTTCCCTCCTCATCCTAAAAGACCTTGCCACACTTTAACTCCTAGCTCTTCCTTGTGCATAGGAAGCTGCCTGCCATGGAGGGAGAGGGTGAGTCAGGCTTCTGCCAGCATGGAATGGGAGGGACCCCTGCACCTTGGAGGTCACTGGTGGACACTGCTCTGTACCTGCTGTGTGCTGCCTGAGTGGCAGTGGATTGGACAAGTAGATTTAAGACAGAATGTCCTTTTACATTGGATATAGAAATTTATTTTGACAGACTGCATGAGCCAAGGACAGGACCCATATGTGACTGGGCAGATGCTGTACCATTGTGGAGAAAGGGTATAATGCCTGTTTGATGAGTATCATTAAAATGTCATGGCAGGATGGAGAGAGGCAGAACAAGCAAAAGCCTAAAAAAAAAGAATGTGTGAGGGAAGATTGATTGGAGTTTTTCTTGTTCTGTGCTCCTCATTTTTTTGAGGCTGAAGTCCTTACAAAGGGCAGTCATTGCTGCAGTGCAGCAGCAATAGTTTTTCTCCTGTTTCTGTCAGTGAGATGAAGTCAGTGGGCTTTGATTTACTGAGGCACACATTAGGCACCTAAAAAAAAGTGATGAAAAAGCTGGGGGAGATCTTTGCAGGAAGGTTTCAAGAACAACTGTCAGTGGCCCAGGTATGTGGGGCCTCTCCATAGCTTTGCTCCCAGTGATTCTGACTGCAGCTCAGGTACACGAAGCCACCTGCCCCTGAGGTGGCTTAGTCAGTGCAGACAGGGAAGCTGATCAAGTCCTGTTATAACCAGCTTGGTTGTGTTTCACTTTGGGGCACCATGAGCAGGGGCTGTCCTTGTTTTGGGCAGGCATCTAGTTTGATTTCTACCAGGATTCCCAGAATAGAGGTGCTTCTTGGAGCAACGGTTCACTTCAGATGTTCTGCCCAATTCTGTTTCTCTCGTCTTTAGAGAGAAAAACAAAACTAAGTGAAAACCAGTCAGAGCAAACAGCCATTTCTGAAGTGACTCATGGCCTGTTCTTTGTCATTAGGAACAGCATTTTACATCTTTGAACTTGTTATTCTCCTGGTTTATTCCCTTCCTAACCAATTTCTGTCCCTTTTTGTCTCTAATAGCTATTTTTGCATTTTCTTTATCTGAGTATATGCATGATTGAGCTACTGCAGTTCAAGTGTGAATTGACCCAAGTGTGCAAGATGGGTGGTAGGAGACCATTAGCACCCACCACTGAGTGTTGTGCAGATCGCACATTACTGTGGTCACCTTTCTGCACATCCTTTTCTGGTGGGAACTGAACTGTGATTGTGAAAAACCTTGGTTCTTTGGGAGAGGCATCCTCTTACAGAGCACTTGTGTGACAGAAGGGTAATTCTCCCTCTCCTAATGTGGGAATGACACAAGAGAGCCAAAGATGTGGTCCAAACACTCCTTGAGAGGTGGTGATCTGATCTCTCCTGGCAGTGAGGCTCTTGGGCCAGACCAGGAAGTGTCATCCTGGCAGCAGAGAGACAAGTCTGGCCTTGACTGATTGGTTTGGTCCTTCAAACCAAGGAGAGAGACATGTAGGCAGAGGGAGAGCTGATGAGGGCATTGCCAGTGGTGGTGGCTGCCCTGGGCTGGGAGCCCTGGTTGGAGGTGGTGGAGGCAGTGCTGGGCAGGTTTGGCTGTTTCCCTGCAATTTCAGGTTGCTGGTCTTCTGATCCCAGAAGTTCTGGCACAGAGGCACTTTGGGGAGGGATTTTATTCTAAGAGAAAAACCTCTCTGCTGACAAAAGTTCCTTAGAATTCCACTAGGCCCTGTGAATCTTTCATTCCTTAAAAAACCTCACTGAATGACCAGGAAACAAGTAGAAAATAACTTTAGAGTTGGAAAACCAAGATGAATCTGAACAGGAATGAGCACAACTATGCACAGAATATCCCCATCTGCAGACAGACTAGCACAGATCAGAGGGGGCACCTTTGCTGGCACCTTCAAATCCTGATTAATAACTTTGAATTTAGAGCTCAGTGCTCGGAACTGCCTTTCCACAGTTCTGCCTGTCCTGTTTGCCAGCTGCTCTGACCTGAGGTTTGCTGGTCATCCCTGCCATGCCCAGGACAGGTCTTTGTAGTTGCTGGCACCCCTGGGACCTGCAGCCCCATGTGGAGTTCACCCCACAGCTGGCACTCAGACACAGCCCCATGTAATGCTGCCTGGGCTCAGAATGAGACCTCATCCTGCCTGTGTGTCTGTTCTCTGGAGAGGCACTTTGAGCCACAGACAGTGGCAGGGTTTAAATCTTTGCATAGGATACCCTGAGAACATCCCCCTCTTCTTTTGGGTCAGTGTCTGATTCAGTTGTGGTTGCTGAGCCAACAGGTAAGTGCCTGCCCACTGGTAATCAAACCTGGTCATTACAGAGCTCGCCGTACTGCAGTCACTACAGACATGGGGATAGAATTCGGTCCTGCTCTGTGAAACAGGTGATTGCAGAGCCCTGGCACCAAACCTGATGACAACGAGCTTCCCAGCTGCCCTTCTGCATCTCTGCTCGCCCCTGGCCCCAAGGGGGAGTGTCCCTTCCCTGGCAGAGAGGAGCTGAAGCAGCTGGTTTTCTCCAGGGAGAGCAGGTACATCAGCTGTCCCACATGCAGCCAGGCAAGTCCATCATACCCTGGGTGGGCACCTGGCTCATGGGTCAGGCTCAAAGGGTTACAGTAAATGGG
>JAWMRC010000030.1:0-17038 GCA_035584755.1 Thripadectes ignobilis | reverse complement strand
TATTCGGTTTCATTAGCGGCTGATCCGTTTCCTGAGGCTTGGGGGGATTGAGGTGTTGTTGGGTATGTGGTAGGGTTGGTGTTGGTGTTGGTTGTAGGGATAATGGTTGGTGGGGTGGTTGATATTTGGTGGGTTGGGGTGGAGACTGTTGACAGTTGTGGAACATTTTTAGTTCGGTTAGATTTTGGTGGGGTGGCCATGTTTTATTCTTGGGGGGTTGGGCAGTTTTTAGTTGCTGGGTGAGGTTTGTTGTTGACTTTGTTTGTGGTATTGGAGCTTGTACGTGGGTTGTCTCGGGGTGCAATTCGGGCTGTTTAGGGGATGGGGAAAGGGGAAGTCAGGAAATAGTTTAATTTAAAATGCCAGCTTTGGGAGTTGGTGATAAAGGTTTGATTCCTTTTTTTCTGAATTTGGTTGGGTGAAGGATGGGTGAATTTTTGTTGGTTTTGTTTGTGAGTTGTTGTTGGGATTTTAGGGGTTGTGGATGTTGTGTTTTGTGGGGTTGGGGTGGATAAGTAAGGTGGATGATGGGGATGATGGGTAGATGAAATTATAGAGGAATGGACAATAAAGTTTGTTGTAAAACGAATGAAAAAATAAAAATTTATACGGTTAATTGTTTAGTTGATTTTAAGGCGGAAAGTGAACGTTTGTTTGATGAAAATTTTTTTGATACAACAAAGAAACGAAAAAAAATGGAAAAAATTGATGATTTATTAATGGTACCTCCCTGCAAAGAGGTAAAAATTTGCATGATTTTTGTGTAAATTTTGTGAAATTGACGAGGTAAAAATATGTATGGCGTGCATTCATATAATAGCAACAAGCTAAGAGACGATGTTCAGATACCAAACCAAATGTACCTGAAAGTGCATCAGGGCTACATTATTAGACTGAATTACCCTTGAAACCGTATCATTAATTTGCGCGTGAAGGTGACGAAACCGTTCGAGGACCACAAGATGGACATGTTCGACACCGGGGGGTGCCCGCCGCATCGAGAAGTTTAATGAGATCCATTAGAAAAAAAGAACCAAAAGCCTAGAAAAGGGGAAATGTCGTGATTACGAATTAAAGTGAGCCGCACGCATCCCCAACCACTAGTAGAATAGAGCAAGATGGACTAAATTAATCAAGTTATGGCCCTGACCGAGGAACCAGAGGCGCAAAAGTGCAAGTTGGGCTAGGGTGTAGGGGGAAAGAATGGGCCTGAAGCTGGTCGTGATATGTATAACTGACGCCGGGTAGCGCGGTTCTCGTGAGGAGTACGATTAATAAATAACCCAGCGCTTCTTGGGGGCTCCTGGGAGGAAGATTAATTAGATCAAGTGCCCTAGATCATGGGATTGGGTAAGACGATAATAGTCGTGTCTGGGAAAGTCATTAATGTATAAGTTAACAAGTTAAGGTTTTAGTCCGATCTAGTGAATTTACTGTTAAACCATTACAGATTTAGTCCTTGTGGTAGGAATGTGCCTGGGTCGTGTTATGTCTTGGTTGCATGGTTATGTCTTTAAGCATGAAAATTTATGTATATTTGACATTCATGTTATGTGAGATATTCCTACATGGAGTTCATGTCTGATGTGGAAAATAATATAATGCGAAGTAATACATACCCTATAGTAAATGGGGGGAGGGGGGGGCCCTCCCTGATATGTGAAGATTTGTATGATTAAAGGAAAACTCTAAGAAGGGGTAAGCCTTCACTTTCTGGTTTACAAGACCAGTGTTTTGAATAAACTATTAGAGTGTTTAGAGGTTAAGTATCTTATTTTCTAAGGCTCCGATAATTGGGAATAGAATGAGGAGTGTTATAAAATAAGTGAGTGAAGCTAGTTGACCGATGATAATGAAGGGGTGTTCTACTGGTTGGCTTCCCACTCATGTAAGGATAAGTAGATTAGTAACTAAGATTCAGAACATTAATTGGGATAAAGGGCGGAAGGTTATTGTCCGTTGTTTTGATTTGTGTAAGAATGGGATTAAGAATAGAATTAGGACTGAGGCAGCAAGGGCTAGAACTCCACCTAGTTTGTTAGGGATTGAGCGGAGGATAGCATATGCGAATAGGAAGTATCATTCGGGTTTAATATGGGGAGGGGTTACTAGTGGGTTTGCGGGCGTGAAATTTTCAGGGTCTCCTAGTAGGTTAGGTGAAAATAAGGTTAGTGCGGTTAATGGAATTAGTATGGTAATAAAGCCTAGAATGTCTTTAATAGCGAAGTATGGGTGGAATGGGATTTTGTCGCAGTTTGATGAAATTCCTAGAGGGTTGTTTGAGCCAGTTTCGTGGAGGAATGTTAGGTGGACGAATGTGAGACTTGCAATGATGAAGGGGAGTAAGAAGTGGAGGGCAAAGAATCGGGTGAGTGTGGGGTTGTCAACTGAAAATCCTCCTCATGCCCATTCTACGAGTGTTTGTCCAATGTAGGGGATTGCTGAGAAGAGGTTAGTGATGACTGTAGCGCCTCAAAATGACATTTGGCCTCATGGTAGGACGTACCCTACAAAGGCGGTTGCTATGAGGGTTAGAAGGAGAATAACTCCTGTGTTTCAGGTTTCTTTAAATAGGTAGGAGCCATAGTAGAATCCTCGTCCGATGTGGAGGTAAATACAGATGAAGAAGATTGAGGCCCCGTTTGCATGGAGATTACGGATTAGTCAGCCAAATTGAACGTTACGGCATGTGTGAGCTACTGATGTAAAGGCTAGGGTAGTATCTGCTGTATAATGTATTGCTATTAAGAGACCTGTAATAATTTGTATTCCTAAGCAGATGCCTAAGAGGGATCCAAAGTTTCATCAGGCTGAAATGTTAGAAGGCGTTGGTAGATCAATTAATGAATTGTTAATTATTTTTAGAATGGGGTGATGTTTTCGGATGTTGGGTGCCATTAGGTTGAGTGGGTCTGTGGGTAGATGAGATGAGGATGATTAGGGTGGATAGGGCGAAGGTTGCTAGATATGATTTGATTAGTCCGGTATGAAGGGTTGTTGAGGCTTTGGTTGCTTTGAGTTGTATAGAGGCTAGTCCTTCAGGGCCTATTTTTTTAAATCAGGATAGGTCGATTAAATGGGTAGCAATTTTTTGTCCGTTGTTCAGGAGTTTTGTGGAACTTAGGCGGTGGATTAGTGGATTGAAGTAACCAAGGGTTAGGGAGAAGTTTAGGAGTGAATTTTGTTTTGGTTTGGTAAATATGTGCGTTATTTTTGATATTTCTAAGGCTAGAATAATGCCTAGGATTGTGACGATGATGGCAGCAATTTTTGTGTGGAGTGGTATGGTTATAGGTGGGGTTTTTGTAGGTAGGATATAGGAGGTGATTAGTAGTCCAGCTGTGACGCTTCCTAGGGCAAGGCGAGTGATGGGGTTAATAATGGTTGGATTGTTTTCGTTAATTGGTGAGGTGGATTGTATTCGAGTGTAGCCTGTTTGAACTAGTAGAGTTATGCGTAAGCTGTAAGTGGCAGTAAATGATGTAGCTAGAAGTGTTAAAAGAAGGGCTCAGGCATTTAGGTGTGAAGTGTTTATGCTTTCAATGATGAGGTCTTTTGAATAGAATCCGGCTAGAAATGGGGTACCTATTAGGGCCAGGTTACCAATGGTTAGGCATGAAGTGGTTGTAGGTAGTATTTTTTGTAGGCCTCCTATTTTTCGGATGTCTTGCTCACCATTTATGTTATGGATGATGGATCCTGAACATAGAAATAGTATAGCCTTGAAGAATGCATGAGTTGAGATGTGTAGGAATGCTAGTTGGGGTAGATCTAATCCGATTGTTACTATTATGAGGCCTAATTGGCTAGATGTAGAGAAGGCAATAATTTTCTTGATATCATTTTGGGTGAGGGCGCATATGGCGGCGAATAGTGTTGATAGGGCGCCTATACATAAGCAGGTGGTAAGGGCGGTTTGGTTGGAGTGGATAATTGGATGGGTACGAATTAGGAGGAAGATACCGGCTACTACTATAGTGCTGGAGTGGAGGAGGGCGGAAACTGGAGTTGGGCCTTCTATGGCAGCGGGTAGTCATGGGTGAAGGCCGAATTGAGCGGATTTTCCTGTAGCGGCTAGGATAAGACCTAAAAGGGGGAGGAGGGGGGTATGGTTGTGGGAGGAATGGAGTTGGATTTCTCAGGAGTTGGTTGAGGAAGCTAGCCAAGCTATACATAGGATGAGTCCAATATCTCCAATGCGATTATATAGAACAGCTTGGAGTGCAGCTGTGTTGGCATCTGCTCGTGCATGTCATCATCCGATAAGTAAGAAAGATATGATTCCGACTCCTTCTCAGCCAATGAATAGGAGAAAAATGTTGTTAGCAATTGTTAGGGTTAGTATAGCAATTAAAAAAATTAAGAGGAATAAAAAAAATTTAGTGATTTGAGGTTCTGATGCTATATATCAGGATGCGAATTGTAGGATTGATCAGGTCACGAATAATGCAATGGGGAAAAATATGAGTGAGTATTGGTCTATTTTTAGGGTTAATGGGATTTTAAAGTTTATGATGAATTTTCATTCTCAGTGTAAGGTAATGTTTTCTATACCTGAATACATAAATATAGTTATTGGGATTAGGCTGGTAATGAAGGAAGTTTTGATGGTTTGTGTAATGATGTTAGGGGAGTTTTGGTAGTTTTTGATTATTAATGGGAGTAGGATAGGAGTGAGGAGAATAATTAGAGTTAGGAGAAGGAAAATACTAAGGATTAATGGAAGATCCACTGCTTTCACTTGGATTTGCACCAAGATATGTGGTTCCTAAGACCAATGGATTACTATTATCCTTTGAAAGCAAGGGGGCTGAGGTTTCAGACTCAGATACAAGAGTTAGCAGTTCTTGTTGGTTAAACCCCCCTCGGCAGGCAAGAAGGGTTTAACTTCTATTTTTAGGATCACAGTCTAATGTTTGGTTTGAAACTATGCTTGCATGAGGGAATTCCTGAGATCAGTTCGGGTTTTAGAATCAGGAGGAGGGAGGGTATAATGTGTAGTGCTATTAGGATATGTTCTCGTGTGTTTGAATTTTGGATAGATGTGATGTGGGTGGGTGGAGTTCCTCGTTGAGTTGTAAGGAATATGAATAGGGTGTAAGATGCGGTTAGTAGGGTTGCAATTCCGGTTAGGATGATGGTGAAAATGGATCAGTTGAAGAGGGCAGTTATGATTGTTAATTCGGCTATTAAATTAGTAGTAGGGGGAAGGGCTATGTTTGTGAGGTTTGCTAGAAGTCATCAGGTAGCTATGAGTGGTAAGAGGGGTTGGAGACCTCGTGTTAGAAAGAGGATTCGGCTGTGGGTTCGTTCGTAGTTGGTGTTAGCTAGACAGAATAATATTGATGAGGTTAAACCGTGTGAGACCATTAGGATTATTGCTCCTGAGAATGATCAGTGAGTTTGAATTATGGTTGCGGCAATTACTAAGCCTATATGGCTGACAGATGAGTATGCGATTAGGGATTTTAGGTCAATTTGACGAAGGCAGATTGAGCTGGTTATTAGTGCTCCTCATAGGGCGAGGGTGAGAAATGGATAGTGTATATAAGATGAGATAGGGTCTATTAGTATGGAGACTCGTATGATACCATAGCCTCCTAGTTTTAGGAGTAGGGCAGCTAGTAATATGGATCCTGCAATTGGTGCTTCTACGTGAGCTTTTGGGAGTCATAGGTGTAGGCCGTAAAGTGGGGCTTTTACTATAAAGGCTAGGAGTAAGGCTAGGCTTGATATGAGTCCTGTTCATGAGTTGGTGAGTGAAAGATGAAGAAGTTTTATTATTGTTAGGTTTAGGGTGCCTGTTTGGGTGTGGAGGTGAAGGACAGCTACTAATAGTGGGAGGGAGCTTATGAGGGTATAAAATAGTAAATAAATTCCGGCACTTAGTCGTTCTGGTTGACTGCCTCAGCGTGTAATTAGAATTAATGTGGGGATTAGTGTGGCTTCGAATGTGATGTAGAAGAGTATGAGTTCTAAGGCTGAAAAGGCTAATAGGATGAATGGTTGAGTTAAGATTATGGTTATAATAAAAATTTGTTTTCGTGAAGAGGGTTCTAGTTGGATGTGGTTTTGACTGGCAATTAGTATTAATGGTAATAATCAGCAGGATAGTACGAGTAAGGGGGATGAAATTGGGTCAATGCCTGTTCATTGAGTTAGATTTTTGGTAGGGTAGTAGGTTGGGGTAAGTCATTGCAAGCTGATCGTTGCGATTAGTAGGCTATGAAAGGTAATGTTTGTTCATACATGTTTTAGGGGGGATAGTAGGGTTATTGGTAAAAGTATGATTGTTGGAATTATGATTTTTAGCATTGTAGGAGGTTTAGGTTGTGGATTTGGTCTGAACCGTGAGTTCGGGTTGAGGCAACTAGGATTGCAAGGCCAGTGCCTGCTTCGCAGGCGGAGAATGCTAGTATGAGAATGGGTACAAGGGTCAAGGATATGGTTTGGGTTTGGACAGGTCATGTTGATAAGGCAATGTATATCGATAGTATTATGCTTTCTAAGCAGAGTAAGGCGGAGATTAGATGGGTTCGGTGAAAGGCTAAGCCTAGGCTGCTTAGAGTAAAGGTTGAGTAGAAAGTTAGATGTAAGAAGGTCATTGAGAAAGTCATAGGTGCTGGCTATGATTTGTTGAGCCGAAATCAACTGTCTTGGTTAGACTAACTTTCTTATAGGAATTATTCTGCTCATTCTAGGCCTCCTTGAGTTCATTCATATACTAATCCTAGTGTTAGGAGGAGAATGATAGTTGAAGTTCAGGTGAGGGTAGAGAGTGGGGATTGTAGTTGGGTGGCTCATGGAAGAGGAAGTAGAAGAGCGATTTCTAAGTCGAAAAGAAGAAATAGGATTGCAACTAGAAAGAATCGAATGGAGAATGGAAGTCGGGCAGATCCTAGGGGGTCAAATCCGCATTCATAAGGAGATAGTTTTTCTGAGTCTGGGTTTATTTGTGCTAGTCAGAAGTTTAATGAAGTTAGGATAATGCTTAGGGCTGTAGACAAGATTAGTATAAATGAGATTATGTTGATTGCTCTTCTCTGGGTTTAGACCAGATTTTAGAGATTGGAAGTCAATTGTAATAAGTATACTAGAAGAGCAAGATCCTCATCAGTAAATGGTTATATAGAGGAAGAGTCAAATGACATCAACAAAATGTCAGTATCAAGCTGCTGCTTCAAATCCAAAGTGGTGATTTGATGTGAAGTGGAATTTGATCAGTCGGAGGAGGCAGACAAGGAGGAAGGAAGATCCAATAATGACATGAAGGCCATGGAAGCCTGTAGCTACGAAAAAGGTTGATCCATAGACTCCGTCTGCAATGGAAAATGGTGCTTCGTAGTATTCTGTGGCTTGTAATGCTGTGAAGTAGAATCCAAGAAGTACTGTTATAAGTATGGCTTGAATTGCTTGTTTGCGATTTCCTTCTGTAATGCTGTGGTGGGCTCATGTAACGGTAACACCAGATGCTAGTAGGATAGCGGTGTTGAGTAGGGGCACATCTATTGGGTTTAGGGGTTTGATTCCTGTTGGTGGTCATTGGCCTCCTAGTTCTGGGGTTGGGACGAGGCTAGAATGGAAAAATGCTCAGAAAAAGCCAAGGAAGAAGAAAGCTTCGGATGTGATGAATAGAATTATACCATAGCGTAATCCTTTTTGGACTGTTGGAGTGTGGTGGCCTTGGAATGTACTTTCTCGTACAATGTCTCGTCATCATTGAAGTATTACGAGTAATATAGAGAGTAGTCCGATGGTAAGGAGGCTAGAAGAGTTGTAGTGAAATCATATAGTTAGTCCTGAAGTTGTGAGTAGGGCAGCGGCTGCTCCAGCGATTGGTCAAGGGCTTGGGTCTACTAGGTGAAAGGAATGTGCTTGGTGGGCCATTTGGGACGATTTAGATGTTTTCTTGAAGGTATAGGCTTAGTAAGAGGACGAATACGTAGGCTTGAATTATGGCTACTGCTACTTCTAGAATAGTTAGTAGGAGAAGGATGGCTACGGTTAAGAAGGAGAGTGCGGGTATAATTGGAAGTAGGGCGGTGGTGGCAGTTGAGATTAGTTGAATGAGAAGGTGGCCTGCAGTTAAGTTAGCAGTTAAGCGTACTCCTAGTGCTAAAGGACGAATGAGTAGACTTGTTGTTTCAATTAGGATAAGGACAGGAATTAGAGGTGTTGGGGTGCCTTCTGGTAGGAGATGGCCTAGAGAGGCTGATGGTTGATTTCGTAGGCCTGTTAGTAGGGTAGCGAGTCACAAGGGGAATGCTAAGGCTATGTTTATTGATAGTTGGGTAGTGGGTGTGAAGGTATAAGGTAATAGGCCTAAAAGATTAATTGTGAGTAAGAAAATTATGAGAGATGTTAGGATTAGAGCTCATTTGTGGCCTTTTTTGTTTAATGGGGTTAGTAGTTGTTTTGTTGTGAGGTTGAGGAATCATAGTTGGAGGGTTGAGTAGCGGTTAGAGATTCATCGGTTGTTAGGGGAGGGGAATAGGAGTGTTGGAAGTAGCATAGAGATGAGGATTAGTGGAATTCCTAGGAGGGAGGGGCTTATAAATTGATCGAAGAAACTTAGGTTCATGGTCAGTTTCAGGGAGAGGTTTTTTGAATGGTTGTGGTTTTATTGGAGGGAAGGTTGGTAGAGGTGAATATTAAAAGTTTGGGTTGGAGAATAAATGAAAAGGTCAGTCAGGATATCAGTATAATAAAGAATCATGGGTTAGGATTTAGTTGGGGCATATCATTAAGGAGGGGGATGGTCCTCTTTCTCTAGCTTAAAAGGCTAGTGCTTATACATAGCTTCTTAATGATTAGGATGAAAGAAGAGATGATCAGTTTTCGAAATGGGTTAAGGGGGCAGATTCTACTACAATAGGCATGAAGCTATGGTTGGCTCCGCAGATTTCTGAACATTGGCCGTAGAAGATTCCGGGACGAGTTGTAATGAATGAGGTTTGATTAAGTCGTCCTGGGATTGCATCAGTTTTTACTCCGAGACTTGGGACGGCTCAGGAATGGAGGACGTCATCAGCAGTTACGATCACCCGGATAGGGGATTCTATTGGAATAACAACTCGATGGTCGACTTCTAGTAGACGAAAGTTACCGAGTGGGAGATCTGTTGTTGGAAGCATGTAGGAGTCAAATGTTAGGTCTTTAAAGTCTGTATATTCGTAGGTTCAGTATCATTGGTGTCCGATGGCTTTTAAAGTTAGGTCAGGTTCGTCAATTTCGTCTATTATGTAAAGGATTTGGAGGGATGGGAGGGCAAGTATAATTAATACGATAGCGGGTAGGATTGTTCAAACGAGTTCTACTTCTTGAGCGTCGACGGTGTTGGAAGATAATTTTTCTATTAGTATTAATGCTAAAAGATAGAGTACTAGACTACAGATAGCTAGAGCAACTATTAGGGCATGATCATGGAATTCTACTAGTTCTTCTATGATAGGTGATGAAGCGTCTTGGAAACCTAATTGTATATGGTTAGCCATATGGGGTGATGGGGTGTGCTGGGGTTTCACCTGCGATTTAGTCTTGACAAGGCTATGTAATGGTTTTACTAACAACCCATAAGAAAGAAGCATGAGTGGTTTATGCGGTTGGCTTGAAACCAGCTTATGAGGGTTCGATTCCTTCCTTTCTTGGATTTGGACGTATGCTGGTTCTTCAAAGGTGTGATAAGGAGGAGGGCAGCCGTGGATTCATTCAACATTGGTATTAGTTAGTTCTGGTTGTAGGACTTTACGTTTGGATGCAAAGGCTTCTCAGACAATAAATATTAGTATGATTACGGCGGTTATGGAAATGAGGGAACCAATAGAAGATAGAGCGTTCCATAATGTGTAAGCGTCTGGATAGTCTGAGTATCGGCGTGGTATGCCGGCTAGGCCTAAGAAGTGTTGGGGGAAGAAGGTGAGGTTGACTCCGACAAATATTACTCCGAAGTGTGCTTTAGCTCATGATGTATGAAGAGTATAACCAGTGAATAGGGGAAATCAGTGTGTGAATCCTGCTAGAATGGCAAATACTGCTCCTATGGATAGGACGTAGTGGAAGTGTGCAACTACATAGTATGTGTCGTGAAGAGCAATGTCTAAGGAAGAGTTGGCTAGGACAATTCCTGTTAAGCCTCCGATGGTAAATAAGAAGATGAAACCTAGGGCTCAAAGTATGGGAGGGTCTCATTTGATAGTTCCTCCGTGTAGAGTAGCTAGTCAGCTGAAGACTTTAATGCCTGTGGGGATTGCAATAATTATGGTGGCTGATGTGAAGTATGCTCGAGTATCTACATCTATGCCTACTGTAAATATGTGATGAGCTCAAACAATAAAGCCTAAGAATCCAATGGAAAGTATAGCTCATACTATTCCTATGTAACCAAAAGGTTCTTTTTTACCGGCATAATATGTTACTACGTGAGAGATGATGCCGAATCCTGGGAGGATGAGGATATAAACTTCTGGATGGCCGAAGAATCAGAATAAGTGTTGGTATAGTACAGGGTCTCCGCCTCCAGCAGGGTCAAAGAATGTGGTGTTAAGATTGCGGTCTGTGAGTAGTATGGTGATTCCAGCGGCTAGAACAGGGAGAGAGAGTAAAAGTAGAACGGCGGTGATGAGAACAGATCAAACAAATAGTGGGGTTTGGTATTGTGAGAGAGCAGGGGGTTTTATGTTAATTGCAGTTGTGATAAAGTTGATAGCCCCTAGGATAGAAGATACACCTGCTAAGTGGAGGGAAAAGATAGCTAGGTCTACTGAGGCTCCAGCGTGAGCTAGGTTGCCTGCTAATGGGGGATAAACTGTTCATCCTGTCCCTGCTCCGGCTTCTACTGTTGAGGAGGCTAGTAGGAGTAGGAAGGACGGGGGTAGGAGTCAGAAGCTTATGTTATTTATTCGAGGGAATGCTATGTCGGGGGCACCGATTATTAGTGGAACTAGTCAGTTACCGAAGCCACCAATTATAATGGGTATGACTATGAAGAAGATTATTACGAAGGCATGGGCGGTAACAATTACATTATAAATTTGGTCGTCGCCCAAGAGAGTACCTGGTTGTCCAAGTTCAGCTCGAATTAGGAGGCTAAGGGAGGTTCCAATTATACCGGCTCATGCTCCGAAAATTAGGTAGAGAGTGCCAATGTCTTTGTGGTTAGTAGAAAATAGTCATCGGTTAATGAAAGTCACAGGTAAGATGGCTGAGTGTTTAGGCGTTAGGCTGTAGACCTTTTTACAGAGGTTCAATTCCTCTTCTTATCGGCTCTGTGGTGAAGTTCATATTGAGTTGCAAGCTCAGTGATGTGTATTAAACATACACCAGGGTCTTAGGTAGAAGCCTGTAGGTTGGGGCATTTAGCTGTTAACTAGAATATTATGGGATCGAAGCCCATCTACCTAGGGGAAGGTTCTAGCTTAATTAAAGCATTTGAGTTGCATTCAGAGGATGCAGGGTAATGGCCTGCGAATCTTAGCAGAAACTAAGAGGGTTTAACTCTTATTTAAAGCTTTGAAGGCTTTCGGTTTAAATATGATCCTAAGTTTCTAGGGGATTGTGAAGATTATAGGTGAGAGTGGTAGAAGTGTGGTTGTTAGGGTCATTAGGGTTGGAATGAGGATGTTTACTGGCTTATTAATTTGTCATTGTTTTATGTAGTTGTTAGAGTTTGGAGGTAGTGTGATTGTTGCACAGTAGGCTAAACGGAGGTAGAAGAAGAGGCCTAGTAGGGATAGGAGGGCAATAGTTGTTGCTATGGGGGTTATCTCTTGTTTGGTGAGTTCTTGGATAATGAGTCATTTTGGTAAGAACCCTGTTAGTGGCGGTAGTCCTGCTAGGGATAGGAGAGTAAGTATTAGGGCTGCACTTAGTGGTGGAATTTTTGTTCATGCGGTTATTATTGAGGAGAGTTTGAGGGTTTTGGTGGTTTTAAGGGTTATGAAAATGGGGGCGGTTATTAGACAGTACAGGTAGAAGGTGATCAGAGTGAGTTTGGGATTATAGATGATGATAATAGTTATTCATCCTAAATGGGAGATGGATGAGAAGGCTAGGACTTTTCGGACTTGGGTCTGATTAAGGCCTATTCATCCTCCTAAGGCTGTGGAAGAAATAGCTAGAATGGTTAATAGAGTATTGTTGAGGGAGGAGGATGTCAGTAGAAGTAGAGAGATAGGGGGGAATTTCATGATTGTACTTAGAAGTAGTCCTGTGGTTAGGGATGAACCTTGAAGGACTTCTGGGAATCAGAAATGGAATGGAACTAGGCCTAGTTTGATTGAGATAGCTGTTGTTATGAGAAGACATGAAATGGGATGGGTTAATTGAGTGATATCTCATTGACCGGTAAATAATGCATTGGTTGTGCTAGAGAATAAGAGTAGGGTTGATGCTGCTGCTTGGGTTAGGAAATATTTGGTTGTAGCTTCGATAGCTCGTGGATGGTGAGGGTTCGAGATTAGGGGGAGGATGGCAAGAGTATTAATTTCTAGGCCGGTTCATGCTATTGTTCAGTGATTACTTGAGATTGTGATAGTGGTTCCTAGGATTAGGCTTAGAGTAGAAATTAGTTTGGCTTGTGGGTTTATTAGCAGGGGAAGGGTTTAAACCATCATTTTCGGGGTATGGGCCCGATAGCTTTTTTAGCTGACCTTGCTGAGGATAGAAAATAATATAAAGGAAGTATAAAGGGTTTTGATCTCTTTTGTGTAGGTTCAACTCCTACTTTTCTAAGTTAAGGAAATGAGAGGGTTGGTATACCTCTATGTTCACTTTATCATAGTGATCCTTGTGATTCAGGCACATTTCCGTATGGGATTATAGGTACGGGGGTAGGCCTGCATAGCAGATTGGTAGGCTGGTGTGTCAGAGGCATAGGGATAAGGTTAAGGGTAGGAAGTTTTTTCAGAGGAGATGTATAAGCTGGTCGTATCGGAATCGGGGGTATGAGGCACGGATTCATAGGAATCCTGCTGAGAGGAGAAGAGTTTTAGTTGCTAAGGTTAGGGGGAAAAGTTCTTGTGGTAAGTTTAATGAGCTTGGATTTAAGAATAGGATAGTTGTAAGTGTGTTTATAAGCATGATGTTCGCATATTCAGCTAAGAAGAAGAGGGCAAATGGCCCTGCGGCATATTCTACATTAAATCCAGAAACTAGTTCTGATTCTCCTTCTGTAAGGTCGAATGGTGCTCGATTTGTTTCAGCAAGTGTTGAGATATATCATATTATTATCAAGGGTCAGGATGAGAAGATTAGATATAGGGGTTCTTGAGTTGTGGCGAGGGTGTGGAGGGTATAGTTACCGCTTAAGATAATAACTGATAAGAGGATAATGGCTAGTGTTACTTCATATGAAATGGTTTGTGCTACTGCTCGTAGGGCACCAATTAAGGCATATTTTGAGTTAGATGCTCATCCTGATCATAAGATTGAGTATACTGCTAGACTGGATAGGGCTAGTATGAATAGTATTCCTAGGTTTAGGTCGGTTAAGGAGAATGGAAGGGGAAGAGGGGTTCAAATTGTAATTGCCAAGAGTAGGGCTAAGATTGGAGTTGCAATGAAGAGGGATGGAGATGATGTAGATGGACGAATTGGTTCTTTGATAAATAGTTTTACACCATCTGCTATGGGTTGTAAAAGGCCATATGGGCCTACAATGTTGGGTCCTTTGCGAGCTTGTATATAGCTTAGGATTTTTCGTTCTACTAGAGTTAAGAAGGCTACGGCGATGAGGATAGGGATGGCATAGGATAATGATATTGTGAGGTGAGTTAGGGTGGGGTAGTTTGTCATAAAATGGGAGGGAGCTAGGGAGAGGATTTGAACCTCTGGGGAAAGGGCTTAAGCCTTTTGCATTTGCCAGGCTCTGCCACGCTAGCCAGTCCTTTTCTAGGATTGTGAAAGTATGATTAAGCTTTTGGTAGTTTAGTTGGGTTCATTACTTTAAGCGAGGACTTACTTGTAGCATTGGTCCTACTCCTTCGGTCCTTTCGTACTGGAGGGAGTTGGTCATAGATAGAAACCGACCTGGATTGCTCCGGTCTGAACTCAGATCACGTAGGACTATTAATCGTTGAACAAACGAACCCTTAGTAGCGGCTACACCACTAGGATGTCCTGATCCAACATCGAGGTCGTAAACCTCCTCGTCGATGAGGGCTCTTGGAGGAGATTGCGCTGTTATCCCTGGGGTAGCTTGGTCCATTGATCAATTATATTGGGTCTGGTTACTGTTAGTACGTTGATTAGTTGTTCTTAGTTAAGAGGGGTGGTCTTATTTTTGGAGGGTTTATTTTACTCCAAGGTCGCCCCAACCGAAAAATGTAAGCCAGTGATCCTGGATGTAGGTGGGTCCAGTGGGAAGGAGGTTGTGTGGGAGTGGTTACTTATTTTGAAGTTCCACAGGGTCTTCTCGTCTTATGTAAGTATCCTTGCTTTTGCACAGGGAGATCAATTTCACTGATTATCTATAGGAGACAGTTAAGACCTCGTTTAGCCATTCATACAAGTCCCGATTTATGGGACAATTGATTGCGCTACCTTTGCACGGTTAGAATACCGCGGCCGTTGAACGTGTTGTCACTGGGCAGGCATCACCTCCAATACTTGTTTTGCTGAAGGCTATGTTTTTGGTAAACAGTCGGGCCTTGTGTTTGCCTAGTTCCTTCTATAGGTTTTAATCGTTTCTTTTTGGGCGCTCCGAGTAAGGTAGGGTTAACGAGGTGAGTAAATGTTGAATCTTGTTAAGGGTTTATGAGCATTTGAGAGTTCGTTAATAATGGGTAGATGTAAGCTTGCGCCGAGAGAGGGAGGGATTACCCTAGTTACTTATTTTAGCATGGGTTCTTCTATTGGGGATAGATTGACCTGCTGTGGTTAAGGGAGTTGCAGAGTTTTTGGATTTTTTTTGAATTCGAGCTATGACGCACTCTTTGTTGATGGCTGCTTGAGGGCCCACAGTTTATTTATAGGGGAGCTTATCCACTAGGAAAGAATGGATTCTTTTTAAAAGGAGCTGTACCTCCTTTAGGTAGCCCTTGATTCATCTCGTGTGGGTTTATACTGTATAGTCCTTATAGGAGAATTAAGGGGGAACTTAGATTCGTTTTGCAGGTAACCAGCTATCACCTGGCTCGGTTGGCTTTTCACCTCTACCGACAAGTCTTCCCACTCTTTTGCAACAGAGACGGGTTTGCTCAAAAATAGCTGCTTGCAGGTAGCTCGCCTAGGTTTCGGGAAGGCAAACTTAAAATGTCATTTCGCTTGGTTGTTCTTGCTAAATCATGATGCAAGAGGTACAAGAGTTGAGCTTTGCTATTATGTGCTTGGTTTATCACTGTTATTTCATCTTTCCCTTGCGGTACATGTTCTCTATAGCGCCAAGGTGAACTTTTCTATCGCCTATACTAGGTTGATGAAAAAAATGTTTTGTTTAATTTAAGGTGAAGTAGATTATGCTAGGATGAGTGGAGGTGGGGCTAGAGTTAGGCATCAAGACGATCTGGTGGGTGGCAGATATCTTTCAGGTGTAAGCTGAATGCTTTGTGTTGTAGCTACGTCTTGGTAGACTAAGTGCACCTTCCGGTACACTTACCTTGTTACGACTTACCTCATCTTTAGCTTGTTAGGGTATTAAGTTAATGGGAATAATGGATGGCTTGTGAGGAGGGTGACGGGCGGTATGTACGTGCTCCAGGGCCTATTTAAAGAAGGCATTATAGTCCTACTTTACTACTAAATCCACCTTTTAGGGATGATTTCACATCTCTTGCCGTAGGGTTTTCTATTTTAGAAAATGTAGCCCATTTCTTCCACACCATGAGCTATACCTCGACCTGTCTTGTTAGCGGTTATGGCTATTGTGCTCACTTTTGGTCCTTCAGTTTTAGGGTGAGCTGGGGACGGCGGTATATAGGCTGTTTTGGCAAGGGGTGGTTGGGTATAACGTGGGTTATCGATTACAGAACAGGCTCCTCTAGGGGGATTGGAGCACCGCCAAGTCCTTAGAGTTTCAAGCGTTTGTGCTCGTAGTTCTCGGGCGGATGCTTGAGTAAGTAAGCATCAGGATTTAGGGCAAGGCATAGTGGGGTATCTAATCCCAGTTTGTATCCTGGCTTTCGTGGAGTTTTATTGGTCGTAGGGCTAAGATTGTTTTTGGAAGAGGTATTAGGTATGTCTAATGCTTATGACAGCTTAGAAATGTTTCAGTCTTAGTCTAAATGATAGTAAAATACCACTCTTTACGCCGTGTAAGAGTTAATTTGGGTTTCTTGTATGACCGCGGTGGCTGGCACAAGATTTACCAACCCTAAAGTTATTGCTATGACTAAGTCAAGTTTTCACTTATTGCTTAATGTCAATTACTGCTGAAGTCCCGTGGGGGTGTGGCTGAGCAAGGTGTTTTGGGCTGCAGTGTTATGTGCGTGCCTGATACCTACTCCTATTGTCTATTGTAAGATGCTTAGGGTATTTACACTGGGGTGCGGATACTTGCATGTATATGTCTAGCAAGAATTAACGGTAAGGTTAGGACTAAGTCTTTTGTCCTTGGGTGCGTTTGGCAGCCGTCTTAACATCTTCAGTGTTATGCTTTGGTTGTAAGCTACTAGGACGTATAGAGTTGTTTTTGTTTGTTCCTGATTTGGTGGGTGGTGTTAAAAGCAAATAAAATGATGGGGGGGGTTTAGTTCTTATAGTTGAATATACAACGATGGTTTTTCAGGCTGTAAGTCTCGGATAAAAGCCGAGTAGGAACTTGTATGATATATTTTATGTTTTTTTTAAGTGTTTTTTTTATTTTGGGGGGGTTAGCAGTTGCATCTAATCCCTCACCTTATTATGGGGTGGTTGGTTTGGTGTTGGCATCTTTTGTAGGGTGTGGGTGGTTGGTGAGTTTGGGTATGTCTTTTGTATCATTGGTGTTGTTCTTAGTTTATTTAGGGGGGATGTTGGTAGTTTTTGTTTATTCGGTTTCATTAGCGGCTGATCCGTTTCCTGAGGCTTGGGGGGATTGAGGTGTTGTTGGGTATGTGGTAGGGTT
>JAWMRC010000026.1:18309255-18325633 GCA_035584755.1 Thripadectes ignobilis | reverse complement strand
TGTCCTCCCCTGCCCAGCCGCTCGCTCGCGGCCAGCCCCGGTGCTGCGGGGAGCGCTGTGGGCGCTGGCGGCGCGCCCGGGGCGGGAGCTGCCCGCTCCCGGGAAAGGGGAATCTCCGGGATTCCGCGGGCTGCCCCAGCGCCCCCGGACAGCGCGGCGGGGCCGTGCGGGGCACACCCGGGGAGCGCCGCGCCGGCACACACACAGACCCGGGCACCCCGGGCAGCCCTGCCCGCCGGCACCGGGCGGACAGCGCTCGGGGCTCCGCCGCCCCTTAGGGCTGCCCCTCGGCGCGCCGCCTGAACCCGCACCCCGCACGGGGCGCCCCGGCCCCATAAATAGCGGGCCCGCACAGGGAGCCCCACAAATAGCGGCCCCGGCCCCATAAACAGCGGCCCCTCACGGGGAGCCCCATGTACAGCGTCCCGGCCCCATCAATAGCAGCCCATGCCCCATAAACAGCGGCCCCGCACGGGGAGCCCCATAAACAGCGGCCCCGCACGGGGAGCCCTATATAGCGTCCCAGCCCCATCTATAGCAGCCCCATCAATCCCGGCCCCGCACGGGGAGCCCTATATAGCGGCCCGGTCCCACATATAGAGCCGCCCCCCCCGTCCCGCCCCCCCCGGCCGGGACTCCCCGCGCGCGCCCAGCCGACACCCGCGACGCAGTGCGGCCGCAGTGCGCGTGCGCGGGGCTCGCCGCCGCCGCCGGGGCTTCCCCGCAGTGCGCGGGGAGCGGAGGGAGGGATGGGAGGAAGGGATGAATGGAGGGAGGGAGGGATGGATGGATGGAGGCAGGGGTGGAGAGAGGGCAGCGGCAGGTCCCGCAGCTCCCGCCGGCAGCCCCGGCCACGCCTGCTCCGGTGCGGGGCATCCCTCGCAGGCGGGCGGGCTGTTGTGTAACTCGCCGCGCTCCGCCGCCTTTGCGGGTTTGCAGGGCTCTGCCTGCCCGCTTTTAGGGAATATTTAGACTCCTACCGCGTGTGCGGGTTTAAGGGAGCTGCTATATTTAGGGCCGTGCCTTGCCGGTGTCGCTGTGCGGTGCCTCCCACACTGAGACGTTCCCACCTTTAAACCAGCCATGGGGCTGTAGCCCCACGCTGGAAATGGGGAAAGCTCCTGCTTATCTGCAGCTGGTGGTACGCAGTGGCAGCTAATACACATCTGTTCTTTGATACTTGCTCTTTATGGAGAGAAATCACACTAGTTTCCAAATGTCAGTGCACCAGGCCAAACCTCTGCCTTGAAAATGTGATTCGGTGCTTTTCCTCTTTCAACAAATACCTGCTGCAGGGTTTGTGACGTGCCATACATAATGATTACAGCTAGTCTGACTTTCACCAGCCTGCCACAGTTTGGAGCCCTGTTAGAAAGGGAGGAGCAGCAGAACTTGACTTTTTCTACAAATGTCATGGTTTGTTTTGGCTTCTAAACATCTTACTGATATTGCAGAAGCCATTGCATCTTTCTTTACCTCTCTTCTTCTTCAAGGTCAGAAAGAACTGCCTGATTCCCAGAGATTTTCATTCCTGCAATCTGCATGTGTTAGGCCCAATATTCCTTCACTGATAATGAAGTACATCATTCAGACAAGTTTGTTTGGGTTTTTTTCCCAGATCTGAAATCACAAAGAGACGGAAAAGTCTATTGCTTTCTTTCTTTTCAATTGCCTTAATTTTTATCAATATAATTCTAATTTATCAATTCATATAAGAGAAAACAAGAGACCTGCCTTAGACTTGCAGACAGAGCAGTGTAACTAGCTTGAGCTGCACATAAACTGTAGTAATAAAGACTACTTTGCACCATGTCCTTCACCATTCTGGTGAGGCTTCTGGCTTCAGGGAAGTACTGGAGAGGCAGCAGTTGACTTACTGCCTTACAGCCTGCACACTGAGCTAGGAAGTTGCCTGTTGTCCTGAGTTTTCCAGACTCATGTTCTGCGGTTCATTTTCTGAATACAACACTAGGTATGTAGGAATCACATTAAAGCAGTTAGATTTTTACTACTGAAACCCAAGATCTGTTTAGTTCATCCAGACAGATATTTGTATAGTTTGAATGTCCAAAGAATTTGCTACTGTAGATCAGTATTTGAAAAACTATATCTTTCCAAAATGGCAATATTTTAATAAATTTGTAACACTTCCTGTAAAGCACAGAAGTGTAAGACTTTGCCACTGGACCACTCACAATTTTATTTGAAAATTTAACAATTTTAGCTGTGATTGTCCCATGAATAAACATATGCTGTACTCTGGGTCTCCTCGAAATTCCATCATTACCAAATGTATTTGTTGTCTCTCTATACATTCCAAAGAGAGGAATGCTATTCCAAGGACATAGAGTGAAGAATGGTAGGGGGCTACAGAAAAGAGAACAGGGTACTAAGCTCCATGAAAAAGTTAAAAATTACCTGAGATAAATCCTTGGTTTTGGTTTGCTTGCCTTCATAGTAGAGACTGATACAAGCTATTTTATATTCAGCTCCAGTGTAACCTTCAGTGTTTAATTTTACACTGTTTTTTCATTCAAACTAATTTGTTGTGTTATTGGGCTAGAAAAAACATCACTGTGCCTTTATGAAATATGTTTCCACATGATTACAGCTTTATCTCTTAGACATTTTTTGTTCAATGCTGCTTGTGTGACCAGCTTGCTTCCAGGTCTTGCTAACCTGTACTGTGACTAAAAGTGGTCAATGTTACTGTTGGCGCTGAATTAACTAAGCCTGAATAATTAGAAAAGAGCGGGTATTGTAGCTTTTTAAAAAAATGCTGTAGAGTTGTTTCTATCCTTTCACCCCAGAGCCAAGCCATCTGATTGTAAAAACCATGACATTTTTCTGTATTCTGCTGTAGGATATTCTACAGATATACTCATTTTTTTTCTGTATAGTTACATTCATTTCTATAAAAATCTATTACTTTTGGGAGGGGTCATAGAGGGATGGATACAAATACGCTGATAAATTAGGAAATGCTCAAATCTCAGCAGCCTTTTCAGTCTTACGAGGAGTGAAACCCAGCGTTTTTGAATGCATGGCTTTGCTGTAGTGCCTGAGACTGCTGGCCCCATGTTTGCTGCAGAATTCTCCCTGTTTTGTGGTACGTGGTTCTCTCTGCTCTGTGCGCAGGCCCCTGAGCTGTGCCGGCTGTGGCAGGGCTGTCCATCACCTGGGAGAGGGAACTCTTCCCTGGGATTACTCTAGAGCAGGGCATGCTCTACAAAAATTAAATAGAGCAGGGATTGTGTAAGAATTGGGTTGCTTCCCTGTTTTTTTTCCTGATCTCAGACATTATAGATGAACAGCAAGATGACATCATCATTTTTTTTCAGAAGTCCAAGGCAGCTGAGGGCTTTCCCCTCAGGCTTTCCTGCTCTGATTTAAACAAACCATTTAAAACCAGTTCATTTGGGATGCATGGATTAATAGACTTCAAAAGCCAGTACAGCACTTGAAGTATCCAAACATTTCCCTGGTGCTGAAGAGCACCTCTGCTCTGGTGAACCTTAATCCTCCAGCTGAGGTAATTTGGCTGTGGTTGCCAAGAGACAATGCTTACCTCAGTTCGCTGTTAGCCCTGTGACAAATGGTATTAGGTCTCCTCTATGGTATCAGGATGAGTAAGACAATTCACCATATTCAAGGCTGTCCTCTTTGTCCCTGCAGAATTAATATATGAGAAATATTAGAAAGGTAAAGGTAAGAAAGTAATGGAAGAAAGGCAAAGCAGGTAACAATTATGAGCATTCAACAAGTGTTAGCAATGAACGAAGACAACAGATGCCTCTACCAGTGCTGGGATCTCCCTGCTGCTGTTACACAAGCGCTCATTTTCCTCCTTTGGTAGTTCACTTTCTTCTTCAGAACTAAAAATCACTGATGCCATCTACCGTATGTGTGTGTAACTTTAGAGACAAAGGGTTATTTAAGATGCCAGGAAGATTTAGTGTACTGAAGCTAAGGAAGTCTTCTGACATTAGATTAACATTTCATTTGGAATAAGATAAAGAAAAAAAAAGGACATACAAATTTTAAGCAGAATATACCTTTGCTTTCCTGGCAAGCCCATTGACAACAATACCATAGCATCCTGGATGAACATATATGTGGATTCCACTCCATCATTAACAACTACTGCCTGGATGAAACTGTAGCCTCTGGTGTGGGCCTTGTATTCTGCAGGGCAAGATGGGCTGGTGCTAGTGACAGAAAGAAAAATGTCATGAAAGAGCAATTTAATTGTATGTTCCTAGCCCAGCACAGGGAAAACACACTGCAAGTCAAGTGTTACATAACACAACCTTGGGAGCAAGCACAACAACTCTGAGAGCAAATAAATCAACATTGTGCCTCGTGACTACTAAACCAATACAATGAATGCTTCCAACACATTTGGTTTAACATGCTCTGGTCAGATTTGTCATTATCTCAACCCTTCGTGCCCCACATAGGGCACCACAAAGGGCTGTTGTGGTTTAAATGCAGCCAGCGACCAAGCACCACACACCTCACACGGTCCCCTCCCCACCATGAGATGAGGAGGACAATCAGGAAAAAAGTGACAACTCCTGGGTTCAGATAAGTTTAATAATTGAAACAAAGTAAAATATAATACTACTACTAACAATAATAATACTAGCAATGCACAAGGAGAGAGGAATAAACCCTGAAATGCACACCACAATTGCTGCTGAGCTGCTGACCCATGTGCAGCCCACCCCCCAGCAATGGTCAGCTTCTGGCCAGCTCTCCAGCTGACATTCTGTGCTGTGGAATATCCCTTTGGCCAGTTCCAGTCACCTGTCCTGGCCGTGTTCCCCACCAGCTCCTTGTGCACCTGCCCACTGGCACAGCATGGGAAACTGCAAAGTCCTTGGCTTAGGGTAAGCACTACTGAGCAACAACCAAAAACATCAGTGTCCATCAGCATCAGTTATCAATGTTAGTTTCATACTGAATCCAAAACACAGCACTGCACCAGCTACTAAGGAGAAAATTATTCCAGCCAGAGCCAGGTCAGGCTCAAAGATCTTTTCCCTCAAAATGTTTTAAGTTATTGAAAATAAATAAGCAAGGTGCTGCACCTGGGACAGGGTATTTACTGATACCCCCAGCATCAATACAGGCTAGGGGATGGACAGATAGAGAGCAGCTCTGCTGAGAAGGACTTGTGGGTGGGAGTGGTCTAAGGGAAGATGTCTCTGCCCATGGCAGGGGGGTTGGAACTGGATGATCTCCAAGGTCCCTTTCAACCCAACCCGTTCTGGCTTTCTATGAGTCAGTACTCCAAGTGGCAAATTTAGTGATTTGACAATGCCATTTTACATGACATTTCCTACTTTCTGTGGCACAAACAGTGCTCCAAGTTTATTTACAAGATTTTGCAAGACCACAGAGGTAAACCACACCAACAACAGAAGGTATGTTAGACAGCAAAACACTGGGAAATTCATCCCAGAAATACCTACGAGCTCTTAATTATAATGCCTTTCTGCTTAATCTGAAATATCTATGCAGAATACTCTCCCTCTTGCTATGATAGTTCACTAGTGAACAAAAATAAACCACTGCTGCATACTCAGGATGTTATAGAAGGATGGAGGCTTATTGTTCTGAAGATTTGTCTTTCAATTTTCAAATCCCATGAGTTTGGGTTTTTTTTAACTCTCACTGCAGTGCTCAATAGAAAGTAACATGAAAAAAAAGTGTTATTGCAGCCATCTATCTCATATTCTCTCCAGCCTGTTAACAAGAATTCAGAAGGCAGGAGTTTCTTCTTGAATGACATTGGCTGATAATGAAATCACAGTACTGAAGGGAGATTCTACATCCTCCTGCAGAGGCAATTAATTGGCTCCCACCTCACAGCAGCAATGCCCCCAGCCACAGTAGCCTCCCTCTTTTACATTACTCAGCTTCCTATCCCATGCTAGCACGTGCTCAGGTGCTGTAGGTGTAATCACGCACACACATACATACAACCACAGTAAGTCACTGTATATATTTTTTGTAATTGACTAATTATATCCAAAGCACATGAACAATTCAAAGGCAGATCTTTAACCTGCTCAGATTGTGGCAGCAAAGGGCAGCTGCAAACTGCAGGACACCATGCAGTGACTGCAACAGTCACAGTCACTTTGCAAATAAACTATGTGTTCCATTAGAGTATGAAATTTGGAAGAAAATAACATCCCTTGCATTCCAGTTAGTCCTCAGAGATCAGAGGGGCTGGATACTGCTAGGCTTAACTTCTGGTTATAACCAACTCATCACTATAAACTCTTGAGTAGGAGCAACAGGTCACAGATCAGGTATTGAAGACATTTCTAGTTATACTGCCTTTCCTCATGGATGTGACCAGTGTGCATCCTGTGTTTGATGGACTGGTACATGTCATAAGGAAGGTTCTGAGTTTCCTCAAATTTTTATCCTATGGCAAATAAAAATACAGTACTTGATACTACTATGAATCAAAGGAGATTTAAAAATGCACATAATTGCCAAATATCTTTCTTCCTCTCACTTGTCTTACACGTTTTTAATGTGAGTACACCACCTATCACTGCGCCTGGCAGTGAGCTTCTGAGCAAGAGCTATAATTTGGCTTTTCTATATTGTATTCTATATTGCATTTTGAGTTGGCAGATATAACACTTCTTAACCCCTTTTTCTTACAGTTTGCTTTTGAGTGCTAATATACACATTGCTGCAATCACCTGGCTGAACAGATATGCTGAAACCACCTACAGTCCTGCGCTAGGATACTCTGCTCTTACAATGTCCTTGGTTATAAATCTGTCCTTACAGAGGCCTTGCTGTCATCCTCAGTGACTGTCAAAACCTCAATAGGCTACAGCCTTTTTTATCCCTTGGTTTTAATGTATTTTGTTTCATTCCTAACTGTAGATTAAAAATATGCAAATCACTTGCATTTCCTGTACAGTTTTCTAGGTAAGGGGATACTATTTTTTTTTCTATCTGTTCCTCAAATGTCCATGTGTCTCTGTTTCTTTAAAAGTCGAGAATACAGAGCATGGGGGGCAGGGGGAGAACCCTCCTTAGGAAGCAAGTCTTAGGGAAACTAAGCTTGCAATTGCTGAGAGTGTCAGTGCTGCTGCTGGTTCAGTATCCATGGAAACCTGATTTCCCATCTTGCTGCAGGAATTAATTGAAGATCCCAACCCACTTGCTCAGGGAATCACTACAATATTAACTCACATCAAGCTATCAGGCTCACTTTGTTATCTTAGATTCTCTTTTCATTACTTTTTATCAGAACAAAAGGTTCAATTAGCTTTCACCAACTTAACAAAAAAAAAAAGCCATGTAAATCTTCACCTCCTCAGAATGAGGGCACAGCACAGAGGCTACAACTTGAAAATCTGCATCCTTCAAAAGGAATTTGGCCAAAATGTCAACAACAGGAGAAGGTGCCCAGTCAGGAGTGCTCTGTGCAACTCTCCTTTCCAACATCCTGGACTCTCTTTTTCATCTTGGGGGAAAGACTCACTATCCACCCTTCAGTATCAGAACATAACTTCATCTCCCACAGTCCATTCTTTCCTAAGATATAATGTGCAAAGCTTCAAAGAGAAGAAGTCAAAAGGGACTTTTGCTACGGAATATTGTTTCCAGACTTCTCTTTGAAGGCTTTTCATTAATTACAAACATAAGCATGTCAAGTTCTCGCAAGGTCTGCTTCTGGATCATACATCTCTGGTTATCTACCTTTGAACTTTCTTTCCTCTTGCTTTTATTTCCTGTCGAATTCCCTGGTTGCTGTCCCCATTCCCTTTATTTCTCCCTGATCTCCAAATCGTCTTATCTGCTCTGCATCTTTTCTGCTTGGACATTGATTTTCTCCATTTTCATCTTTCTGATACTTTGTATTTAGCAGCTGGTCCTTTTGTAACCATGACAACTACATCATATCAGCAAAAGATCTCACTATTATCTGAGGAACAGGATCTCATTAGATGCCAGGGATGCTGCCTGAGCTGACGTTTGGTGTCCTGTACCCAGGGGAGGAGCTTTATTTGGAGTTTTCCGTATTTTCTATGAGCCAGGAAAGGCCAATTTCTTATGTTAGTATTCTTCAGACAATTGTCCTTCTCCATCTTTTGGTTGCACTATCAAGGCCCAGTCCCTCCCTCTTATCACAGGAAAGATGGCAGGGATGTCACAGACCCATGATATAGTCCCTGGGTTAGATCTGTTACCTCTCAAACACTGACAGTTTATAAGAAACTGATTGGTCTCAAACTGTAATTCCAGGTACTGCAAAAGGTACATATACTTGCTACAGAATAGTTTTGGATTTCTGGGCAAAGCTAAACACCACTGTTTTCTCTGAATGGTAAATGCAGGCATGGGAAAAGTGAAAATAACATTTTGAGCTGGCTTGGTGGTCATTCAAGACCAACAGTTGGGAGAATGAAGAAATACCACAGACCAGTGAAAGACTACTGGAGTACAAAGACAACAGTATTCTTAAAGGAAATAATTTTCCCTTCTAGCTGGATTTACAAATTATATGTTGTGTTATATTATTACTCACCACAAGACTGAGGACTTTAGCTGAGGTTAATCCCTCCTCAGTCTCAGGCTGAAATTTCCCAGCATCAGACTCTTCAGACATCTAGAGATTCAAATGCCGTCAGAGATGAGTTAGCCAAATGCAGACTTTAAGAGAGAAGTCCAGGGAGAAGAGAACTTAGTAGGCAAGCATCTACATCCCACACAGAGCAAAACTAGACCCTCTCTGCGTTTCTTTTCACCCACTGTCAAAATACCAACTCACTTGTACTTCCTGCCTCTTTCTCTTTACATCAGCCCAGACCATCAGGAGCTGGGAATCTCAAATATGGGATAAAGTAACACCTCAGTGAAAACACCTGCTTTATGTTCAGCTGCAGTAAGAACACCACTTGTTTTACTCTAAGAAATTACTGACAAAAACCATAACAAAAATCACAAATTCATCATCCATCCTCTTCTTCACTCAGTTTGTCTTCACTCAGTTCAGGCTACTTAGATTTCAAAAAGAACCTTAAAAAAGGGAGCTGGCAAATACAATTTGATGGGAGCTAGGAACAAAGGGTGAACACAATGAAGCAATGGGGCAGCAAGTGATGAACAAACAAGCAAAAGTACTTTTCTCCAGTACTACCCCATGGAACCCAATGCTGAGTGACGCTCCATAGGCCAAAAATATGAACAGCTACAAAATGGGCTCCATAAATAGATCCGTTGGTGACTGTTAAACATAATGCTGAGAGGCAGTCTCTGGTTCAGGAATCACCTAATAGTATATTGGACAGTGGGAGCAGGAGAAAGAAAAATCACACTGTGCATGCTTTGTTTGTTATATATTATCAGCATCCACTACTGGAAACTCACAGCCAAGAATTAAATGGGTTAAGGAGAATTGATCCGTCAGTTTTTACAAAGGCAAAGCTCAATAAAGTACAAAAAAATTCTCAAAAAGATTGAGAGTCTTGCTTTTACAAAAGGAAGAATTAAGATGCAATGTAACCATTAATAAAAATCCCACACAAAACAGAGGGCAAAATGTATAACCTCTCAGAAGAAAAGAAAACCATGAAACAAAAAGGAAATATGTTTTTGCACAGTACCTAACCTATGAATCTGTCGTGACATAGCACAGAGACATACAGCAAGCATGGAGCACTGCATCTGGTTAGCAACATGTTTCAACCTGGATTTAATTTAAAGAGGCTATTCTCCTCTCCCATCACTGCTCCTTCATAGCATAACCCGAATTAAACAGTGGTAACTAGTAAAGAGAAGCACCATTAGCCAGGCCAGGACAGTTAACATTCCTTACAATCATCTGCCTGTGAATAACTCAGTACCATCAGAGAGACAAACCTGGGCTGGCTGGACCACATAACTGAGGTAATTCAGTGGTTGTGTCCTGAGATTTTCTGGGAAGGGTTTAAAGTTTGCAGTTGGAATGACAGGAAATGGAAATTTTGTATATTTCAGATCAAAGGGCCATTTAATAAATCATTTTTATATGAGTGCCAAAAGAAGCAAAGAAGGCAATCCTGCTCCATTATGACATAAATTTCAAACCAATACCTTAAAACCTGAAATGTTAGTAAGAAACTCTTATTGCTGGTGTATGCTACACAGAGCATTCTGTTTGGCTTGTTTGCTACAAGCAATTGCAGTACTTGTACATGAATTAGACAAAACCCCCTCTTCCCTACATTCACCTGCCCGTCTTTGCTGTCCTTAAGAAAATAAAATTCAGTGTTTCTCAAAATGGTATGCTCTAGTTCAAATTCAGGTGCTATCCAGATACTCTCTTTACCAGTATTCATCTAGTGGGTTAGATGATGTTAGCAGGGAAGTTCCTGCTGGCCTTCAGCTCTTTTACAAACTGTCTTATTTCTTCAACTTGCCTCTTCAGGCTTTTAAGTTTTCTTCCCCAAAAGAGCTTCTACCACTAGCCAGATACTTTGGTCAATAGTTTTCTTTTGCTTGGGAATATTTTGGTATAGCAAGGTGTGATGCAGTAGTTCTACCCAAGCTGTTAAAGATTTTCTCTGTATCACTGCAGACTGGTTTGTATTTGCTAGGTTGTGCATGGAAATGCCATTTACTGTACCAAAGGGAACAACATCTGAAAAGGGACAGAACTAATGATTCCTCAGCCACCAATCCAGCAGTGGAAACCTAAGTCTCACTGTTATTAATTCTTGATGTTTCCCTCCTCACTTTAGCAAATGAAATGTTATTTTTGCAAGCATTTATTAGTCTCATATCAATACTCCTTTTCTGAAGAATTAAACATCTACTCTTTTCAGTATTTTTCATAGGTTTCAAAAAGAATCTTTGGTACCTACAGTGGAGAAAGCACCCAAGATAATCCAGAGTCTCCCAAGGACGGCAAGAAGAATGCTACCAATTTGATTCAGTTTGTAAACATGTTCTCTACAGTACACAATTCCACAAAAGTCACTGAAGTGAGAAAACCACATTTTTCCAGACTATGAAGTGCAATATTTCTATTTCTGCCTTTTCCCCCCTTTTTTTTTTTTTTCAAGTTCCTGAAGGGCAACATAGTCAGAGTTTATTGCATCAGAGACAAGGAAGGAGGGGGGAATGTTTTCACAGAGAATTATTTTTGGGAAGTTTCACTAATGCAGGGAATGGTGCAGCCCTGTAGAGAAGGAAGTCCAGAGCAGGTCAAGTCTGGCTTCTTCCAATACCTTGGTTAGGGATAATACCAGTAATACAATTACATTTGTCAAGTTTGGATGAAATTCTCAGATTTCCTTCAGAAACAAGGCTAGGGTATAAGAAGCGTTTCAGAATATATGTACTAGTATTTTCCTTCTTTCATTAAAAATTTACTCCAATACATCCTTTCACAGAATGAACTGTGATCACTAAAAAAAAAAAAAAAAATCAGCTGAAAATGGGCAGCTTCCATTTCAGCTTTCTTACTGAGAAAAACATTTGAGTTTTCTGTGGCTGGAAGTGTCTGAGGCCAGGTTGGACAGCACTTGGAGCACCCAGGTCTGGTGGGAGGTGCCCCTGCCCATGGCAGGGGGTGGATAAAAAAGAGCTTTAAGGTCCCTTCCAACCCAGGCTATTCTGAGTCTGTGAAGTAAAACTGGAAATGCAGCACATTTCTCCTGTCCTGCTACAGGGAAGCAGTCAGGCCCTGCCTTGCCCTTTCAGTTCTTTCTATGCTGCTGTTATTTTCAGTTTGGCAAGGTTCTGCCCAGTGAAGATTCAGCTAATCTATATAAAATAAAAAATGGAGTACAAGAAAACAATTAATAAAAACAATGCCACAGATTCATGGGCAACAAAAGTTTTCCTGCCTTTTAGGAAGATTTAAAGATACCTTTAACAGTGTTTTCATGTATTTAATTATATATGTGATCATATATTCAATTATATGTGACATTAAACTGACATTTCTTTTCCACTTTTTCTTGCACACCTTTAAAATATATCTGTCTTTGCATATTTGCACTTGGCAATGCAAATACTTGGTCAGTTAGCTCTGCCTCAGTTCCCAGATCCAAATACCAGGTAATAACTACTTTCAAGTACAGCTGCTTTGAGTTAGATTTGAACCTGCAGCAGTCCTCAATGTTATTGCTGGTTTCCAGAGGCAATGATTATCTCTGATTCTAGCATATTCTAAATTCCTCACATATGTTACTTCATAAAAAATTAACTTACTAAATAATCCCAGAAGCTGTTTCTTGCTCATCACGTGTGTTTCCCTTTTCATTCAGTATGGCTGCATAAAGTTAATTCTAAGAGATAAACAAATAAACTTTCTTGACTCTTCAAATAGCAACATTTTACTCTTGGCTAGCACATGACTTTTAAATTAATCTGTTAACTGCTTTGGGTAACCTTCAGAGAACACATGGAACATCTGTCTCTAGTATATAATGATGTGTTATTGTTGCCTACTGCTAAGCTTTTAAGATGTACAGAAAGAGTTCATGTCTATACTTCTCAGTAGCATAGAGGATTTATTATATTACCCAGTGCTTCATTAAATAAAATATTCTGTTTCATATTATATATGCAAATCACAATATGGAGAAAGGCGTTTATATTTGCCCTGAGAATTCCAAATTAATTTTTTTGTTAACACACACTCAAAACACCAAATAAGCAGACTTTTTTTTTAGTAGAAAGAGATGGTCAGTTATTTATGTCTGAAAAGCTAAAGCCCACACTTAGTGTCACAGTAAAAAGGAAATTAGATTTGAACATTTTTATGCTGTAAGGAAAAAAAATAAATTGCAAGACTTAATTACTAACAAAAAGGGCCATTTTTCACTATCACAGAATATTATGAGTTGGAAGGGACCCACAAGGATCATGCAGTCCAACTTGTAAGTGAATGGCACCCATGGGGTACAAACACACAGCCCTGGCATTGTTAGGACCGTGCTCTGACCAACTGAGCTCATCTCGGTAGGCATGTGAAGAAATGGGGAAACCAAAAATCCTCTCTAGCAGGGAAGGAATACCACCCAGGGGGATATGGACAGGCCTAAGGAGCAGGTCCAGCTCTGAAGTGCCCAGTACATGGGCCTGTTCAAGCAGGTCCAGAGGAGGACACGGAAATGATGAGAGGGCTGCAACACCTCTCCTGTGAAGAAAGGCTGAGACAGTTGGCATGGTGTGGCCCAGAGAGGAGAAGGCTCTGTGGAGACCCCATTGTGGCCTTTCAATACATAAAGGGGGATGATAAGGACAGATACACCAGGGCCTTGTAGTGACAGGACACAGGGCAATAGTTAAAACTGAGAGTATGTCTAGATTGGCTCTTAGGAAAAACATTCTTCCCTGTGAAGTTGGTGATGCCCTGGCACAGGCTGCCCAGGGAAGCTGTGGCTGCCCCATCCCTGGCAGTGTTCAAGAACAAGTAGACTGGGAAGTGTCCCTGCCGGTGGCAGGGGGGGTTGGAGTGAGATAATTTTGAAATGTTCATTCTAACCTGAACCATTTGATGAAGTGCTGGGTTATGCAGAACACAAAGATGCAGCTCTGCAGCTGTGGAGTACCACACACACACTGGGCAATGGTGCTTCTCTGACCCCTGCAATTTGCAGGTGGGGAGGGAAGGGAGGGAAGAGCAGAAGTTGTTGTTTCCTGGGAGTTTTTTGCATTATCATTTACTCTAGTACTCTGAGTTACCATGTATGCTGTAAGACAAATCAAATACTTTAACTGAAATCTGATAAACCCATTTAGACATGTAGCAACAACAAATTCCACTAGCTAGCAATTATAAAGACTCATGTATTAGAGACAAACCTTAGGTTGTTGCAACAGAAACAGGTCAATTCATGTTTTCTTATTCAGGTTTTCTTATTCCCAGCCTAAGCCCAATGAATTAATTTTTATAGAATACAAGAATTTGACAATACCTCCTCTTGTACTTTTAAAGTAGTAATGGGAAATACAGTGTGACTATATTGCACTCTGTTAACCTTCCCATTTGCACTTCCTGACTTTTATTTTCATATATTGAACTTTAATGGTACATGAACAGGAGGTTTTTTTGCATTGCATTCAATAAAAATCAAGTATTTGAAAAATAAATGTTACAGACATTTTAGCTACTTAATCTACTGCCCCACCTCTCAGTAGGTTATTGTTACTGAACATGTATTATTTACCTTTCATTTCTCACTAAAGCACAAGTCTTGCTTCAAAGAAATTCTGAAGACAAAAATTACCTCAGAGTATTAAAAGCTAAACCAATGCTTAAAGTTAAAAATCACAATCTTTGATTAGGAAAAGTCTCATAGTAGTTAGAATAGTGGTAGACTTACATGTTCTTCTTCATCTTGCTTGTAAAAGCTGAGGAAAGAAGTGTGATTGTAACAACACGTGGTACAAACACATCACTAGAGGCAAAGCACCCTTCTACTTCACGATGGAAATAGCCCATGTCAGGACTGTATCCTTATCCTGATTTTGGCTATGCTTTAACTGTTCTTTTACTGAATGCTGTGAGTTTTTATTGTAAGCTGAGCAAGACCTGTAAAATCAACCCGACTGGAAACTCATTGCTGCTTCCTCATTAATATGCCAGAAGGACTGTGACATTTCCATGGAATGTCTGTGCTCTTGGGACTGATGATTCAGTGTAGAGCTGTGTGGAATTTCTACAAAACTTCAGCCCTCCTCACTTCTCAAATGGCTTCATTTTACTAGTCTGTCAAGCAAAACTAAAAATAATTGTTTTGTGTGCAATTACAAGGGAAAAGATGGAAATTTCACTGCACAATGTATTAGGAAACTCATTAGAAAGCAGAAGCAGCATTTTCAAGAGCAGTGTGAAATACATCTCCCATGTTTAATTCTTAATTTTTTTCTTCAGTGAGAAAGAAATCATGCCAAAATTTTAAGATGCACAGTGAGTAATACCTAAGCTAAGAGTATGCAATTAAGATTTCTGTGAGGTCAATTCGATGAAATTTACGCCTTGCTTGTCATAGTTTCATGAAAGCGATAAGGAAAAAGCTCTGTTTAGGACAGGGCTAGCAACTGGCAAAACAGATATATGAAAGAACTGACATCTCATAACAAGTATAAAACCACAGACTAATTCTGGTTTTCACAATATTGCAGTTTAGAGACTTGCCTCACTATTAAATTAAATGGTATCCAATGCAAAAGAGTCATTTCAAGAAAACGAATGCCTCATGACAGGTCTCAAAATCCAGCAATGTCCCCAGAGGTCTGCACCAATCTGAGTCCTGTGTGCAAGTGATCCTGCCAAGAGTCATCCTTTGAGTCACAGTAAAACACAACAGGGACAAAGACAAAAGAAATCATGAGATCCACTAGTAAGCAGAGTCAAGGACCTTACAAACATTCTTCCCACATGAATATAATGAAATAATAAACTTTAAGCTCCCTCACAGGCCATTTCAGAAGGAAAGGAACAGAGAAATTTTATTAACAACTTTTACCACATTTAATTATCTATCCAAATTTTTAATTTTCCAAGATAGCAATTATGTTGAGAAATACTCACAAAGTTAACAGAAGTGTTCTATTAAAGGAACTGAGTAGAATACTTTAAAACATGATACACTTCAGAGTATTTAGTGAATCATGTATTCAATCTACAAATAATGCAATTTAAGATGCATTGGAAAAGCTGATGAACATAGATATGAAAAACCAAAGGAATTTACAGTATCTAACAGCTAAATACCTTCTGATTTTGGGGCACAGGATGACATCATCAGAAGTTTAAAGGAAAATCATTACAATAAATTATTTTTTTTTAAAAAAAGAAAAGCAATTTGAAAGGACAGTCTTCCAAGAAATCATGTCTTTAATCACCTGGAAAGAACTCCAGCAAACAAGATGTACTGAGCAGTAAGAAATCACTGGATCAATATTTGACATATATTATGGCAGTAAGAAGAGTTCACTGTATGTAATTTTTATCTGCACAGCCTCACAAGCAGGGAGGGTATTCTACTTTTAAGTAGTCTATGTTCCTTGCTGAACAGTTTGCACAAAACAAAGAATTCAAAAGGCAAAATGCACATAATTTAAATGAGAGTATATTTTATAAGTCAACATTTAAAGATTTAAGTATGTAAAGTTTAGTAAAATACCATCTTCTATGTCCACAAATCCATCTGACATGCAGAGTTCAGATGAATACTCTATAGGAATTATAATGTCAAATTAGGATTAAAGTAATAACAATGTGTTCAATTACTTCTTTCTTCTTCTAAATAACTCTAAACAGGTGTGCTGGTTTAAAGTTAAACCAGCAGGAGAAATGGACCTACCACAAGAGAGTTTATAAGTCAGAGTTACAATT